>JAOXNO010006218.1:0-10127 GCA_028565335.1 Limnodromus scolopaceus
AACCTGACCTTGAATGTTTCCAGGGATGGAGCATCTACCCCCTCTCTGGAAAACCTGTTCCAGTGGTTCACCACCCTTATTGTAAAAAAATTCTTCCTTGTATCTAGTCTGAATCTTCCCTCTTTTAGTTTAAAGCCATTGCCCCTTGTCCTATCACAACAGGTCCAGCTAAAAAGTCTGTCCCCATCTTTCTCATAAGCCCCCATTAAGTACTGAAAGGCCACAATAAGGTCTCCCAAGAGCCTTCTCTTCTCCAGGCTAAACAACCACAGTTCTTTCAGCCTGTCCTCATAGGAAAGGTGTTTCAGGTCTCTGATCATTTTTGTGGCCCTCCTCTGGACCTGCTCCAACAGATCCCTGTCTTTCCTGGGCTGAGGGCTCCAGAACTGGACACAGTACTCCAACTGGGGTGTCACGAGAGTAGAGGGACAGAATCACCTCCCTCAACCCGCTTGCCATGCTTCTTGTTTTTCACTCCAGGATGTGATTGGCTTTCTGGGGTGCAAGTGCAATATCTAATTTTTCATCCACCAGTACTCCCAAGTCCTTCCTGGCAGGGCTGCTCTCAATCCCTTCATCCCCCAGCCTGTATTGATTCTGGGGATTGCAATGACCCAGGTGCAGGATCTTGCACTTGGCCTTGTTGAACTTGAAGGAGTTTGCATGGGCCCACTCCTCAAGCCTGCCAAGATCACTCTGGATGGCATCCCTTCCCTCCAGCGTGTTGACCATGCCACCAAGCTTGGTGTCGTCGGCAAACTTGCTGAGGGTGCACTCTCTCCCCCTATCCAAGTCTCCAACAAAGATGTTGAACAGCACTGGTCCCAGTACCGACCCCTACCTTCTGGCCAAATGCACCGCTCAACTTGGTGTCATTCGCAAACTTGCTGAGGGTGCACTCAGTCCCACCTTCTAAGTCATTAATAAAGATATTGAACAGTACCAATCCCAATATGGACACCTGAGGGACCCCACTTGTTACTGATCTCCATTTGGACATTGAGCCATTGACTGCAACTCTTTGGATGCAGCCATCCAGCCAATTCCTTATCCAGTGAATGGTCCACCCTTCAAATCCATAGCTCTCCAATTTAGAGAGAAGGATGTTGTGGGGGACCATGTCTGAAGGCCTTACAGAAGTCAAGGTAGATGACGTCCATAGCTCTTCCCTTGTCCACTGAAGTAGTCACATTGTCTCGAATCCCCTCCCTATCCTCCCTGTGATTTAGCATAGCTTCTAGGAGGATCTGTTCCATGATCTTACTCGGCACAGAGGTGAGGCTGACTGGTCGGTAGTTCATCTGATGGAATTGTTCCTGAGAAAATGCTAATAAATCATGTGACTACTTCCAACAGAAATCTGACCTGAAAGATACTGAAAAATAGTAGTTCATCTTTGGAGGTTGGTGTATGTTTGAAGTGCCTGCCCCATGTTTGTTCATGTTGAAAATGTTTCAAAACTTCATTTATTGAAAGCAAATTCAGATAATTTTTGATGATCTGTCTTCATTAGGTGGCATAATTCTGGGAAATTAATTAAAGCTGAATGTTGAGTTACAAGGTTATGGTGAATGGGGCTACATTTAACTTCTTGAAGAGAGTTATTGATTAAAACTACTCGTTTGTTTATTATGTTTAGGAGTCTTGTCACTTTTTTGCCTGATGTCTATATGAGAAAAACATGGTAAAATACAGAGCTAATTAGTCTATTCCTGTTATCACGTTCTTTCTGTTTATTTTGTAATTTGGACAAACAATACCTTTGAAACTCTCTTTCAAGGGTGTCATTAGCACCTTCATAGCCTGGTAACTTCTTTGAAGGCTGGCTGCAGTTTTGGCCCCTGTCACAGGGAATATATAACTCATTAAAAGTAAGTAATACTTTCTCAACATGGACTAGGAAACAAAAGATTTTCTTCTATTTTTTGATTGGTGAGCACATCACAAGTATGCTACGATATTTTAGCAGTTTTTCCTGATGTTAAGAGAGAGCTACTGTCAGCAGCTTGTTACACACACATTACTTTAATAATGCACCTTGTGCCTGTTGCTATAGCAACCCCACAAAAATTACCTCAGCAGCCATTCAAATTCATTTTTACAAAAGTAAAGTAATTATAGATATAACTTTTTTAACTTGGTCTATAGTATAAATTTACTCAGACCTATGCTACTGTTTTTCTTTAAAGTAATTTTGTGTAATTTTCCTTTTTTTGTTCTTTTGTATAATGCTTAGCTGAATAAGTACCATTTGGGTGAGAGGTCATAACTACAATATGTCTCATCAAAATAAGACATTTCTTAGCAGGTGGTAAAAATAAAATCATAGTGCCATGTAGTTCTGCCCTAAATTGTTTTAGGCTAACTGTGTAACTGTGTAACCCAGTAATAACTGTGATTATCTGGTTTTGGACTCCAACTTAAAAAAATGACCAGGATATTTCCAATATCCATATAATTAGTATGATTTTAAATTTTGAAGTTAATTTATTAAGAAAACATCTGGTTTTGGCAATTGTTGATGACATTTTAATACTTTTTTGGGTGAAAGTTCATGTTTATGACAAGTTTCCTGGTTGGTTTGCAAAAGTCCATGTGTGCAGCAACTTCTAGTGTATACTGAAGAGGCAGTTGTGTCACAAAATCTGATTGCAGAATTTGTACATGCGCATATGCAGTGAAGCTTCTAAGAGCTTGCAGTTCTATTTGGGTAGGTTTTTTCTTTTAAGTTAGACCCTTATCCTAAAATCCCTCATGCATGCCTGTTATGTGCTTAAAATTTGTGTATGTGCACGATTTGTTTGCCCACATGAGCAATGTGTTTGTCAGTAGTTTGATTAGAACTGCAGTAGATGAGTGCTTAAAAGCCATAGTGAATTGGGTCTTTAATAAGTAATTATACAAAGAAATAAATAAAAATCTTTATTTTCTGATATTATTCTGTTTCACTCTTCATCCAGAGAAGTCTGAATACAGAGACTCTCGAGACATTTCATGTAGCCCTAGTGCTTCGTTGGGTGTCTTGTAAATTAAATGTCTTCACAAGTCCTTTTCTGGTTGCAGATAAACCAGTGGAAGAGGTAACTCCATCCTGATTCTCTGCTGGAGGTTACTGACTTGCCACACTCCACTCTGTATCTGTCAAACAAGCTGGCTTAATTTGAACAATTTCCATACTGCTTCTTTGCTATTCCAAATCATTTTCACAGCAACAGGTTATGGAGACATTGCACAAGTGCAAGAGCTAGGAGCTAGGGATGGACTGTGACTTTTGGAAAAAGGTGCAGTGAGAAGCAGCTGGAGTGGGGATATGGCCTGCATAGTTGCAGTTGGAAAAGGTGTTTGATGTTTTGATGTTTTTCAAGTTGCTGCTTGTGCCAAAGTCAATACCAATGTGATACCCATTACTGTTCTCTATAATATGTTCACTGTCATGACGCTGGGCGTCCTCAGGTGCCAGGAAGGAATATGTGGATTTAAACCAGCTCAAGCCTGTTGCTCTCCTCAAAATTCTTTTGTTAGTTGTTCAGTTCTTATACTCTATATTGGACCGAGCCAGGCATATACTCCTCCCATGCTGGTCTGGCTAACTCAGAGACACATTCACACTCTCTTAATGAGCTCAGGGAGAAACATTTACACCACCAGTCAATCCACTCAACTCAATGATCCAGCCCTTTTGATATGAAGAAGCCTTTAATATAATTCACTGCAACAATAAAGACTTAGAAACTATGATAAACCCAAACTATGATAAACCCTTTATCAAAGGGTTATCAAAGGTGCAGCCTCACCTTGAGTATTGTGTGTAGGCAATTTAAGAAGGCTGTAAAGGTCCTTGAATGCCTCGAGGAGGGCAACAAAGCTGGTGAAGGGGCTGGAGGGCATGTCCTATGAGGAGTGGCTAAGGACTCTGGGCTTGTCTGGTTTGAAAAAAAGGAGGCTGAGGGGTGACCTCATTGCTCTCTACAGCTTCCTGAGGAGGGGAAGTGGAGAGGGAGGTGCTGAGCTCTTCTCCCTGGGATCCAGTGATAGGATGCATTTGAATGGTTCAAAGTTGCATGAGAGGAGGGTTGGACTAGGAAGCATTTCTTTACTGGGAGGGTGATCAAACACTGGAACGGGCTTCCTAGAGAGGAGGTTGATGCCCCAAGCCTGTCAGTATTTAAGAGGCATTTGGACAATGCCTTTAATAACATGCTTTAACTTTTGGTCAGCCCTGAATTGATCAGGCAGTTGGACTAGATGATCCTTGTAGGTCTCTTCCAACTGGAACTATTCTAGTCTGTTCTGTTCTAAATAACTGAAATTCTAAATGTTCTGTGTTACTGTAACAGCTATAATAATGATATTTGAAAATTGTGTGTGCTGGTAGTGTGGGATTAAATAATAATGACATTCCAATTGTCTTTTCCTTTTTATGTAAACATTCACTTCTGTTCATTTACAATTTCCATATTCCCACTCAGAATTTTGAAATGTTCTGTCAACCCAATAAGCAAGGTATTTAAAAAAAAATAATCAAACCATCACCCCATCCCTCCTAATGGAAAATGTTTTGGTTTTGTGTATGCAGTTCTAGAAGCAGAAAAGTATAATTATGCACTTAATACAAAAGTCATTATAATGATATTGAGCGTGTATTGATTTGTTCCACTGGCATTTGGGGAAGATTGTTCATGACTAAAGAGAAATAGTTAGTTTCTGCTGTATTGCAAAATATTCAGATGTGGTGCAAAGCAGTGGGTGCAGTAGAGCAGAAAAACCCTGATGTCAATCCTGATGATACATGCGCTTACCCAATGTTGATTTTTCTTTAATTAATTATGTTATTTTGTATCAGAGGGGACATGAATTTTAAAGAGAAATATAAGGAGATTTTATTGATTTTAGAGTATCTTGAAAGGAATTTTGTGTTGCTGATGCAGGCAAAGCTTTCAGTCTGATTTTCAGAAACATGTTTAATTCCCTCTAAGTTGACAGAAGAGTGGAAAGTTATATCTACTAATATGGTAACAGGAAGTGTGGCTAATCTCCTGCAAAAGTGTGAAATTAAGTAATATAAAATTTGGTCATGAGAAGAAAGTTAAAATCAATCTCTGTTCCTTTGCTTCAGAGCAAGAATGTAAAAATTGCATTAAAATCTGAATTCCAGCCCAAGTAATTCTTCTACACAAATGTCTGTGTTAAAAAAACAAACCAAACCAAAAATTTAAGTGGATGTGGTGGGTTGACCCCAGCCAGCAACTAAGCACTCACCTAGCTGTTCACTCACTTCTTCCCCAGAGGGATGGAGGAGAGAATCACAAAAGCAAAAGTCAGAAAACTTATGGGTTGAGATAAAAACACTTTGAAAAATGAAGGAAAGGGTGGGGGGAAAACACACAAGTGATGCAAACACATTCACTCAGCAACTCCCACAAGCAAACAAATGCACAGCCAATCTCCAAGCAATAGCTACCTTGGAAAAGACCAACCCCCCAGTTGTTATTGCTGAGTGTGATGTTATATGACGTGGAATATCCCTTTGGTCAATTTGAGTCAGCTGTCCTGGCTTTGTCCCCTCCCAATCTCTTGCCCACTCCCAGCCTACTCCCTGGGGCGACAAAGTGAGAAAGAGAGGTGGCCTTGATGCTGTGGAAGCACTGTTCAGCAATAGCTAAAACATTGGTGTGTTATCAACACTGTTTTGGTCACCAATCTAAAACACAGCAGCATACTAGATGCTATGAAGAAAGTTAACTCCATCCCAAGCAGACCCAGTATACTGGAAAAAGCTCTTTTTATCGTAAACAGTTCATTGCATATTTTCTATATGCTCATGGCAGGAATATAAAAATAATAAAAGATTGAAAATTAAGGTTGTGCAACAAAACTATTAGTCTATTTTCATGAATACAATGATATATTTATTCATCATCCTACATCTTTTAAACTGTTAAGTGAAGATATCTAGGGAAGGAAATTGGACTCTATGAGATTGTGTAAGGATTCTGTATAGCCTCTAGAAGGTGCTACTGGTGAAATGAGGAAGAAGTTTTCTGTTTAGTACATGTGTAAGAGCAGAACTGGAGCAGAACTGAATGAGGATGAGGAAAAGATGTAATTTTAAAGGATAAATTAGTGCTTCTGAAACTTAATGACATCAGTGTTTTGTGCTAGGACACTAGCTAGGACACTTTGCTCTTTAAATGGCCTCCAGTAACACAAATGAAACATGACTATTTAATAATGCCCTTTTAAATTATTGTCTTTCTAAAAACCAGTCAGATATGCACTACTGTATATGTTAGTAGTCTGTCCACTATGCTCGTGGTGCAGAGGTACAGTAACCAGGTTCACATATTGGAGGCTACAGCTGAGGCTTTCCAAAGGAATACAACAAGCAATTATATGAATGGGTCACCTACAAATGTATTCTCTTAAAACTCTCCTGCTTTCATGAATACCACTATAGCATGTAATGATCCACAGTGCTTCTTTGTACCCTTCTTTTTTTCTGAAATAAAGTCACAAAACAAAACCAATGTTTTTGGTGGGGTGAGAGGGAAAAAGAGGCAACTTAGTGTTTCAGCATCTCTTTAGATTTCCTATTGTGGTGGTTATGGATTTCTTATGAATTCGCCCCCCTCCCCCCCAGCAAATTGATGATCAGCTTATCCATTCTGCTTTTTGTGTAAAACAACTAAGGGCAGATGAAATGCTCAGATTTTCAAGCCCTTTTTCCTATTGGCAGACACTAGTCAGGGTTTTGAGAAAATATTTTCAGAGTAGTAATTTCTGAATATGAAAATTTTTCTGAGATATATGGTTCAATACATTTTTCTGATTATGTGTAATATTCTCACATTCAACATTTCAACATTTACTATCAGCTTAACCTTTCATTAATAAAATCATCGTGAGGAAAATGTGATAATATTTTTGGCTCCCTCCCGGAGTTAACAAATTAATTCTTCTGTATTTTTGCTGTAAAGTAGAACTCAAATCTCTTTGTTTCTGTCATTGTTCATAACAATTTACTTTCACTGTATCATAGCAAATAATTCAGAGTATCTAGAAGTAGTCTAATTATTCCTTGTGTGGATTTATTTTAAAAAGAACACCTTGTACAGCAACTATGAAGAAAGGAATACATTCAGTGCTTAATGATATTTAATTCAGAGCTTAATGATATTTAACGATTTCATAAATTGCAAGAATTACATTGCTACCCTTCCTTGGAATGAATCAGAGCAGCCTTAGTTAGCCTTGCCAGTAGCTAACTGACCAAATAGGTCATTCTTGTGTTTGGAAGTAGTCAAATAAACAAAAACTTAATTTCCTGTGGCAGTCTTTTTCCCAAACATCTACCCTGGGGAGAGCCCAAGCTGCCTGGTGCACTGAATTCATGGAACGTGCAACTCCTGGACCCAAACAGGCTATCACATATTGGTATATTATCCCTCTTCTTTTGAAGCATCTCTTATGAAAGTTAATTAAAAACTCCAGTGCACTGCTGCTTTATTCTTGAAAACCACCATTAAGCAATAGCAGAAGAGTTGTGTGTTGTAGTTAACAAGCCCTTACAAGCAATTTTATTGCAGTTTCAGATTATTTGCTAACTGATTGGGATGTATTTCATGTATGCAGGTTTATTAACTTGATCAGAAGTTTCAGTGTGGATGCAGGAATGCAGGTGGAGAGCTTTTTAATTTGTCAGTTTGGCTTTTTTTTCTTTTATCTCCGAAGAGTGCCATTTATCCTCCTACCATTTTGAAACTGATAATTAACAGTTCAATATCACTTGGGAGATTCATGTTTATCTATCCTTTGTAGACATTGCAGAGTAATTATCAAGAAATACGTTATAGTTTCAGATAAAATTAGTCTTATATTTCTTACACATTTTATCATATTATTTGTCTTTAAATTAACCACAATTGAATAACTGAAAATTTTGAATTGTTGTTGATTCAGCATGTGAAAGCCAAGCAAATTTATATGAAAATCAGAATAGTCATACTGTCCTTTTGTAGAATTTACTTGAAGCTATGAAAATGACCAGCAAGGGGGAATAGAACACTCCTTTATATTTCCTTCCCTCTTTCATATTGATATTGCTCTTTTTTCTGTTGCACTTCTTCCTATCCCACACCCCATTTCTTTTCCCATGTTTTCCTTTCTCTTTTCCTCAGTGGGATTATAGTATCACTGTCATGCATTCTTGTTGTTTCTCCCCATCTATAGTTACCTTAACGACTTGGACCGCATAGCAGATTCAGCCTATCTGCCAACTCAGCAAGATGTGCTTAGAGTTCGAGTCCCAACAACAGGGATTATTGAATATCCATTCGACTTACAAAGCGTCATTTTCAGGTAGAAAAAAAAGTTTAACACCCATTTGCTTTACTTCCTTTTACATTAGTAATACCATATATAGGATATTGGTTAAAAGTACAAATTATTCAATGTTTTTAAAATTTGAGCTTGTTCATTTTATTTTGATGTTTTTGTCCATATATGACTAGCAGGTTTTGTTAAAGATGTCAAGAGGATGAGAGACAGACAGACTTAAAGAATAACTATGCAATTACAGTTTCAAGTTATACACCTGAGTGTCTAGTTACATTGAGACCCATAATGAATTGAGAGTACATTCTGCCAGTAAATTTGAGTTTTTATTTTGACTATTACCAACTTCAGTAAATACAGATTGTATTCTATTTATACACTTAAAATTAGGCAGCCTTGAAAAGTTTGGAATTTTGACTGGTAATTTCTTGGGAGAAGGCAGGCCACCAACTTCATTCTGTGGATATGTGTTTCTGCTGAATAAACAGGGCATACATTCTAGAATTGTGGCTCAGAATCATGAGAGTTTTGAATATCAGAAATTTGAGGGGTTTGATACCCATAATAATTCAAATTCAGAAAGCACAGCAGACTAAAAAGCAAATACGATAACCTGTTTGCTTACAACACATTCCATTAGTCTTCAATAAGAATGGTAAAATTTTTAAGAAAAACAAACCAAATTGTGTTTTCAACTAAATTCTTGAATTCAATGTTCCATATGTGATTATATGCTTATCTGCTAAGGTATTTGTGGAGTTGATGTGATCATTGTTAATTTTGCAGAATGGTGGATGTAGGAGGCCAACGATCAGAAAGAAGAAAATGGATACATTGCTTTGAAAACGTTACATCTATCATGTTCCTAGTAGCTCTTAGTGAATATGATCAAGTGCTTGTGGAGTCAGACAATGAGGTAAGCAAGCATCAGCATAAATCACCAGTTTTAAAGAAAAAATAATTTCACTAAGATTAATTTTAATTTTTAAATATTATTAAAATTTTATTAAAGCACAAATTTGTAGAGAGCTTCATTAGAAATGTGTGTGTTTTTACATAATTATTTAGATATTAAATTTGTTGGACCAGTAAAGTATTGAATACTTCATGCTAAACAACAAAACTCAAAGTTGTTAGTTCTTTTAAAACATTTTCAAAGCAGACTGGCTTGTCCAGTCCTGGCTGTTTTCCAAATGTCTACCAGCAGTCATATGCAACTACATGTAATGAAATGATTTCTACAGGGATTAAGAGGTTAATCCTCAAATATTATGACACAAACTGATCTCCTCTATGGAGAGTCAGTGGAACCTATCTATTTTGTGTTAAAAGTGGAATAGTTGACTGTAGAGAAATGTTCTTATTGTAGCTATTTGTATATTTAGAGTTGTGTAGCTGACACATAAAAATAGTAGGAATTAAAAAAAATTCATAGGTTCTTTGCTAGAACAGACCCTAAAGTAGTAAACTTAATTCCATTGACTTGAAGTATAGGATTTATATTGGCTTATATTTTTTACTTATATTGCTATTTCAAAGAATAACAGAAAGAACTCATGGATGGTAATCACAGAATCATCATGGTTGAAAAGGACCTCTGAGATCACCAAGTCCAACCACACACACACAAAAAACCCCTACAATCCCAGCCGCTAGAGCATGTCCTGAAGTGTCACATCTATACATTTCTTAAATACCTCCAGGGATGGTGACTCAACCACCTCCCTGGGCAGGCTGTTCCAGTGCCTGACCACCCTCTCAGTAAAGTAATTCTTCCTAATATCTAATCTAAA
>JAOXNO010006219.1:0-10108 GCA_028565335.1 Limnodromus scolopaceus
AAGAACTTTGTAGAGTAGGGTAGATGGTTGGACTAGATGATCCCAAGGGTCTTTTCCAACCTAGATGATTCTATGATTGCTTATGCCCTGCTGTGTTATCCCTCCAACAGATATCAGGATGGTTGAACTCCCCCATGAGGACCAGGGCCTGTGAATGTGAGACTGCTCCTATCTGTCTATAGAGGGCCTCATCAGCTTGGTCTTCCTGGTCGGGTGGTCTGTAGCAGACCCCCATTGTAACATCACCTGTCCCTGCCCTCCCTTTAATCCTGACCCATAAGCTTTCAGTCGGTCAGCTCCTCGTCCATCCCCAGGTGGATCTCTATGCTCTTCAGCTGGTCACTGACACAGAGAGCAACATCCCCTTCTTGTCTCCCTTGCTTGTCCTTCCTGAAGAGCCCATATCCCTCCATTCCAACACTCCAGTCATAGGAGCCATCCCACCATGTGTCTCTGTGATGCCAATAAGATCATAGCCCTGCAGGTGTGCACGTGTCTCTAACTCCTCTTGTTTATTCCCCATGCTACGTGCATTTTCATAGAGGCGTGCTTTTAAGACCTCAACAGCAAAATGGGGATATTCAGCTCCATTACACAGATCTGTTCCTTGAGTTAATCCCTGTCAGGTTCTCCATCATCCTTCTGTGCTGTTGCTGAAAACTGAGGAGTTGGAACATTCTGTTTCAAAAAGTGAAGGGGTGCCAACAGTGAAATGCGTGTTCTTTGCTTCTTTCTGCAGCCAAGAACACTTGCATGGACAAAGACTCCTGAGCCTTTTTTCTTTACTCCAAGCCTGACTCTACCTCACTCTTCTCTCTCTTCTACCCTGGCACCTCATTCATTTCTGCAGTCTTTGTGTGGTGTTTTCAGGCTACTTACCTTAGTGCCGGCTGAAGGGAAGGGAAGCATGCTCAAGTGCTTTATGAAAATAGTATGTCTGCAGTCAAAGCAGTACTTTAAGCTGGAAGAGACTTAAAGGGATGGAGTTTAAAGAGATTTTTATCTGCTGAAATAACTCAAGTATTTTTTTTGAAATGGCAAAATGGGAGAGTATAGTCTAGCCAGGTAAATCTTACAATGCTATGAACAAATGAAAGCTGATAAGGAAAAGTTGGCTAGTAGTACTGTATCTAGAACTTCAGTAAAAGGACAGTTTGTATTACACTTTCATCATACGGTATTATTACATAAATAGCTTTCCATGTAAAATTCTAGCACCAGATGTTTATTAGGGTGTGAATCTGGTTGTGAATTTCACATAAAGTTAAAATAAGAAAACTTTCAAATGCTGTACTGACTCATAAATTTTGTAGGTATCCTGTGTATGCACAACTCAAAATAGCACACTGTTTCTTAAAAATAAATAAATATCACGTCTTCTGTTCATCTGAAGCTGACTTCTCAGCTTTTACCTCTAATGTACACGTTTTTTTTTTTTTAATCTAAGTAGCAAGAAGCTACACTATGTGAAGATATGATGTAAAATAGGCACTATACTTTGTCATGTTTCTGTTGGCACTGTTTAACATATTGTATCTTTTGTTTCAGGTTTGTAACAGTGTGTTTAACAGCTGGGATCAATTTAAAGATCACTTGGTAATACACACCGGTGACAAACCCAACCACTGTACCTTATGTGATTTGTGGTTTATGCAGGGCAGTGAGCTGAGAAGGCATCTCAAAGACATGCACGATATTTCAGAACGAATACTGACAGAAGAAGTTCTTCCAGCGGAAGCTGTGGAAGCTGAACCAGTAACATCGATGACTATAATAAAACAAGTGGAGCAAGTCCATGTCCTACCAGTAATTCAGGTACAAGTGGATCCTGCACAGGTAACTGTGGAACAGATGCACCATGATCTCATACAGGACAGTCAAATGAAAGGCACACAGATGGAGGAACTGCAAGAACAGGTGCAAATTAGTTACTTGGAAGTTGAACACATTCAGACTGAACAAGGTGCTGAAGTTCATGTGGAGCAGTTACGTGTTGAGCATGTAAATCAAATACAGATGGAAGAAGTACAGGCAGAACTTATAGATGGAACAGACCTGGAACAAGTAGAATATGAAAGCGTTGATCAAGGAGAAGTAGAAGAAAAGGAAACTAGTCAAGTAGATGATGTAGATAAGGAAGATCATGAACAAGCTGAAGACTTAAAAACTCAACAATCAGAGGACACGCAGAACAAAAAGGTGGATGACAAGAACAAATAACCACACTGTGCAGGTTTAGGAATGAAATACTCAAGTGGTTTTGTTAGCTTTTACATTGGTTTTTGAATCATCAATGGTCATCTTTCCAATATGCTGTCCTTAGGAAGCTGGACAAGTGGACCAAAGTTAGCTTTTTTCATGTACAACTACACTTCTCTCATATGTGAAAAATAACTTTCCCATTCATGTAATACCACGGAACAGAAACTACCACAGAGATAGACAGCTTTTTGAGGATTTTAATAATTAATAGCTTGTATCACTGTTACACCATCCCTGGGTATATGTAAGAGTAACTTTACCTCTTTTCCTCTTGCCATAGAAGAAAACTCTTGTTATAGATTTGCAGGGTGTCTGCAGCAGAAGAATCAGTAAAATCTGGTGGGTTCTAATGTAAGTGGCCAATCAGGTACCTGTGAATTTTCTGGGCAGACTGTTTGCTCTTTCCTAACAGTGGTCCCTCACTTTCAGGCTGGGGAAAAAACATTGTTGCTGGAGGTCTCGGAGTACAAAATTTTGTGCCTTTTCAACACGTGACTGGTTAAATTTCCACAAAGCTCCTAGAGTGTTCAAGAACCTAGTTCAGTATAAGGCAACATAGTTAATGTTATAGCGCCTTATATTTTTGCTTAAAATTGTCAGCTACTGATTATTTTTTTTTTCATTAAATTTAGGGGCAGGGTGAGAGAGGAAACAGATTTCACGTGGAAAGCAGCAGGGCACTCTAAAAGGGATGCTTTAAATTAGGAAAAGCTCGGTAGAATCTGTGGTAAACATGAGCTGAAAGAAAGCTACAGCAGACTCCTATAAATCATCATTTTTGAAAATGAATATTTTTAAACATAAATATAGAGAACACTTGTTTATATGGTATCAGGTTCCTGGGTTTTTTAAATGAAATTCTGACACTTGACACAAAGATGATGTGCTAAAGGTAAAAGCCATAGGTATGAGTGCTAAAATGTGGATTGAGAAGTAGGACTGTAAATATTTTAATCAATA
Organism: Limnodromus scolopaceus; assembly: GCA_028565335.1. NCBI lineage: Eukaryota > Metazoa > Chordata > Aves > Charadriiformes > Scolopacidae > Limnodromus > Limnodromus scolopaceus. The sequence goes on from JAOXNO010006219.1 coordinate 3,223, forward strand.
TTAGACAAGAAAACAATACCAGCCTTGAAATATTGCATTATTTGCTTATTCCAGTAAATTAGGAACAACCGAGTGACTGACAATTACAGTGCCAGATCCCAGTGGCAAGAATCAATCTCATTTAAATAAGATAACTCATTACTGTAAAGTTAAGTTTGTCTAGAAAATACTTGTCTAGCTCTATGTTTAAGAATGCTAAGAACTTCTAGTTCTCAATTATTGCCTTGAGATTAGAGGCACCTCCATACTTCCGGAAAACTTTATTTTCAAAGCTTTAGTTAAAGGGAGGAATTTTTGCAAGGCTGTTCCCTAATGCGCTTGGTAATCCTGTAGGCCTTAGTTAAAATCAGGCTTTTCTATTTGGTCTTCTCCAAACACAGAATTATTTCCTGAGACTTGTGCTTTTATTTAGTCTCATTCAAAATGATTCTTGTGTTTCATCATAGCATAGCCTTTGAGAAATTGTTGCAAAACAAACGTGGATCTCAATTAAAATTTCAAACAATTTGATTAAAATAATTTGCATTCTTTTTTTATGATGTTTTGTGTTTTCTGAGATGCAAGTAATATGTGATGAGATTCTGTTCGGAGGGAAGAACGTGGCCCGATGTTAATCATGAAAGTAAAAGTTGGCTATTGTATTTATACCTGTCTTTGATAAGGAGCCCATCTTTTGATAACGTGCAGGGGACAGGCCTGTTTGCTTAGCTGTATAACCCTAATTTTTTAGGTATTTGTGCATATAGACACAGGGTCTGTATCTGTGGAATTAAAGGAACAATCTGGCTGCATGTCTAACTACTGAAACTAACTTTTAGGTAATTTAAGCTCCGATGTAAATTGAGAAAGTACATGGTATTGGTAACAGGGCTGTGGTTTGGTAAGCACAGTTGGGCTGGTTTTATTGTTCTGTTTGATCTCCCCTTTTCAACAACAGTTTGTGAATTTGGTAGGAGAGAAATGATGCTCTGTTGTTGTGCTCAGTGCTGCCCCATCCAGACTTCTGCTGAGCCTTGGTGGGAGTGTGGTGGGGGCATGAGCAATCCCCTTCTCACCCTGAGGGACAGGGTGAAAGGCTCTCCTTATGTAATAACTCCACTGGAAAGTGTTTCCCTTTGCAGCCCCCTCTTCCCCCGAATTTCCTTCCCAAACGTCTAAAGCTCAAATTACTTCCACCAGTGGAGTCCCCCATGCCTCCTTACTGCAACAGCTGATACTGGGAGAGGGATGATTGACTTGGAGAGTCAGAAGTTCGGGTTGCTCTCTGTAACAGCCACCTTGCCATCCTCTTTCTGCCCCAAATGTCTATACAGACACACAGACCTCTCCAAACTTTATATTACCCATGCACCATTGGAGGAGTTCTTCCCTCTAAATAAGTATATACTGCTGGGCCCCAGAGTGCCCTGTGTTATGCATGTACTGGTCTGTAGCTTGCAATAGGGCAGCATGCAGCTGCACTTCTTGCTTGGGGTGGGCCATGACACACAGGGTGAGTGCTTGAATTTATGCCGAATGAAACTAATTGGCTAAAGCAGTGGGGTCTTTGCAGTGAGAAATGGAAAAGTGGAAATGAACAAAAACCTGAGGTGTGTCTGGATACAAAATAAAAAGTGAGCATTAAATGGAGACTGAGGTTAGGGGTAAACTTGTAGATTTATATATAATATTTATGAGAGGCCACAAGCTATTTCTGAAAGAAGGGCAGGGAGAGGAAAGGCAGCTGATCAATAGTTTGAGAGCTGCTGAATTATTCAGACAATGTAAGAAAGGATTAGCTGCTTTTTTCAAAAACAGTTGCCAAAGCACATTTCATCTGCAGGCTTATGAGGATGAAATCGGATGTCAGTCCTATGTGAAACGGTCACTAGAGGAGGATCATGCAGCCTCTGCTTTGTTTCATGCCTGCAGTGGAACTTTTAATTAGCTAATGGTGCAGAACAGGGTACTCTCTTACACAAATTCTGTAACTTGTTATTATTTAGAATGAGAAAACATTTAAATAGATGTTTAATTTGGTTGCTTATTTTTAAGGACTTTTAAGAAGTATCTCTTCTATAGGGACTACTGTGAAAATGTAACATGCAGTTAGATTTTTTTTTTGTTATTTCTAACAACTTTATTCTTAAACTGTAGTGTTTGCTGCTAGCAACTAATTTAATAATTAAAGCAACCTGTTCATGATGAAAATACAAATAATTTGTAGCTTGTCAAACACTTAGCCACTCAGGCAGGTACAACAGAAGCTAGAGCCCTTTCCTGACTCACCAACTCAAATCTAGTCCAGCTTCAGCCACGGCCAGACCCAACTCTAAGAACGCGCCTCTATTTGCATTGTTGCAAATGAAATTGCAACGTTGCATGAGAAATGCTTGCACAGCTTCCTGATACTGTCTGCCTGATGTTGTGGGTTTTTTTCCCTAACTGTTGGAGCCTTGACATCTATAAACGTCACTGTTAGGGCTTGTCTTTCCAATTCCTTCAAATGAGGGCTGGTGCGGTGCCCTTTTAAGGAAATAATTTGTATCGTTAAAAGAACTGAAACTAGGAAGGGGAATGCAGCCTGTAGCTCATAGGGGGCGGGTCTCGAATGTGGGGGCGTGAGGACCTGGAGGGTGTAAGTGGGGTGCGGGGTGCTATGCCTGGCAGGTGGCAGCCAGTCGCGGGATCGCAGCCCGTCGCCGGCAGAGCTGTTTAAGGTTTCGCAGCGGAGGCGGACCCTCAGCTCGGGCTGCCAGCCCCCTCAGTCGGGAACCGGGTGAAGCAGGGAGGCCCGTCCCTACTGCGTGAGGGGAAGAGTGAAGCAGGCAAATGGCAGGCGGTTAGCAAGGGCTGCGGCGGCGCTGAGGTCCGTGATCCGGGGCGGTCCCCCTCTGCCCGGGATTAGTCCGCAGGAAAGGGCGGTGACGGCCGGCGGAGCTGGGGCTGAAGGCAGCGGGAGGGCCCCGGTTTTCAGGTACGGCGGTGGGAACGCGGCTCCAGTGGTGGCTGGCTGCGTCTCCCTGATCGGGCGGAGATCTGGCCCCCGGAGGTGCCACTGTCTCAGCCGAGCGCCCCAGGGTGGTACTCGCCGGACTCCGCCGGCTGATTGCTGCAGGAAACGGAAGCTGAGCCGCTGCGTGTCGCCAGCGGGTCCCCGCATCTGCGGGTGCTGAGTTTTATAGTTCTGGTACTCTTCTAACGCAACTGGGTCTTTTAGCTTTTGCCAAGGTGTAATGGGTTGACCCTGGCTGGATGCCAGGTGCTCACCAAGCCACTCTATCACTCCCCCTCCTCAGCTGGACAGGGGAGAGAAAATATAATGAAAGGCTCATGGGTCAAGATAAGGACAGTAAGAGATCATTCACCAGTTACCGTCATGGGCAAAAGAGACTCAGCTTGGGGAAAATTAATATAATTTATTACTAATCAAATCAGAGTAGGGTAATGAGAAATAAAAACTAAATCTTAGAACACCTTCCCCCACCCCTCCCATCTTCCCGGGCTCAACTTCACTCCTGATTTCTTTACCTCCTCCTGAGCAGTGCAGTAGGATAGGGAATGGGGGTTGTGGTCAGTTCATCACGCATTGTCTCTGCTGCTTCTTCCTCCTCAAGAGGAGGACTCACACTCTTCCCCTGCTCCAGTGTGGGGTCATTCCCATGGGAGACAGTCCTCCATGAACTTCTCCAATGTGGGTCCTTCCCATGGGCTGCAGTTCTTCATGAACTGCTCTAGTGTGGGTCCTTTCCACGGGGTGCAGTCATTCAGGAAGAGACTGCTCCACCATGGGTCCCTGTGGGAAAGTAACAGAAGATTGGCGAGGAGGATTGTAAATACGCTCAAGTGACTCACACCTGAGGTGCTGGAAAACACATCTATCACGCTAATTGCTGTTTGGTCTCGAGCCTGTGAGCAGAACATCCGCACTGATAGCATACGCCTGTAATGGACTCGGGGACACCTTATCTTGCTGCTCGAGGTTCCTGCCCTGTTGTTGGAGAAGATCAAAGCACAAGGGGGAGGACTATGCCTGCTGGAACTCTTGAAATACCAGCTAAGCAGGGAGATAGGCCCCCCTTGTTCCCGCTCCTGCACACTCTGGCTAACAAGGACTCTTGCTGGCTTTGCAGTCCCTGCGTCCCCTGCTTGCGTGTCTCCACCTGGGTGCCGCTTCGGAGACTCTCCGAGTTGTGAGGTATCAAAGATTAAACTTGTTCTGTTCCTTTACTTGTGGTCTCCTGGTTGTTCCTGCAGCCTGCCTGCATCGACTCACACAGTCCCCCACGGGGTAACAAGTCGTGCCGGCAAACCTGCTCCAGCATGGGGTCCTCTCGCCATAGGTCCTGCCAGGAGTCTGCTCCAGCACAGGCTCTCCACAGGGTCGCAGCCTCCTTCAGGTGCATCCACCTGCTCTGGCATGGGGTTCTCTACAGGCTGCAGGTGGATATCTGCTCCATGGGCTGCAGGGGGGCAGCTTGCCTTACCACGATATTCACCATGGGCTGCAGGGGAATCTCTGCTTTGGCACCTGAAGCACCTCCTCCCCCTCCTTCTTTACTGACCTTGGTGTCTGCAGAGTTGTTTCTCTCACATATTCTCACTCCTTTCTTCCGGCTGCTGTTGTGCAGCAGTTTTTTTCCCCCTTCTTAAATGTTATCACAGAGACGCTACCACTGTCGCTGACTGGCTCAGCTTTGGCCAGCGGCAGGTCTGTCTTGGAGACGGCTGGAACTGACTGTGTCTGACATGGGGACAGCTTCTGGCATCTTCTCACAGAAGCCACCCCTGTAGCCCCCCACGATACCAAAACCTTGCCACACAAACCCAATACACAAGGAGCCTAATCTTGCATTCCTCTGGTTGCAGGGCTGTAGGAAGACTCCCACTGATGTGAACAAGCTTTGCCTCGAGCCTGTGGTTATGCCACTGGAAGAGTTTTAATAATTTCAATAATATTTTGTCACTGCTGTTTTAATTTTTATGTTTATTTGCCAGGAGAAAGTATACTGGCTAAAAGGAATTCTTTTTCTTGGTAAAGTTGATGGTATAAGATCCCACATTTTTCTAATGGTGACTTTTCTTTGAAATATTCTAAACAAAATAAAGTGTTTCCAATTGCTCCCTCCAGCTGGAGGTGTAACTCTTGTGTATGATATCCTTTACTGGGGCTGTAATCTGATTCATGAAAATGCTGTTATATTATATGCTCTGAAAAAGGAATAGAGAAACCTACCTGCTTTCAGGGGCCATGCTGCAAGAGTGGTGCTTCGTGGGTGGACTCGCTTGGGTGGCTCACAGATGAATTACACTGAGGTTAGGGGAGAAGAAGGGAGAATGATGTTAAAATTGAGTAAACAAGAGACAGTGCCAATGTGGGTGGTTTTTAATTGTTATTTAAATGCAGATTATTTGAAAGACACGTGTATTTTATCTGACACTCTCTTCTTATGCTAGGGCTAATTGGAGCCTAAAGCCAAAATATTTTCAGTCTAAGCAATCCCATACTGTGTTTAACATAAGAAGCATATTTATAATTCTATGGAAGAAACCAGGACATGCTTCAGTGTTTTCTGGATTGAGGTATTATTCCTTATATCATGTAATCTGTTCACATAGCTTTAGAGTGGCTGACACAGTTATTGATAAACAGAACAGCATGAGTCAACTGAAATTTCTAGTTTCAGGGCTTTCTCCTTTAAGGATGTAGACTGATGTTTCAGTTGATTCACAACAAATAGATTTAAGTTGTGGGTGCATATATGTTAGAGTGTGTTTAGATTGTCCCTCTCCACCGTTAAGGAGGAAATTACAGTAAAATAAAAAATGGTACTCATTTTCAGGGAGAGCAGGATGTTTGTGCATGTGTGTAAAAAAATAGAATTTAAAAAGTATCATTCTATCAAAAAGGCCCCTAAACTATATATACAGCCCTGTCTTTATTCCCTATTGCATCTGTTACTAACATTATCAGAGAGAAAGAAGATTTTTTTTCTTGCCACTTTTTTAAACTATTTTTTTCTTGTACTAGGTAAATTCTTTTTAAATATTTTCTAAGATCTAAAACTGTTCCAGGGGCTGAGCAACCCCATTTCTGTAAATGACAGGGAACAATTTGGTCAAGTTTATTTTTCCTGACCACTTAAATATTATCATCCGTCTTCTAGTGCCTTTAACTCAACTGATACTTCTTTTCTAAATAGTATCTTATCCCACAAATAGATGTGAGGACTTGAGAATTTTACTTAGTTCTAGACAGTTTGTCTGTTTGGGAATCAGGAACTAAAGGTACCTGAATATGCTGGTTTTACTATTCTTACAGTTGCTTATTTGGGATCTTTTGAGATTGTTGTTTTAAAAACTGCAGCTTCTAGGGTGTTTTTTAAGATGTTGTCCAGATGGGGGGCCCTTAGCTTTGACCTATGAAAATAGTCAAAATTATTTTGTAAACTAACACAGGGCCTGCACTATTGCAAATATAAATAATATATTATAATATATTCTGATCTAGTAATTCTGTTTTGAAGGCAAGTTGCACTGGAAAAGAATTGGTTGCTCATATTGTAGCAAAATTACAATAAACTGAAAAATTAGCCCTTTCCTAAAAGGGGTTTTTCTTTGGGTCCTGTAGGTTGAAATTTATAGGAGGATTTTCTGGACTTCACCACTGGGGAAATGAGACAATCCTGTAAGATCTCACTCCACGAGATACAGAGCAGTGACCCAAGCAGATATGACATCATGGCAATTGTAGTGCTTCGACTGGGGGGAAGCACAAATCACAGAGATGGTTGTAAGATATATATATATACGTTGTCGTGGTTTTGACCGAATTGACCAATCAGAATGACAGATGACCCCTCCCTCCCCCCTCTAAGAAAAAGAGAGGAGAGGAAGAGATAAAAAA
>JAOXNO010006220.1:0-10104 GCA_028565335.1 Limnodromus scolopaceus
CGCCCTCCCCCCTCCCTCCCGGCCCGGCTGCGGCTCCCGAGCGGTGGAGAGCCCCCGAGGCGTCGGATGGCGTCGGATGGCAGCGGCGGGACTCACTGTGCGGGGAGCAGGGCCCAAGATGGCGGCGGAAAGAGACTGAGGGGCTGGAGACGCGACTTCCGGCAGGACGAGCACTTCCGGGGCAGGGGGCAGTGCCCCGCCAACCGCTCCCCCCCCGCCCCAACAGCCGCGCTCCGCCGTTCCGGGCCCCGGCCGGGTCGCGACCCCCGGGTGTGGGGAAGGGACTCCCGTGGAAAGGGAGTGGGCCCCTCGGGGTGCGGGGCTGGGACCCCGTGACCGTGGGGCCTGGCCCCGATTGCAGCAGGGACCCCCGGTGTGGCAGGGACCCCGCGAATCAGGCCCAGGGTCCAGGGCAGGGCACACCGGGTACCGGGTCAGGCCGCAGACGCAGGCACAGGGTGACCAGAGACATTTAATGGTCTTTGCGTAGAAAAAGTACAAAATGGGGGATGGGGCCGTGGGAGCGGGGTGGGGAGCAGGGGCGGGACAGCCACTGGCTGCCGGGGTCCCTGCTCCATGGCACCAGGACCCCCACGGCCGGCAGTGGAGGTGACGATGGCGGAGGTGACAACGCTGAAGGTGACAACGGCAGTCAGTCCTCGGTGGCCCTGGGGCAAGGACCGGGCCTGCCACTGTGGCCCCCAGCAGCGAATCCTCAGAAGTCTCCTTGGAGGTCTGTGAAGAGGAGAAATGGGAAGTTTTACAGAAAAAGAGCAGTTTCTGAGAGCCAGGGGCTCCCCACTTCAGGGTCCCCCCTCCTGCTCCATCTCTGCCCGGCTCTCACCGCTCCTCCGGAGCAGCTCTCCCCTCCGGGCATGCTCCATCTCCTCCACGAACTGCTCGAAGACCCGCACGTAGGGCGCCAGGCTTGTCCTCTTGTAATCTGGACGATTTGGGGAGCTAAGCAGGAGCGGAAGCGGGGCAGTGGGGACCCCCCACAACCTGTCCCTGTCCCGCTCACCCCGTGTACGCCGCTTTGGCTCCATCTCCCCACTGTCCTCCTGCTCCCCGTCGTCACTGGCCACATCCAGCTCATGGCACAGGGAGCTGTGGGAGAGGGTGGGATGTGGTGGGGCTGAGGGCACAGCTGGAACCCCCAGTGCCGCCAGCCCCGCTCACCTACCTGATGGTGGGGACAGTGAACGGGTCAAACTGGTCCAGCCTCTGCAGATCCAGGGGCACTGAAATGCGACCTGCAAGAGAGGGGAGTCACAGCCGGGGGTGCCCAGCCGTGGGGGTGCCCACAGGGTGCCGACCCCACAGGGTGCCAGACCCACCTGTTTTGGGGTGGACACTGAAGGGGCTCTTCAGCAAGTGCCCGACACCTTTGCTGACGTTGATGTCGAGGCGGGGGAAGCAGTACTGCAGCATGATCTCCCAGTCTGCGTAGCACACCGGGCTCTTCCCGGTCCCCACATTCCGCTGCGGGGACAGGGGGGTCAGGGGGCAGCGTGGGGTACGGCAGCACCCAGGGCAGCCCTGCAGCCACTCACCCGCGTCCGCTCCATCCTGCCCTTCAGCAGCTCCCAGCGCTGCACCGAGTCCCGCTTCTTGGGGAACTCGCCCCGCAGTGGCTCACGGTGCTGTGGCCGGTGGTCAAGGCTGGTCGCAGACACTGCTGACCCCGTGCCCCTCCCAGTCCCTCCCTCTGCCCCCGGCACAGCCACTGCAGGAAGGATATCCTCCGGGACGAGGGCCAGCACCTTCTCCCAGCTCTCCGGGGTGCCCAGGATGTCCTGGCCCACCAGCGCGTACGCCTCGAAGTACTTCTCCACCACGCTGACTGAGCGCCTGCAGAGCTGGGAAAAGCTCAGCACCCCCGGCCGGCGGCTGCTGACGGGGGGCCGGGCAGGGGGGTCCCCACTGACCTGATGAAGGGGTGAACGGGCTCAGAAATGTTCACCTTCTTCACAGTCTCTGCTCCACCCTGGGTGGACAGAAAGAATCACAGAATCACATGGGGTTGGAAGGGACCTCTGGAGATCATCTAGTCCAACCCCCTGCCAGAGCACGTCCACCTGGAGCAGGTTGGACAGCAGCGGTCAGGCTCGGGGGGTGGGCAGGGGGTGCCCAGCCCCCCATCTACCCACCTTTACCAGGGTCAGGTACTCCACGGCAGCCGCCCGTAGCGCCGGGGACCATTTCCGCACCGCGTCGTCGCACACCCAGCAGTGGACACCCCTCCGGCCCGAGTACACCCACAGGCGATGCTTCATGCCCAGGTCCTCTGCGGGGGGAGCAGCCGGGCTGCGGGAGCGTGTCGGGAGGGGCTGTGGCGTCCGCCCAAGCCTGGCGGTGCTGCAGACCCCGCTGGGCCCCAGCGCACCCTCCACTGGCCCCCAGCCCCATGAGAGCGACGCTTCAGCCCCTCCTTGGGGGTCTGGGCGTTGCTGTGGGACAAGTGTGGTCTGGACATGCCCTCGGATGGGGGCCCCGGGGGTCCCTGAGACCCTCACCCACGAGCGCGCGGTCAATGACGCGGACGGCGATGGTCATCAAGGTCCAGCATTTGGAGCAGATCTCGGCCGAGCTGGAGGCAGAGCGTGGGGGGTCAGGCGCTGTGCCCCATGCCCCCACTCCCGGCCCCCTGTTCTGGCTCGTGCCGTGAACACCCCCCAGGAACCTGCAGCACGTCCGGACATCGTCGTAGTCCGTCATGTCGATGTCGAAGACCAATTCCTTCTCCTGTGGCTGGAAGGCTCCCAGGTGCACCGTGTTGTGCTGGTTGGGCTGCGGGACGGGATGGGCTCAGCCCCCGCCAGGGACCCTGCGAGCCGGGGGGCTGCCAGCCGGTGCCCGTGCTCCCAGTCGGGGTGCCCGGGTGGGAGCGGACTCACCCGGTGGGAGTAGACGGCCCCGATGTCGATCTTGTAGGGGTTGGTTCTCTGCAGCTCCCGCTCCAGCTCCTGGGGGCTGCCGAAGGACTGGAACCGCACATAGATGTCGTCCCGCAGCGTGAAGGAGAATTCCCGCAGCTGGAAGTAGTTCTTCACCACTGGGGGGGCGCAGGAGGGTTGGGGGAGGGGGGGACTGGGAGGGGCCGCCCTGACACCAACCTGAGGGCCAGGACCCCTCCGTGTGTTTCCCCAAACCCCCCCTCACTGCACTCTTGAGCCCCCCCATTCCCTGCTCCCCCCGGACCCCGGTCAGTGCATCCACCCGCCGCCGCGCCCCCGGGCCCCCCGGCGTGCTCCGGGACCCGGTACCGCAGCCCCCGCCCCGCTCACCGCCGCCGTAGCCAAGCCAGCGGCCGTAGGCGCCGTGCGGGAAGAGCCGCCGGTAGAAGACCGGGAGCAGCTCAGGCAGCGCCGCCGGCTCGAACCGCGCCATGGCGGGAAACGGCGGCGGGAAGCGGCGGGGACGGGCGCCCGGGGGCCGCCGGGAGCTGTAGTCCGGCCCCGGGGCTTCGGGACGGGGAGGAGCGGGGACGGGGAGGAGCTGGGACGGGGAGGAGCGGGGACCGGGGGCTGCGAGCGGGTCCGGGACAGGCGCGAGGGGCGCAAAGCACCGAGGGGCGGGATACCCGAGGGAGCCCGGGGTTCGGCAGGGTCCGGGGGGTCCCGGGGCAGAGCGCAGGGGTGCGGGAACACCCGGGCTCTGCCCCGCTCCGGGTTAAAGATTCCCCCACGGCCGCACGGCTGCGACTGGACCCGTCCCGACCCGGCGGAGCCGCGGGACCGGGGCAGAGCCCGTACCTCCGGGGCTGGGAGCCCGTCGGGCGGGAGGCGGCAGCACGGGGAAGGGCGGGACGGGAGGCGCGGCCTCCCCCGCAGCCCGGTAGCGCCGGGCAGCCCCGGCATCCCTCCGGCCGTTGCGCCAGAGCCGCTCCCGAGCCCGCAGCCACACTAATTAACCATTAACAGCGGCGCCGCGGGCAGGGCTAAAGTCGGTCCGGAGCCGCTCAGCCGCCGCGCCCGTCGAGCTCCCGGTCCCGATCCCCGTCCCGGTCCCGGTGCCCGAGGATGTGGCTGTACCTGGCGGCGGTGCTGGCGGGGCTGTACCTGCTGCGGCGCTGGCACCGGGAGCGGCAGACAGTACCGGGGCTCTCGGAGAAGTACGTGCTGATCACGGGCTGCGACAGCGGCTTCGGGAACCTGCTGGCACGGCAGCTGGAGGCGCGGGGGCTGCGGGTGCTGGCCGCCTGCCTGACCGACACCGGGGCCGCGCGGCTGCGGGCGGCCGCCTCGCCGCGGCTGCAGACCGTCCTGCTGGATGTCACCTCCAGCCAGAGCATCGCCGCCGCCACCGCCTGGGTCCGGGAGCGTGTGGGTGACCGAGGTACGATGGGGTGACTCCCCCCACCATCACCCCCATCACCCCACCGACCTGTGTCAGCACGAGCAGTGCCAGAACGGGGCCCTGGCTCACCCCGTCCCCTCTCTCCAGGGCTCTGGGGGCTGGTGAACAACGCAGGGATCGCCATTCCCACCGCCCCCAACGAGTGGCTGACCAAGGATGACTTTGTCAAAGTGCTGGACGTCAACCTGATCGGCCTCATCGAGGTGACGCTGAGCCTCCTGCCCCTGCTGCGGCAGGCGCGGGGCCGGGTGGTCAATGTGGCCAGCGTGATGGGCCGCGTCTCCTTTTTCGGTGGGGGCTACTGCATCTCTAAGTTTGGCGTGGAGGCCTTCTCCGACAGCCTCCGGTAAGTCTGGCACCGCCGACACTGCCCCGGTTTCCCAGTTGGTTTTGCTGGGCTTTGGCCAGTGGAGCCTCCACCTCTCAAACCTCTTCCTCCTGGGACCACGAGTGACTGTGGGCAGAGCTCGCTTTAGCTGCTGCCGAAGCGCGACAGGAGGGGCTGCGGGGGTGCTTAACACCTGGACCAGATGCCAGGACCCCTTGTGCCGCAGCTGCAGGACTTGGGTCCCACAGGAGTGATCTCCTGCCTGGGGGGACCCTCTCCTGCCGCTGGCAGCCTCTGCTCCACTTCCAGCCAAGCTCACGCAGAGGCAGCCCAGGGTCCAGGAAAGCAAAGGACTTGGCAGAGCTTTGATTTCATTCCCATGCCCGATGACTTCCCCAGCGGAGGGGAGGCTGTGGACACTCCGTCTGGCACAGCCTGCCCTGGCGCTGAGCCTCCCCCGTCGGACCTCGCCCTCGTACCGGGTCCTGTGGGCAACGGCCCCGCGGTCCTGGGGTTTGCGTTGGCCCCGTCCCAGCTGGACTCAGCAGATGTTTGCTCACATGCTGCCTCGGACACAAACCGGGGCTGGCGTGGGGTGTCAGGATCCCGCTGGACCCCTGGCACGAGGCTGCTGGGCACCCCCCACGGGAGCCCCTGCGCGGCAGATGCACCCGCGTGCTGCTCCCGTGTCTCACGGGGCTTTGATCCCTTCCAGGCTTGAGATGCGCAACTTCGGGGTGAAGGTCAGCATGATCGAGCCAGGCTACTTCAAGACCCAGATCACCAGCATCGAGAACATGGAGAAAAATTTTCTTTCCATCTGGGAGAAGGTCCCAGAGGAAACCAAAGCGAGTTATGGGCAGAATTATTTGAAGGAGTGTAAGTACCTCACCTAAGGGCTAAGGGATTCTGTTTCTCTCCTGACACAAGGCGCGTTCCCAGGGCCACGGAGTGTCCCACCACCCCGTCACCCCACCGAGCCGTTTGGCTGGAAGGTCTCGGTCCGGCAGCCTGACCGGTGCTTTCTGCCCCTGCAGTTTTGGTAGAAGCCAGGAAGATGCAGCAGAGATGCAACCCCAACCTGCGGCTGGTGACGGACTGCATGGAGCACGCGCTGACCAGCCGCCACCCCCGCACCCGCTACTCGGCGGGCTGGGACGCCAAACTGCTCTACATCCCCCTCAGCTACCTGCCCTCAGCCCTCACCGACCTCGTCTTCTCCTGGTCCTACCCTAAGCCTGCCCAGAAAGCCTGAGATGGGGACGCGGCGCAGGCAGGGCCCGGCAGCCTGGGGTGGGATCCAGCATCACCCCAGCCGGGCCAAGAGGTTCCCAAATTCCTCGCTCGGTGTGTGTCTCCCCACCCGCTGCTCCGCACTCGCAGACCCGTTTGGTTCTGAATAAAGACGACAACTCCTCCCCACATGGCAGGGCTTGGTTTCAGCCTCAGCCAGGGCTGCGGCACCGAGGCCGTGTCCCTGCTCCTCCAACAACACCGGTGCCACCAGCTGTGCCAGGATGTGCCGCGGGAGCTCCCCGGGGTCTCCGGCCGTTCCCCCAAGCGCCTGCTCCGTGCAGGGTCCAGACCCCCCTGGGCTGTGAGAGCGGCGCTCGGCTGAGCCCGTGCTCCAGGAATTAACACACGGATAAAAAACAAACCCCTACAAACCTGGGCAGATTCCCCCTGGGCACAGGGGCAGCCTCTGGTTGAATCCTCCTCTTCCTCCTTGGTGCCCGTTGGGCATCCTGGGCAGCGTCTGCTTCTGTGCACGGCTCTGCTGACCCACAGACCCGGTCAGTGAAGGCTGCCCCGCTCCAGCAAACCATGCCCGGGCACTGCTGCGGCTGCAGACAACCCTGTGCCCGTGTCCAGGCTCGCCCCGGCAGCTTCGTGGCCTCCTCATCCAGGGACTGTCCCGGGGCGAGGGGATGGAGTGAAGCCGGGTGAGACGGAGGAGCCCGGGGCTGGGATCTGCCGGTGGCACTCAGAGATTCAGCCAAATCCAGCTCCATGGGGCGGCCGGACCCACGCTGCCAGCACAAACCGCAGTTAACGGCCAGAGCAGAGCTCCTGGCACGTGGATCTGTGCGAGGCGAGAATTGCAATGGAGAGACACAAATCTTTCCCCGAGGCACATCTGCAATCCTGCCTCTGTCCCAGCCTGTCCCAGAGCAGCCCCAGGACAGACGCTGCCCGAGGGGCAGGGGCTGGTCCCGCACCCTGGGACCTATAAATGGGGCACGGACACGGAGGGCACAGGAGGCTGTTGCCAAACCAGTGCCCGAGGATGTGGCTGTACCTGGCGGCGGTGCTGGCGGGGCTGTACCTGCTGCGGCGCTGGCACCGGGAGCGGCAGACAGTACCGGGGCTCTCGGAGAAGTACGTGCTGATCACGGGCTGCGACAGCGGCTTCGGGAACCTGCTGGCACGGCAGCTGGAGGCGCGGGGGCTGCGGGTGCTGGCCGCCTGCCTGACCGACACCGGGGCCGCGCGGCTGCGGGCGGCCGCCTCGCCGCGGCTGCAGACCGTCCTGCTGGATGTCACCTCCAGCCAGAGCATCGCCGCCGCCACCGCCTGGGTCCGGGAGCGTGTGGGTGACCGAGGTACGATGGGGTGACTCCCCCCACCATCACCCCCATCACCCCACCGACCTGTGTCAGCACGAGCAGTGCCAGAACGGGGCCCTGGCTCACCCCGTCCCCTCTCTCCAGGGCTCTGGGGGCTGGTGAACAACGCAGGGATCGCCATTCCCACCGCCCCCAACGAGTGGCTGACCAAGGATGACTTTGTCAAAGTGCTGGACGTCAACCTGATCGGCCTCATCGAGGTGACGCTGAGCCTCCTGCCCCTGCTGCGGCAGGCGCGGGGCCGGGTGGTCAATGTGGCCAGCGTGATGGGCCGGCTCGCCTCCTTCGGGGGAGGCTACTGCGTCTCCAAGTTTGGCGTGGAGGCCTTCTCCGACACCCTCAGGTACGGCAGTGGTGGCCACTGGTGGTCCCCAGTGCTTCCCTGTGGCAGGGCTTGTCCAGCAGCTGTCTGCGTTGGCGGGCACAGATGTGTCGGGAGGCTCTGCCCCACTTTCCCCACACAGGGTTTTACGCTGCACCCACTTACATCAGTCCCCGCAGAGCAGCGAGCCGCGGGGGGAGCTTGTGAAATACTCACCTGGTCGCCCACAGGTTGGGAAATGGGGGCACGGCTGGAGCAGCCGTTGTGCAATCATAAGAAGGGTTTCAAGAAACTCCTGGGTGAGGAGGAGACGGCTCCCCTGCACCCCCCGGGGGACAACGGGGTGCCCGGGGGGGTGTCACAGGCTCCACCTCACCCCACACGGACGATGCCTGCCCCCACGCCAGGCGCGAGATGCGACCCTTTGGGGTGCAGATCTCCATCATCGAACCCGGCGGCTTCCGGACGGGGATGACCGACCCCATGATGGTGGTGAAGGGCTTCGAGCGCCTCTGGGAGCAGCTCCCGGCAGAGACCCGGGCAGCCTACGGCCGCCAATACCTGGAAACCTGTGAGTACATCCCTGGTGACCCCGGCCCTCCCTGGTGACCCTCCATCGCCGACGGGACAGGCCGGGCTGACCCCCCTCTGCCCACCCAGACATCAAGAGCACCGTCCTGCTGCACCGCCTGAGCAGCCCCCACCTCTCCCGGGTCACGGGCACCGTGGAGCACGCGCTGCTCACCCGCTGCCCCCGCAGCCGGTACGCGGTCGGCTGGGACGCCCGGTTCTTCCTCCTGCCCCTCAGCTACTGCCCAGCCTGGCTCACCGACGCCTTCATCGGCCTCTTCCTCCCTGTCCCTGCCGGGCGGACGCCTGCACGCCCCTGAGGATGGCCACCACACCGGGGAGGTGGCCACAGCACCCGCGGGCCCCCACCTGCCTCGGGCCCCTGTTAACCTGCTCAACAAAGCTGGTGCAAAGAGAGGGGCTGCCTGCGGGGACCCCCAAACTCAGAAGTTGCCGTGAGTCCAGATTTAGGATCCTGCCGACTCCACCAGCCTGTCAACAATGAGCCATTTTGGGATCCTGCACACCTTTGAGAAAGCAGCAATTTAAGATTTGTTAACACTGTTAGGGTAGTCATAGGATTAGGTTGTATGATAATTAACAATATTTAATCATCATCCAATTAACAGGGTGATTTAATAAAATGTGCTATAATCAATACAGTGACTTAGTTAAAGACTCGAGAAGGTTCACACGAGACTCAGGACAGAGCTCCCAGCACCAAATCAGACACACACAGAGACAGAGATTAAACTGTGTGAGAAAGATGTTTCTCTTTTTGCAATCAGTAGTAAATTATTGGTATCAAACGGTCTTTGTACCTCGAGAAATCTATTTGGAGTGACGTACTCAAACCTTGTGAAATCCCCCATGGGGCGTCCCAGCCCCAAGGGGGGGGGTTCTGGGTCACAGCCTGCCCCACCCCAGAGAGCTCAAAGGGTCTCAGGATTCGACGTGATTGACTTTGGGCAGTGTTTTTCCATTTTTGGCCACAATCCTGGTCAGATAATCCCGGGACTTCGCAGATGGGGCTGTGACCCGGCAGCCAGAGTCAGGGGGTGCCCGGTGGTCCCAGCTCTCCGTGCTCCAAACCAGGGCAGGAACCCGTCCTCGGCTGGCCCTGACATTGCAACGTGGCCCGGGGAGGGGGGTCTGCACCACCACGGCGATGTCTGGGGATGGTCTCTGTCCCCGCAGCCCTTCGGGGGGCCGGTGGCCGTGCTGGGGGGTCCGGCCCACCCTCACGGGGCTCTGGGTCCCCGTCCCTGCCCTGCGCCGGGGGGGTGGGGGGGGGGCGCTGCTGCCCCGGGACCTGCTTAAAGATGTTTTCCCTTCAGACCTGCTGCTTCCTGCAGAGAGCACCCCCTCTTTGCAAAGGTCCCCAAAGCCGGTTGAGCTTCACCCCAGCTCCGCCGGGACCCCCCCGCTCTGCCGCATCCCGGCTCTTCCCCCTGTCTGTCCAGCTCCGCCTGGGGGGGCTTTGCTCCTCAGCTCCCCATCGCCCCCCTCGCTGCTCAGGGGTCCTTCAGCCCCCCCTCTCAGCCGCCGGGACGCGCTCTCGGCTCCGCGGCCAGAGGACGCGCTGGAAAAGGCGCCGCGGTTCACCAGCCGGGGATATCGCCCGCACCTGGGCGGTGACTCCCGCACCGCTCACGCATCTAATTAAAGGCTGATTAGCAGTGACCAGCTGGGGTTCTGATGTTGTGCTTGTGGGGCAAGAGCAGCGTTAGCAGCGGCCCCACGCTGCTCCCACGCGTGACCGAGACACCGCCCCCCCGGGCTGCGGCGGAGCTGAGGGGGACGAGGAGCCGCGGGGGGCAGCACGGGGGGGCAGCGCGCAGGGCCCTTGTGCAGCCGCGTTACAGCCCGAGGAGCTGCTTCCCGCCCCCCCCCCCCCC
>JAOXNO010006221.1:0-10096 GCA_028565335.1 Limnodromus scolopaceus
TTATTTTTATTTCTGTTGGTTGGACTAGATGATCTTAAAAGGTCCCTTCCAACCTAGGTGATTCTGTGATTCTGTGAAAATATATTCAGCTTTCCAGTGTGGTATTTACATGTGGCTCTTTGGCAGGGTGCGCCCGGATTGTAAGCATGTTCATGTTTAGGTTTTATATCATACACTGGCAAAATTTTACTTATTAAATATACAGGAAAATAAAAGGGCAAGTCATTATGTTTTATAATAGCTGAAGTTGAACAGTATTTTATTAAATTAAAAGAGTACTTATCCTCCAGGTACACTGACTGTTTGTTTGCATCAGAGCCATGTGGCGCTTTGAACTTGTAAAAATTAATGCAAAAATAGTTTAATAATGAGTACTTTCATTTCAGATTTCTGCAGCTGACTGCAGAGAGTTCACTGCTATGTTCTCTAGAAGAGTGTCTATTTTATGTGAAGTAAATTAAACCATAGAAGAACTTTTTAGGTTCAATACTGTTATATACTGTGGTGGTGGGTTGATCCTGGCTGGACACCAGGTGCTCATGAAGCTGATCTATCACTCCCCTCTGTACAGGGGAGAGAAAATATGATGAAAGGCTTGTGGGTCAAGATAAGGACAGGGAGATCACTCAGCAATTAATTTCATGGGCAAAACATACTCGACTTGGGGAAATTAATTTATTACCAATCAAACGAGACTAGGGTAATGAGAAAATAAAAACTAAATTGTAAAACATCTTCCCTCCAATCCCCCTTCTTCCCGGGTTCAACTTCACTCCCGATTTCTCTACCTCCTTCCTCGGCGTGGCATAGGAGGATGGGAATGGGGGTTGCAGTCAGTTCATCACTCATTGTTTCTGCCACTCCTTCCTCCTCAAGGGGAGGACTCCTCACACTCTTCCCCTGCTCCAGCATGGGGTCCCTCCCATGGGAGACAGCCCTTCACAAATTTCTCCAGCATGGGTCCTTCCCGTGGGCTGCAGTTCTTCACAAACTGCTCGAGCGTGGGTCCTTTCCACGGGGTCACATGTCCTGCCAGAAAACCTGCTCCAGCGTTGGCTCTTCTCTACAGAGCCAGGAACATGCTCCAGTGTGGGCTACCCACGGGGTCACAGTCTCCTTCAGGTGCATCCACCTGCTCTGGCATGGGCTTCAGGTGGATATCTGTTCCACCATGGACCTCCACAGGCTGCAGGGGGACAGCCTGCCTCACCATGGTCTTCACCACAGGCTGCAGGGGAAGCTCTGCTCCAGCACCTGGAGCACCTCCTCCCCCTCCTTCTTCACTGACCTTAGTGTCTGCAGTGTTGTTTCTCTCACATATTCTCACTCCTCTCTCTGCTGCTGTTGTTTCCCCATTTTTTCCCCTTCTTAAATATGCTATCACAGAGGCACTACTGCCGTCGCTGATTGGCTCAGCCTTGGCCAGAGACAGGTCCGTCTTGGAGGCATCTGGCATTGGCTCTTATGGACATGGGGGAAGCTTCTGACAGCTTCTCACAGAAGCCAACCCTGTAGCTCCACTCCCCCACCCCCCCCAAACCTTGCCATGCACACCCAATTCATCTGTATGATACTGTTATAACAAGTTAACATGTAGATGATGATAGCATTTCCTACAAAATATTTTAGCCTGTTACAGACGAAATAAATGAAAGAGATTGCAACACAGAAGTATTATTTATTTTGAGAATATTGTTTCTTAAACATGTAAGATAATTCATCAAAATTTGACCTCTTTTAAGATGCTAGATTTGCTTGTCAGTGAGGAGGCAATTGCTCAACAATTCAAAGATATGATCCAATGTTCTAATGTGCTATTAGAGAGTAAGACACATTGCAAATATGTAATACTATTTAATATGGAAAACATATAAAAAATGTATTAAAAACTAGTGATTTTAACTTTCTGAGAGTTTCCTGAAATGTCCTGATATTAATTAAACACCTACTGGGCTTTTTCCACTTCCTTTTGGATATACAAATCTTTAAATGGTATGTTTGAATCAACTTTTTTTTTAAATTTGTACACTTAATTTTTATTTGCCTTTTATCATTTATGGAATTTCTTGTTCCAGTTTTAAAAGTTATGTCTTTAAGAATGGAGCACCTCTTCTGTATATAAGGTTAAAATATGTTTCGGAAACTTATTAGTGTCAAATCTCAAAAAAATTTCAAAAAACTATTTTGAAAATAACTTCCTCGGGGACAAATATGACTAGGATCTGTGTCATTCTAAAGAAATCTAGAGATATACAATTAGCCTAAATATTTTTTTAAACTTTATTAGTTGTTACAATTTTAATGAAGTTCTTGTCCTTAAATAGTTTCCAAAACCATTTCATAGAATCATTTATGTTGGAAAAGACCCTTAAGATCATCAAGTCCAACCGTTAACATAACACTGCCAAAACCACCACTAAAATCCACCACTAAACCATGTCCCTAAGCACCACATCTACCCATCTTTTAAATACCTCCAGGGATGGTGACTCAACCACTTCCCTGAGCAGCCTGTTCCAATGCTTGATAACCCTTTTGGTGAAGAAATTTTTCCTAATATCCAATCTAAATCTCCCCTGGCACAACTTGAGGCCATTTCATCTCCTCCTATCATTTGGTACTTGGAAAAATAGACCAACCCCCACCTCTCTACAACCTCCTTTCAGGTAGTTGTAGAGAGCGATAAGGTCTCCCCTCAGCCTCCTTTTCTCTAGGCTAAACAAGCCCAGCTCCCTTAGCTGCCCCTCATAAGACTTGTTCTCTAGACCCTTCACCAACTTTGTTGCTGCTCTTTGGATGTGTTCCAGCATCTTAATATCTTTCTTGTAGCGAGGGGCCCAAAACTGAACACAGTATTTCAAGTTGTTTCTGAAGAGTTATATAGTAGGATAATATAATTTGAAGTTTGCAAGGTAGCTACATAGAATAATCTAATTTTTTAACCAGCACCGCATCTTTGACATGCTGCATCCTTGACATGCTGCAGTCATAGCTGAAGTGCCAGACCCCTCAGTTCTCCAGGGAGTGAGTAGGAACTTGGTGACTCCAATGTCCCAAAAGGGCCATTGATCCCACTGTGATGGCTTATAAGCAATATAGACACATTCAGAATGATAATTACAGGTCTTAAGTATATTTCTATCCATAAATAGTGCTGCTTTTTCCATCCTCATGTAGAATTACGATTGAAGAAGTGAGTGATGGAGAGGTGGGAGTCTTCCTGTCCTGCCTGGACTGGACTTGTTGAGGCATGAGGATATATGATGTAGTGCATGTTTCTATTCAACAGACTGAGTCTTATGCATGGGTTCTTGTGCCCTGAAGGGGACATCGGCACAGCTGACAGCACCTACAATGGCACTTCCCTGTACTGTATACGCTTCAAAAAGCTGGAGCAGTCCTCTGGCATTATGACGTGTTGTGTATGATGTACTTTGAACATTAAACTGATGGAAGAGATGCATGCATCTTTCATGTTAAATGACTTTGGCAGGATTTTAGGAACTTGTAGGTTTTTCTTAATTAGCACCCAGAATGCTTTATAGAGACATGCAATCATGTGATCTTTTTAAATCTACACTTGTTGTTTCCATTAGTAACTGATGCGTACCAGTATTAGAGGTTTAAACTTAAGTCTATGTTGTAGCAGACTCTAGACTTTCTAACCCCCTCCCACTGCATATTTTTCCTTTCTTCCCAGTAGGAGAAATTCTTCTCAGGATGACTACCTGTGCTTTTGTACAGTAATGTCAGCAGCAGGATGAAAGAGAAGACCAGGATTATCTAATCTTCATCAGTTTCAGTCTCCTGATGCTGTGCTGCCAGAAAAAAATGTTAGTGTGTAGGATCATAGAGGTGTTTGTCCTGGGTAGTGCCTTTATGGCTCTCCTGAAAGGAGCACAGATGAAAAAATTGGACTACTGAGAGAAGCTAGGACAAATAATGATGCCACTGTTGCCCAATAACAGTTATTACTTTTGCAGAGTGCTGAAAAGGTGAGATCTTCAGGGTATTTTATTTAATTGGAAAAGGAAACACTTATAGATTCCAGATATGTTTGATAATAAGTTATCTATCAAGTAGTATTTACAGATAACATCCAGTTCAGAAAAAAAAATATAAATCTTTACATAGGAAAATAGTTAAACACATGCTTATCTTTAATATTATTAAGTACAGTTTTGGACTGTGGCCAAAATAGATCTCTCAATTATACAGTCTGCTTGAATGGAGAACAGTCTAAAAAGATATATATATAAATAATCTGATAATTGTTTGCAGGATCATTGTTTGTAGTTAATTTGAATTCATCTACCCTTTCATCTGTACAAAGTGATTTATTAATGCATGGCTTGTTTTCTCCAGATCGCTACAATTTCTCCAGGGATGGCATCATGTGAAAACAGTCTAAATACACTGAGATATGCAAATAGGTATGGAAAATGTTATTGCTTATAGCTATACTGGCTGTTGATCACTGATGTTTGGAATACTGTTGTTCCATGTTGTATAATTAACTACTTGAATAATTTTAGCACACTTGCATTTCTTAATAAGATTAAAACCAAAATACTGATTACTGATTCAGGCTTACACTTAATTTAATTTGTCACTTTTTAAAACCATTATGAGAGAATCAATAGAAACTGCATTTAAGCCATTATCCAGAGATGGATATAGTGTGGATTGCAAGGAATCTGGGAGATGCCCCTATTAGTTTTGTCCCTGCTCTAGAGGCATCATCTCTTGCATTAGGGGTAGTCGGTTTTCACGATGATTTCCTGGAGTGTTAGCTGAAATACCTTTCTGCAATGAGATTTTTCATCCCCTTGGTGGAATTGCATTCAGTTGCCAGCCTGTTTCTTTTATATATATGATAAAGCATATCATATCATATATAGATCTATCTCAACTAGTTTATTCTTATGAAAATTCTACAGTTGCTCTGGCCCAAATTTTATACTTACCAACTTCAGGCAAATATCTGAGACCCCTAAGTAAAGAGTCAGTTAATCCAACAGTGACTTTATAATCAGTGCAGAGAAAATAGCGCCTCCAGAGGCTGATGCAGCACCTCTGAGACCTGTACTGCTCTCTGAAAGTGTTCGCCTCTTTAGTGAGTGTGAAAGGAGCCTTCCCCAGCTGCACTTCTCCTTAGTTTAATGTTTGTGGAGATGGCGTCCTGCATGTGCCTGCAGTCAGACCTGCGACCCGGACACCCGCCCCCCGCTTTGCTGCAAAGAACAAAGGAGGCGAATAAGCTTCTGTGTCATTAAAAATTCCGGTTTTGCCAGAAGAGGCTACCACCTAGTGGCCTGCTTGCCTCTGTTGCTAATTGGGCACAAAGGGCTGCTAGGGAAGCTTACCGATTGGTATAGGAATGTCTTTGTGTTTGGATCAAGGGATTTAGTAGCAAAGCTGCCTGGCTTGGACCAGTCTATGTGATTTCCTTCCTGGTCCCCTGCTTCTACTCCCCATCTGCTCCCCTACTTACAGTAACATAACAAAGGATGTTGCATATTCATCAAGTCTCATTGAATCTTTCTATCCCTTATAGAATATGCATTGCTGAAGTGACTCCAGAAAAAGACACTGCAAAACAAATTAAATACCTATTTCTAGTATAATAAATCGTTGTGCTGAAATTGTTTCTTCCCCTTGATGTTAAATTTGTATGTTGTTATGGAGTAAATGACTATCACTGTAAAATTGCTTCAAGCGTTTTGTGTAGTGTTTCAATTTTTTCTAGCAATATATCATTTTCATAGTACGATTAGTTTTTAGGTGCCGAACACCAGTGTCTGCGCAGCGTAAGACAGGGGGCAGTATAGAATTTAAAGTATTGTAGTGGTTTGATATGTTAAAAGGAGCAGTTTAATGGAATATTGAATGCAGAGCAAATTTTATTAACTGCACGAACTGAAATCTGGAATTACTCTTCTGAAAGCATTGCTATTATAGTCTCCTGCAAATTAGCAGCACTGGTTTTGTTAGTGATCTGTACCTCTATTTGCAGAAGGTTTAAATATATTGACACTCTTACTTGTGATTTAATATAAAAATAATTTTATTGTTAAACTATTAAAGAAGAATGCTAAACAAAGAGTTGTCATATTAACTGTGTTTATGAGAACATTTTCTTTTAATTTGCTGCTGTATTTTGCTGCTACAGAGTAAAGGAATTTGGAATTAGTCCTTCGGACATTCCCTTCTCACAGGGTAGTGGCAGTCGCTCTGATCTCTCTCCTTCCTATGAGTATGACGACTTTTCTCCTTCAGTCACCAGGTCTACTTCATTCTATACATGGAATCTTTATTTTTAAGTTTTCCTTTTGGAAATGTAATTTTACTGATCAACCTTTCATTAGTCCCCTTGCCTTGCGTCATGCATACCTTGTTTTTATTTTGTTTGGCAGATGATGGTTCTGCATGATCTGCAATCATCTTGCCACTATTTTGTTCACCCTCCTTAAACATCCATACTCCACACTGTATCCAGGCTTGCTAGTTTTCTTCATACATTTAAAAAAAAATGGTGATGTCACCTTTGTACATTTAATGGACCAATTCTGACAAGTTTCTGTTTAGGGTGATTTGAATATGTCTACTTAAAGAAAACAATTTTAATACATATATATTTTTAAAACTTTTCATTACTCTGAAGGTGAATGAAATAGTTTCCATTGTAGTAAATATGTGCTACTTGAAAAAAAAATTCCCTTTAAAAAATGAAGAATTTGTTCTAAAACTTGCATACTTGCACACTTCAATGTGTCTGTTTCCTAAATGTTCTTTTAAATAGGCTTTTTTTTGACAGAATCATTATCAATCTTTTAAACTATTTTCATGCTGAAAGAGCCTAACATTTTAATAAAATATTTTCATCTTTGAAATTATTTTAATTAAAGGATCTATTCATTCTCTGGGATACTTGGATGCATATTATTATTTTCTTCGGAATTCTTGGTGGATTTGCTTATAACAGCTAATGGGGTACTGATTGACTATTTTTTTTAAAGCACAATTGTGTGCACAGAAAAAGAAAGATGGTCATGTTTAGGGTGCTGAATGAACTTTTCTTTCAAATATTATTCATTGTTAAGGAGTTAATATTGAGGGTTTGGAGGTTTTTGCCCTCAACAGTTAATGAGTAGTAACATTTCAATCAAAAAATGCCTCTTGCTTGAAGATGGACTGTAAAACACCTGCAAGTAGTTGAAATTCAACAGTTCATTCTTTTTAGGAGTTGGACTAACATCTTTTTGTCACTGAAAGTATATTAAATTTGTGAAGCTGACATCATCATCCTTATTAAATTAATTAAATTGCACATAAACCCATAGACCTTTAATTTTGGTTGTGACTCTTTTGCACAGGAAGTTACTTATTTACAAATTAAATATTTTCTGATTATAGGGTGAAAGAGCTAATGGTTGATCCTAGTGCTGCAGGAGATATCCGTCCCATTATACACCATGCTCCTAATCAGATTGATGACTTAGAGACACAGTGGGGTGTGGGGAGCTCTCCTCAGAGAGATGATCTCAAACTTCTTTGTGAACAAAATGTGAGTGGTTTACAGCATTACATGAAAAGAGATGATGATAAATACAGTGGCAGAACAAATCCAGAGTAATGTGCATTTATAGCCTATTAGCAATATCATTAAGTAGATACAGCATGCCCCTTCACCTTTTCACTTTGTGGCATTATGTTCATTCCCATACACACAAAAAAAGGTTCCTTGCTGATTAGGCCTTTTAATGTCTAGGCAGGGTCTGCTCTAGGCTCTCGCATTTTTTAGTGTGCATTTTTTCCAGTATAGCGTCAACTCTTACTAGGTAGAAGTAGCCTGGGAAAGGCATTCATTTTATTTAACACTCCTGTGGTTTTGACCATTACTTTCCCTGCATGCAACACCTGTTTCAAGCGAGTTTGCCTTTCTCTGCATTTAGAAATCTGGCTACCCATCATTCCTCTTCCCAACATCTTGATTTTCATAGAGTGAAACCCCAGAGCAATGTTTGGGAGAGCGCCACATCATGTTCCCAGGATGTCTCCCTGGGCTGCATGAGTGGAGAGCTGGGACTGATAGGGATCTAAAGGGCATTTTTCCCTCATTGCTGATTATCAGCTCTTGGCCTGGTTCTTTAAATGTTCAACAGGGATTAAAACTTGGTTTGTGAAAATGCTGATGAAAAATAGAAAAGAAAAATTCTTACTACCCTAACTTATTTTTCTCAAGACTCTGCCTTCTCAAGCACCACTTCATGGTGCTGTATTCCTCATTTTAGTAACTGGCTCTTCTTCCAGGACTCTATTTCATAAGAACATGCCAGTGATTCCTAGAGCTTCCCACTGGCCAGTCCTTCCAGCCAGATATCCTTTCATATCATAATTTTTTGTTGTTCATGTGGAATTCAATTAAGTTTTACAGTGTGTTTTTAAAAAGATTTTAAAGGCATGGTACAAGGAACCATACTGTTTTGCCAAAACATTAATTGCAGCCTACCTAGCCCTTTCCCCTTTGATTGTTAACTATTTATGTCTGAAGAAGTCCTGTTTGTCTCAGTTTGTAAATCCATGTTGTGCATTCTTCTAATGTATTAATCACGACATACTTTTTAAATTTTTCACTTTACATTTATTCCACTTTTTTTGCCAAATGATTAATTTAATTTTGATTTCCTGAACTGTATTGACTGTAATTGCTGTTCTCTTTTTTGAAAATTGTTGTCTGTCTATTGCAGTATGCACAACAAAAAACCCTGATGGAAAACAAGCTTTCTGTAGGTGTTAAAACCTACTAGAAATTGGCATTCATCCCTTGTGACCCTCCTCCCATGTTTTTAACTTTTTTTTTTTTCACGTGGAATATTCTGTTTTCCAGTATTCACTAGGACTAGTGGCTGCAAATTTTTAATAAATGTGAATTAAATTTAACTCTGCGAACATTTTGAATTTATTGCCCTTTCCACTCATTTCTGGAGATTTTCTTGTGAGAAGTATTAAGTTCTATTTTTGATAGGTTCTGCTTTCTGCATATTTCTTTTCATGTTCTGTGATGGGATGGATCACATGCAATATATTTCCTGTAGCCACAATTCTTTCCAGGCTAACAAGTTTAACTGTTGTTTCTAGGAAGAGGAAGTTTCTCCACAGTTGTTTACTTTCCATGAAGCTGTGTCTCAAATGGTAGAAATGGAAGAGCAAGTAGTAGAAGACCACAGGGCTGTCTTCCAGGTAAAAAATGGAGCTCTACTTTGTTTTATCCTAATCCAGGAATTTAGGTTTTCCCAATGAAAGTGCATACTCTTGAAGATGTAGGATATCATCTAGTCATTCTGCTGCTGTCAGAGATTTCTGAATTGTTTTATTACGCTAAGCCCATTGTAGCAAACAAGTAGGAAGAGATGTTTAGATCCCATAACCATTAATCTTTGTCCTCATGATGAAAGAGGAGCATATTTTTCTACCATCCCAGAAATTTAGTAAAATTTTACTTTTCTTCTCAACAAACATTCCTAAATAGACATTGTAAGAAAAATTGCTATTTTCTTTTTACTATTTTAACTATTTACTATATTTTCTGTGTTAGTCCTTTTCCAGCATTAGTGACTGTTTTTTCTAGTTGCAGGGAGCTTACTCAGATTGTTCTTGAAATTTTCAGTTTCATTGTCTAATCTATGCCAATATTCCTATGTCAAAGCTGGCAATTAATAGTAATGTCTCTATATAATAATGTCTCTATCAGAGCCATTTCTGTTTGATCATCTCCCTCTAAGACACTGCTATATTTCATCCAGGTATCTCCTCTAAATATCCTTCTGTGACATCTTTGTCTGAGATATTGAGATTCAACTGCCTGTTTGTTTCCTTTTTACAGATACATAAAGGTTTTCACTTGCTATTAGTCAGGGTCTTTGGAAGGAATACTGCCCACACATTGTAATGCTCATCAGTGCCACAGAGCCTTTTACATTCACAAAATAAATTGTAATAATAAATATGAATTACTAGTTTTCAGAAGGAAATATGAGTTGCTTCTGTTCATAACCTTAGAGTCTTTAGGCAGGCTTTCCATTTGGTGCATCTG
>JAOXNO010006222.1:0-10025 GCA_028565335.1 Limnodromus scolopaceus
GATGCCCCATCCCTGGAAGTGTTCAAGGCCAGGCTGGATGGGGCCTTGAGCAACCTGCTCTAGTGGGAGGTGTCCCTTCCAACCCTAACCATTCTGTGATTCTATGATTCTATGATTCTATGATTATATCTCAGGAAAAGCCAGGACTAACTTTTCTTTCTATGTGTCTTAATTTATTTATTGGGGGGGGTTGGTCCTTTTTTTTTTTTTGTTCTAGACCTGTGATATTATTCTTGGTTTCCTGCCTCCTTTTTTCTTGACCCAAAGACCTCATGTGCATATTGATATGGGCTCCCAGTTTGGATAACCTTAATAAGATTTCTCTCAGGTCCCGTCTCTTCACACCTCCTCTGGGGCTGGTCCAGAAGCCACAACATGCAGGAGAGGTTCAGGAGACAAATTCCCACCTGCCCCATGGGGGATCAGCACCAGGGTCACTTGGGGCTGCCCCTGGCTGCCTCTCTGGGCACTCTGTCTCTACTGCTTGTGAGTCAGGGCTGCTGCTTCCCTGGAGCCATGGCCGAGGACAGCAGCGGGATGTGGACTTTCCATTGCTGGTGTCCCCTTAACTTCAACCATCCTTTGTGCTAGCAACACAACTTGCCTTTGTGTTTCCCCTAAGATCTGGTGTAACTCGTGAGAGTCCTGTTGTCTCTACAGTGGCATCTGTTTGGCTGTGGGCAGGAGCAGGAAAGATGAACCACGTTATTTGAGCTGGTGTCTGTGTAAGCACCACCATAACAAAAACGGCTCTTCAGGGCAAGGCCAGGATGTTGGATGCCTCTTTCAAAGATGGTGTCATGAAAATAACCAAGAAGCTGCTCCCTTAAAAGGACTTTTGCTCTTCTGAGGTTCTGCATGAATTCAAGGGGACAGACTCATAGTCCCATGAGAATATGTCAGGGATCAAGGGCTGGATGAACACCTCCCTTCATGGTTGCATGCCTGATAAATTTGGTGGCCTTCTATGATGGCACTACAGCATTGGTAAATAAGGGGAGAGCAACAGACATCATCTATCTGGACTTATGCAAAGCATTTGATACTGTCCCACATGATATCCTGATCTCTAAACTGGAGAGACATGGATTTGGTGGATGGACCACTTGGTGGATCAGGAACTGGCTGAATGGCCACACTCAAAGTGTTGCAGTCAATGGCTCTGTGTCCAAGTTCCTCAGGCGTCAGTACTGTTCATGAACCATGCTGTTCAACATCTTTGTTGGAGACATGGACAGTGGGATTGAGTGCATCCTTAGCAAGTTTGCTGACAACACCAAGCTGTGTGGCATGGTCAACATGCTGGAGGGAAGGGATGCCATCCAGAGGGACCTGGACAGGCTGGAAAGGTGGGACTGCGCCAGCCACATGAAGTTCAACCAAGCCAAGTGCAAGGTCCTGCACCTGGGACATGGCAATCCCAGGCACAAATACAGGCTTGGGCATGGAATAGATTGAGAGCAGCCCTGAGGAGCAGGAGTTGGGGGTGTTTGTGGGTGAGAAGCTTGACATGAGCTGGCAATGGGTGCTGGCAGCCCAGAAAGCCACCTGCATCATCATCAGGATAGCCAGCAGGGCGAGGGGGGGAAATCTGCCCCTCTACTCTGCTGTGGTGAGACCTGACCTGGAGTACTCTGTCCAGCTCTGGAATCATCAGCACAAGCACATGGGTCTGTTGGAATGAGTCCAGCAGAGGGTCATGAAGATGATCACAGGGCTGGAGTACCTCCGCTGTGAGGACAGGGTGAGAGAGTTGGGGTTTTCCAGCCTGAAGAAGAGAAGGCTATAGGGAGACCTTATAACAGCCTTCCAGTACCTAAAGGGGCTACAGAAGAGATGGGGAGGGACACTTTATCAGGGAGTGGAGCAATAAGATGAGGGGTAGCAGTTTTAAACTGGAAGAGGGGAGATTTAGATTAGATATTATAAAGAAATTCTTTACTGTGATGGTGATGAGACACTGGAGCAGGTTGCCCAGAGAAGCTGTGGATGCCCCATCCCTGGAGGGGTTCAAGGCCAGGCTGATGGGGCTTTGAGCAACCCCTGTGGGAAGTTTCGCTGCCCATGGCAGGGGGGTTGGAATTCGATGATCTTTAAGGATCTTTCCAACTCGAGGCATTCTATGATTCTATATTTCTATGGTGCAGTCTGGGGCATCTGTGACACAGCCGCCCTGAATGGGAATTGCATTCCTGTAGGTTCTGTGCAGTCCCTGCCCCTCCTGGCGTCTCATAGAGCTCTGTGGGCCTGGGCTGGAACACTGAGTACCTGCTCTGAATTCTGTTAGGCAATGAGGGGCTGAACATGGGAAAAATGCCATTGTAGTCACTCGAGATTAAGTAAATTCAGCTGATGGAAAAGAGACAGATCTGACTGTCTCTAGGGTACCTGACTGCAATTGTTCATATGAACACCTCTAAAAACTGCCATGAACATAATGAGTAGGAAAAGTTCTTTTGGCCTTTATTTCAGCTGTCATTTTACTTGGCCAAAGGAATTTCCCACCAGGCTCGTGTATAATCCCCGAGTTGTTTGTCTCTGTGAACTTCTCCATTAGATCTTGCAGTTTCCTGCATGTACCTTGAACCACCTCTGGCAACTCAAATGTTCCCAGGTATTTGCATCTGAACATTTCACTCCTGCCCTCCATCTCCATTACTTAGCATGGGGTTGAGAAAAGGGGCTCACATGCAGGTGCCTATTTTGTGCGCAGCTGAACAGTGGCAAGAGTTATCCCACCTCCTGTGCGTCTGTGGCAGGCACAGGAGGGAGCTGGGTCTCCTTAAAACGCTAGGAATAGAAATGCAGGATGAGATGCCTCGATTCCCTCAGCTGAATCCCTTCCCTCAGAAGGGGTAAAGAAGATGCCTGCCTGTCCCTGTCTGGGGATCCTGTCTAATAAATAATAAGACCCCAAAAGTTTATATCTAGATGTAACTTTGTCCCTGGGAGGAGAAATTGCACTTCTGGAAATACTTCTCCCCAGCTGAGGGAGGGAAAATCAGTGCTGACTTCAGCCTGTCCCCTAGAGGCACAGGGACACCTTGATGGAGCCCAGAGGGGGCAGAAAAAGTGTTGCCTTGGGCTGTTCCTCTGCTGCTGAGCTGGGCCGGGCTCCTGGGACAGAGAGAGCTCATGGCCACGGGGCAGCGCTGCAGAGAGACAGCTCTGCCCAGGAGCAGCTCCTCTGCCAAGCGCAGCAGGGCTGAGGGCACTGCCTGCAGGCACTGAGGGGAGAGGAGGGAAGTAAGAAAGAGGCTAAAGGCAGCCTTGGGTGGGAAGACAGATGAGAGCTCGCTTGGAGAGAAATCTTCACAGACCTTAACTGGGCAAGCCTCTGGCTGCAGGGCAATGCAGCTGCAGTTCCTGGAAAGATAGCTGTCCCATAGCATCTTTGTGTTATCTTAAAGCCCCACGGAGAAGCACAGAGATGCTGTGACCAAGGAAATGCTGTTGGGCTGGTGAAATGAGCAGTATGTCCTTGGCAAAAAGTGAGCTGCTGTATCTTGAGAAAGGGTGAGACATTTAGTGGACTGAGACGGATGCCTCTGCTATAAGCAGTGGCTGCTGGCTTTTCACTAGAAAAATAACGATGTGATCGCCCTCCATCTCAGAAAAGTACAAGCCCAGTGCATCAGAGACTAAGGGACAATCCAGCTCCCCTCACTCCTTACTAAGGAACAGAATATCTTCTTGCTTTGCAGGACTCTTTTCCGTTAGTGCAATGGAAACACTGAGGATTTCTGACATCTCAAATCAATCCTCAAATAGGATGGAGGGAATTTTTTCAAAAACCTCTGAGTCTGCCTTTTCCATTCTCATTCCTTAGAACAGGGAGTGCAGGTACTGACACACCCTTGTGCATTGGGCATGGTTTTATTTCACAAAGTCGAACTCCAGGACTGGCCACTGCTTCCAAATTTCCCATGAACTCACTGCTGCAGAGCAGGGCTGACTCCTTAGCAGCCAGAGGCCCAGCTCTTCATGGCACAACTGTACCAGAGGTTCAGCAAAGGAGCTGAAGGAATGTCTCCTAGAAAAGTAATACTGGGAGGTAGGAGTGGAATATGTGGCAAAGGGACAGGGCTGTAGAAAATGGATTTGGTTTTTCTCAGAAAAGTCTCCCCTAACTTTCAATGACTTTTCCTCCTTGCATAGGTCCCTGTGCCCAGAGGCAACAAATGTCCAACAGCAGCTCCGTCACCCAGTTCCTCCTGGCATTTGCAGTCAAACGGGAGCTCCATCTCCACCACTGTCCCCAGATCCATGGCCAATTCCCTGTGGAACATCAGGGCCACCTCCTACTGCGTATGTGCTGCACAAGCCTTCTTTTTTCCAGTGTTGATGGTAGGGGAGTATTTTTTTCTTACCATCATGTCCTACAACTACTACGTTGCCATCTGCAAACCCCTGCACTATGGGACCCTCCTGGGCAGCAGAGCTTGTGTCCACATGGCAGCAGCTGCCTGGAGTGGTGGCATAGTCACTTCTGTGCTGCACACGGCCAGTACATTTTCACTACCACTCTGCCAGGGCAATGTCCTGGACCAGTTCTTCTGTGAAATCCCCCAGATCCTCAAGCTCTCCTGCTCAAGTCAGGGGAGCTGGGCTTATTGTGGTCAGTGCCTGTTTAGGCTTTGGTTGTTTTGTTTTCACTATGGTTTCCTATGTACAGATCTTCAGGGCTGTGCTGAGGATCCCCTCTGAGCAGGGACAGCACAAAGCCTTTCCAAGTGCCTCCCTCACCTGGCCGTGGTCTCTCTATTTATCAGCACTGCCGTGTTTGCCTTCTTGAAGCCCCCCTCTGTCTCCTCCCTATCCCTCAATGTGTTTGTGGCTGTGCTGTACTCAGTGGTGCCTCCATCAGTGAACCCCCTCATCTATAGCATAAGGAACCAGGAGCTCAAAGACAAATTGAGGAAGCTGATTCTGTCAATGTTTTAGCAGCATTAACCTTCCCATGCCTTTTCAGAAGTGGATTTAAATTCACCTTGGAACTGCCTGTGCTTTGGGTATTTTCTCTGTGATAACTGTGTCTGCCTAGGAATGTCTGCATCCACACCACTTCCCCAGAAGCATGAACCCAGCCTGTGTGACCCTATGGCCTGTTCACGTGTGCCTGGCACAAGGGTACAGCTAGACTCCGCATCTCTTTATTTAAAGGGGATTTCTTCAGTGCTGGTGTCTGGAGGTTTGGCTCTTCTTCCAAAGGTGAGATCAGGCCGAAAAATTTGCTCTTATGACTCTGTGCTGATGTGCTTGGGTTCTCCATGGGATAAGGGGAGAATGTTAGGCAACAGGGCAACGTGGGGCAATGTGTTAGGGAATGGGGCTGGGGTGAGTCTTCACATATGGGTGCATGTCCCCAGAGACAGTGAATGATCCACAGGAAGCTGTCTGGGACTGCCACTCCATGGCTTTCAGTCATCACAGCCAACTCACTCTGCAGAGCAGTAACAACAGCGCAGGACCCTGTGGAGATCATGGGGAGGGGACAGGAGTGGTAAGTCATGGCAGATCAGACAAAGTTCCCTGGTGAAATGTTCACTGGGGACAGGGACATCCTTGGAGAAGAGCAAATGAGCATCTCTGTATATCCAAGGTGGAAAAAAGGATGACAAAGAGAAATCAATTTCTGCATGCACCAGCTCAGGGCAGGCTTCTCTAGTGATGGAGCAGCCTGAGGAGCTCCTGGGCCTGGAGACTTTTCCTGGAAGAGGGGCTGACACAGAGGGCCTTGCTGTCAGTGGTCATGATGTCTTGGAGACAGGAGCAGGGGACACGGGGAGACACTGGTCTCTGCCACCTCTTGTCATGTCTGGCCCTCAGCCCTGGGGCCACTGTGGTGCTGAGATCTGTCCCCCCAGGAACTACTGTGACTATCAGTTGGTCTGAGGCTGAGGGGTTGAGTCTGGAGAGCTTTGCAGAACCCTTCAATGGACACTGCTACGGGGTCAGCCCAGAATTGGCTGCTTTTCTGGGCTGGACAGGGGAAAGATGGGGTGGAAGGGCAGGAAGCAAGAGGGAGAGCCAGAGAGGGACTGGGATGGGCCTTAAAGTGCTTGGAAGAGGAACACACTAAAGTTAGCTGAGTTCTCTGCCCATGCAGGGTGAGGACTTGCATCAGGGGGTTAGTGGTGCAGAGACTTGATGACACAGGAGAGAGGAGGCTGGTCTGTGCCTTTGGTGGCATGGACAGCTTAGGAAGCCGGCCCAGGGCATTTGTAACCCCCCAGCCTTTCTCACTGGCCATTTCCAGCACTGGCAGCACACCCCAAGTTGATGGGTGAATTTTCCTATTTGGCCATCTTCATCCTCCTGTTGGGCTCAGTGCCTGAATCAATTTTCTTGAAACAAAGGACCACCAAGATGGCCAGAGACTGGAGCACCCTTCCCATGAGGAGATGTTAAAGGAGATAAGCTAGTCCAGCCTGGAGAACGGAAGGCAGAGATGGATCTCCAGTACCTAGGAGAACATTATGGAGAACAGAGAAACAAGCTCTTCACCATGGTGCATGGTGGGAAGAAAAGACAGTGGGTAGAAGGTGAAAGAGAAGAGGCTCAACCTGGAGATAGGAAAGCTCTTTTCCCTATGAGCTGAGCCATGGGGAGCAGGTCACCCAGAGATGCTGAGGAGACTCCAACCCTGGAGATTTTCAAACTCTCTCTGCACCCAGCTTTGAACAACGTGGCCTGACCATCTTTCTGACAGGCTGGAATGGAGACCTCCCAAGGCCCCTTCCAACTTGACTTGATACTATGATCCTACGACCTCAGGCCCTTTTTCTGATAACAACAGAGGAAATGTTTATGGGGCATGAATCTTCCTCTGCTGTATGTGACCCCCTAAAATAACACCTAAATCAGTGAAGAGAGGTTGGTATCACGGTGTGACTCTCTCTGGAAAAGACTGAGAGATGTCATTGACAGTCCTGGGCAGGGACTGTTTTGGGGACATGGGGCTCTATGCAAGACAAAAAGTGACCTTTCTTTTTTAATGCTGCTAGCCTGAATATAATAGAAGTGTTTAGAAAATGTCAATAAAAAATAAAACAAAGAAGAACTAAAGAAAAGATGCAAATAAAATAAAATAAAATGTACTTTTCAGCTTTTAAAATTCTTTGTGGATTTTCTTCCTTTTGCTTTAATAGTCAAAGGGGGGGAATTTGTGTCCTTGTTCCAGAACTGGGATTGGATGTAGGACACAAATACCTTCAGCTACAGGGACACAGATACCTCCTGCCAGCACAGATAGCCTGGACAAGTGCCAGTGCAGTCGTGACTTCTCCCGTCACTCAATCAGCCAGAGCATTTTGAAACATTCCATCAGGTTACCAACCTAATGAAAAGGAAATCCATATAGCACCACCTTGCACCCCCTGGTAGTCTTACAGGTGGCTGTGAGATCCTCCACAATCATGGGGAAAAGGAGTCCCCCATGGCACCCTTCCTCTTTTTTGGCACCTTGAAATCTGGTTTGTGGTTCATGGGCTCATTGGCTCATTCCTCCGTTTCACATGGTCTTTTTTGAGGTCGTCTTCAGGTCTTTACCATACTATCCCCATGCACATATTCTTCTGAAGCTGGCATTTTGTCCTGGTTTTCCATGTTCACAGGCAGCATTACCTGCATCTTGCAACACTGAGAAGAGCTCAGAATCTGCCCCAGTAACCCTGCTTAGCCATCCTACTGGGATGGGATGCTGGGACCTTTCTGTTTGGCTCACAGAATTGGGGTTGTCTTTGTGTGTTTACAGGACTTGGACTGAAGGCCCCTTGGTGGCCTCCTAGGAGGGGGCTATAGTCCTCGAGTATGTTCCGTCTTCTCTGTGTCCTCCTCACCCGCTTGGAGTTCCCCCTACCTCAGCCATATCTGGGCTTCCCCTACAGCCTGGTAATGTAGGAGATCTCAACCCATCCTTGCACTTTTCTTTCTGTTCACATTTAAACTCTAATTGTTTATTCTGTTGACTCTTATTAAAGCAGGTTTATCGATTTCATGCCTATTTTATAATGGCTATATATATTTAATTCCTCTGGCATTATAAATATATATATACACACATGTGTACACCCTTGTTGAGGGTAGCACCAAAAGGGAGGTTGGGATCCTGCATCAGAACTGCACTGAAGGCAGTGGGGCTCAGAAGCCACGTGAATTTGCTGCTGTCCCTCAGCCTCCTCCACCTCAGGTGCCCCAAAGTCACCCCGGTCCCCAATCCCCACCCCAGCCATTTCCAGCCCTGGCCATTCACCACGGGTCGGGTGAGAGCTGATCTTTGAAATGTGACCAGCTCCGTCCTCTTGCTGGGCTCAGTGTCTGCCCTGGGGGAACATCCACAATTTAATGGGCTCACATGTGCCCAGACCCTGGCAGGCCACAGAGAAGGGCTTTCTGCTTTTGTGTGGGACATGGGAAGAAGTGGGGTCCTGAGGTAAGAAATAAAAGCCAGAAGGCCATAGGGGAATGGGGCACTGGGGGCATGCTGTGGGGACTGTGCTGGGAGGAGGTTTTTCCAAACCTGAATATACCCTGTCCCAAGTGGTATGTGTACAGCAGGGCTCTGGGGCCACCTGTGGATATGCAGGGCTGGGCCAGGCATGGGATGGGAGTGTGAACCAAAGCCACAATGCTCCAAGAACCTCCCACACTGATGGAAACCCCAAATTACCCTCAGTCCCTGGCCAGACAGGGCTGTGACCGCAGTGGTGACAGTGGCTGCTGCCATGTGGACACAAGCTCTGCTGCCCAGGAGGGTTCCGTAGTGCAGGGGTTTGCAGATGGCAATGTAGAGGTCATAGGCCATGATCATAAGAAAACAACACTCCCCTACCATCGAGATGGGAAAAAAAATACCTGTGCAGCACATCCTGCATAGGAGATGTCCCTGGTGTTCCACAGGGAAGTAACCATGGCTTTGGGGACAGTGGTGGAGATGGAGCTCAGATCAAGAACAGAGAGGTTGAGGAGGAAGAAGTACATGGGGGTGTGGAGGCGGTGGTCACAGGCCGTGGTGGTGGTGATGGTGAGTCCGTTTCCCAGGAGGGTAGCCACGTAGATGTCCAGGAACAGTGAGAAGTGCAAGAGCTGCAGTTCATCATGACTTGATTGAGCATGACCAAGAGCTGCTCCTGGGCAGAGCTGTCTCTCTGCAACACTGTCCCATTGCCAGGAGCTCCCTCCATCCCAGGAGTTCCTTCCACCCCAGGAGTTCCCTCCATCCCAGGAGCCACACCCAGCTCAGAAGCAAAGACCAACCCAAGGCATTTTAATGTCCCCTCTTTGAGTTTGGAGCTGAGTCCGTGAACCTCAGAGGCTGAGAAGTTGAGGAAACCTCCCCAGGACTCTCCAAGTTAGGTTCAAACTCTAAAGTTACTTGTGGTGTTAATGGGTTCCACTGAGGGACACCACTGAGAAAGTGTTCCCAGGGGCCGGTGGGAGCAGAGAGTGTAACCAGCCAGTAGAGAGCACTGGGAGCCCTGGATTTTTGAGGGCCTAAGAATGAGCTGGAGAACAGAGAGCCCAGAAGATCTCCCAGTTGGCTACTGGAGGAAGAAGGTGTTCCTGACCCACCTCCTAGAGGAACTAGGGGGTCTTGTGGGGGTGTGACATCAAGATAAATCCATAGGTCTTGACCTGGACGGGGCATTGCCCTTCATGGAAGAGGGCACCAGGACCACATGGAGCTCTGTCTGTGAACTGGAGACACTGGGAAGGAGTGGGTGGAATGGGCACTAGGGGACTGGGACTGGGGGAGTGGAATGGACTGGGAGGAACTGGGGACATTGGGAGGGACTGGGGGAACGGGGACTAGGGGACTAGGATGGACTGGGAGGGACTGGGGTCACTGGGAGAGTCTGAGACTAGGGGGGACCTGAGAGCAGCTGGGGGCACTAGAAGGGACTGGGAGGAACAGGGACTAGGGGACTGGGATGGACTGGGAGGGACTGGGGGGAACAGGGACTAAACGACTGGGATGGACTGGGAGGGACTGGCACTGGGGACACTGGGGGTCTGTGGAGGGG
>JAOXNO010006223.1:0-10016 GCA_028565335.1 Limnodromus scolopaceus
GCAGCAGGTTTTTTGTCTGTACAATAGTTACCACTAATAGCTATAACCTGGAGATCAGGAAACTCTTCATTCAACCTCGCCAGTGCTTTTTCAGTACCCTGTTAGAATAGAAACAGGTAAAAGGCTAGTATATCACTGTGGTTGCAAAATAAGCTACTCAAGGACAAGTGGAACAGCAAGATTAGATTAAATCTAGTCAGATCATCAGCTACAGCTTAAAAGAAGAACATAATTTCAGAAAGGAACCTGAAACAAGAAAAAAGCCCAATTACCACTATCTTCCCACTTCGGGAATTATACAGAGAATAACTGGTTCTTCCCAGTACATATGGACTATCTGGGTGATATTCACTGTACCTGCATGGGCATACGCTTACCATACTGAAGATACAACATGAGCCAAGTCAAACAGTACAGGCATGAAATTCATTCATTGTGGAAAGAGCTCCTCCACACTATGAAATCAGACAAAAGGTCTGCTGTATTAGTGCCTGCCTGTGACCAGACCCATTTATGTAATGGTTCTGATAAGACATAAATTTTGCATACAATAGGCAATTAGTATTACTCTTAAACAGCACAAGGCATCCCCCCAGTCTATGGGTCTTGTCTCAGGTTCTTCCACAATTGCATTAAAAAAAAAAATTAAAAAAGTCAAACAAACAAAACTAGGGAACACCCCTCTGCTGCTATTCACCAGATTCCTAATCCTTTATTCAGAAGGGAGTGACAAATGCCGTAACAGATTAATGACTGCTGCATAAAATCTTTGGCCCAAAGCAGTAGAGCAACAAGCTTAACTTCCATACTATCAAGAATACCTTCTTTAAATAATAATAATAATAAAAAAAAATATACAAAGTTACCTTTTTATTTCAGTGTTCTCATGCTATTCTTGTTTACACTTGACAAAACCAAACACTTACTATTTTATACAACTGCAAATAGTATTATGTCTTATCTTTCTGTCTTCACATACCAGGTAGTCACACATTGGTAGGCTATGATTTATTTATTATTTTTAAAAGAAATACACATTTATTAAAAAGACTTCAGGGGACTGGTCCTTACTTTTGAAATCATATTCATTCCCATTGCATCCCCTGTTCCAGACTGAAAACGGATATAAAGGTTACGACCAGCCAAACAGATGAGAAGTTTTTGTAGGCGGGCAAACCTGCAAGGAAATTTAGCTATTACTTACAATCCTCAAGGGAAAAGTTTAAATTAGTTTTAAGTGGAACAATGACAGTAAATCACTGCAGATAGCGCTGCTGACTACACTGCATTCCTCCTCTCTCAGCACAGGAAAAAAACCTCACAGTAAAAAACATGCACTTAGTTCTCTCAAGTAAATACTTTACAAATGTTCACTGTAAAAGTATTCACTGCCTTTTTGTTTTCTGTCTCTGGAAATCATGAAATAAAATATCCTGAAGTGCTAACATAAATTTAATTCATTTGTATTCCTTAAAGCGTCTGAGTACAAGGTGTAAATTAATAACACAGCCTTTGGCAATTATTATGTCAGTCTTACAACAAGGCAAAACCCATGCTATTTTTGGCATCAGCACAAGCTCCGCAAGTCAAACAAAACCCAGGAAATACTGCATTTAAACAGCAGCGTGAGTTGATTGTGGCCAAAATACACATATGTCCTTGGCTGACATTTGTAATATTGGTAAGAAATAAAACTGATGAGGAAGTCTCTCTCTGAATCCTTCTAAGGAAAGCAG
Organism: Limnodromus scolopaceus; assembly: GCA_028565335.1. Classification (NCBI taxonomy): domain Eukaryota; kingdom Metazoa; phylum Chordata; class Aves; order Charadriiformes; family Scolopacidae; genus Limnodromus; species Limnodromus scolopaceus. Next base: position 1,737 of record JAOXNO010006223.1, read on the forward strand.
GTGATCATAAGTCTTGGGAAAAACTCTAGGGCTCAAAGTAGACTTATTATAAATACTATTTTAGATTTTTTAGCATTTCAGTTCTAGCATTAGTTTATTGTGTATTCTCTGGGACCTCACAAATTAATTATTAATCAGTATTATTAACATCAGTAGTATCATCTGAAAGGCTAGATTCCAAATGGTCACAATTTTTGTGTAGTAACTACAAAAAATTCAAATAAGCTTTTATGTTTGTTTTTAAATGCTTAGACAAAATAAATAACATATTATGTATTATGCAATGCAAATGTATTTGTTGCCAAGATACACTTGTTTACCACTTGTCATTGGAAAATGCTTATTACTAGCCTTGGTATATAGCCAGAGTGACTTTTGCTCTCTTAGATTCACACTACGTGGGATAGCCAAAATGAGTACGTAACTTCCTGTGTTGCAGTACACAAAAACAATTAGGAGCCTTCTACCATCCATAGAAGTCTCCTATCAGTAAATAAGACTGGGATGGCCACTGTACTAACCTACTTGTGCTGTCAAAAGCTTCCTTCATTATTTTAAAGCCTTCAGGGCTTTCAAGCCAAACTTTCACTTCTGCAGCCTGGCAAGCAGTGGGCAGCCTTACAACAGGTCCTCGAGTCATCCCATCTGCCAGAATGCGGCTACGTGCTCCTCCACCAAGCTAAAAATCAAAGCAGGAGGGAAACAAAGCAAGATCACTGGAAGTGAATTTTAGTTTTTAGGAAGTCAAAAACATGCCTTGTATCACCCCAAATATGTTTGATAATGCAGAAAGATTTTCAGGCTTGTCAAACGATACTTACACATATTGCTCTACATCCTCTATTAGTGCTTGCTACAAGACATCCTTCTGTTGTTGCCATTGGCACCTGAAACTCTTTGTTATCCAAAAACAGTGGTCCTGCTACGCCTACAGGAATAGGCATATATCCAATCACATTTTCACGGCAAGCTCCCATAACCTTAGAAAAATCATAAAAAAGGTATCATTAAGGTTACATTAAGGTTGAGTGGTATGGTACAGCATGCCACATACTATGCCTATGACTACAAGGCACCTTAGCAAAAAACCCCACAACCCTACCCATAAAGCAACCAGTTCCCACCCCAAAAAGTTAACAGTTACAGCTATCAACAGCTAATAATGTTCAAGTCTAGTATTTGGCAGATGTATTCAACCTTATTAAGTCTTAAACACTATTAAAAAAACCCAATGCTGTTAAACGAATTTAAAATAAACTTCCATTTTAAACTGAGCTCAAGGTAGTATTATCATTCAGCCGAACTGAACAGTAATAAGCACTTATTTCAGAAATGCAGAATTCTGCGAATATTAAGGCAGCTGCATGCTTCAGTAGGAAGTATTTTTTGGGGTAAACCATAAAACTCACCTACTTCCTTAGGTTTAAAAACGTCAAGAGCAATAAAAGGCAGCGCCTTATGTTTACCTTTTTTTTTTCCCCCCCATTATTTTTGACCAAGCTCATTGTTAATTCATAAACATCACTTTGAGCTTGTATTTGGAAAATGGTTTTACAGTGAGCTTTGCTTGTCTGTGTTTTACTTACCAAAGAATAATTATAATTCCTATAAGGAAGATATTGCAAAGATGAAGGTTCTGGGAGTTTCTTAGATAACATCTGTCTTCGAATGGACACACCTCGCTCCTGAGTTTCCATCAGGGTTTCCAGTTTGTATGCAGGAATATGCTTAGCATTAACTAAGCTGATAACCTCAGCATCAGTAAGGAATTTTGCTCCTTTCTGGAAATGTAAAGGGTGAGGAGAGAAAGTACAGATTCTCTTGGTGAAAATCCTTTTAGATGTTTCCAAATGAAAAAGAGTAACAACTTCACTTTGACATTACCAGAGTAGACCTAAAGGAACTAACTCCCAATGTCAGGTTTTATAGTAGGGCAGGATATGATCAAAAACTAATTACTCAGACACCCAGTTACACACCTACATGATGAAGCTTCAATAACTTGCTGTGTCACGAATGATGAAGCTGCTTCCCCTCCCCCCCCAGCCCCAACTGACTGGAGAAGCGACTTGCGAAAGGGCTTTTAGTCATGATCTCCCAAGTTACTAAAATCATATAATTTTCTGAAGAATGACATTACAATCAATTAAAAGCTGAAAAATGAACTGTAAGAATTCTTAAGTCAGATGATTCAATGGATGTTAAAAAAACAAGTTATTTTTCCATACCTCTGCATTTCCAAGTATACGGACACATTCCTCAATAGAACGTGGTTCCTTAGGTAACTCAATTTCTTCCTCTTTTCCACTAAGAAATGAAGAAGTTTCCACGGGGTTGCAATTGCCAACTACAAATGTAGCCTTGGTTGATGATTCTGCTAATACAGGTTTTATGACTTCAGCTGCACAAAACCAAATAAAATTAACTTTGGTTTACATAATTCTTAAGTTTTGATTCAAAATACAACACACTAACAAGATTTCACTATTTGTTCCAAATATTCAGGAATAGTTCAGACTTTAAAATGTTAAAAATTACCATTTCCATCTCTGGGAACTAAAGCTTCTTCTACTGTGTTAGATTTCTGATTGTTCTTCAGAAGTCCAGATTGCTTCCTGCAACAATTATCAGTGACCTTTTTCTGGACTACCACCTGAGATGTTATGGGATTCTTCAGTGAGAGTGTGGATTCAGTCTCTGCTTGCTCAAAAAAAATGTATTTGACAGCAAGTAAAAGGGCTAATCCAAGAGTGATCACTTGTTCAATATCCATACTGGCCATTCTAAAACAGACAAAAAGTAAACACATGGTATATACAATTTATTGTTTATAACAGCATCCTGACATTCCTTTGCTTTAGAAAGGGTAATAGTTTCATCATAATTTATACAGTTACATAAATTGCATTCAAAAGACATTTTCTAGCAGGATATTCAAATATGCTAGGGTCAGAGTAGCGAAATCATTCTGTGTATTATTAACAATGTAAGAACTTTCAGATGTCATTAAATATTTACTAAATCTTAGCTAAAAAGCAGTCCTGGTAAGAGAAAGGACTATAAAATATTGACTAACAGGTGTTAAATAGTTTGATGTTGCTATCTCCCAACAATAAAGTAGAAAGTTTCAATTATCATCCTCTACCAAAATGATTACTATGATGCAAGCTGAACTGCCAAGAGGGGGGGGAAATCCCCTAAAATCAATAGTTCTCAGTTTTCAGAATATGGAACCACAGGTGCCAGTAACTTCAGTTGAGCTGAAGAAGCAGCAACAGTGACATGGATTCTGCACTTTCCTCAGTTGTGTGTGAATGATCAGCAGCTCTGCATAAATAATTACAGTGCAGTCTGTAATTATAGAAAATTTATTTTCCAGTGTGTTCTGAATGGTGTGCGTGCTAGTAGGAAAATGAGGTGTTCTGATGCATGCAGGAGAGCTGGCTCCTGATTATGTTGTTGATGACTTCAAGGGCACTGGACAAACGGTGTTAATACTGAAATGTTTTTTATGGAATGTCATCTCTGGTTCGAAGAAATCCTACAGTGGTCAGCCCTGCAAGTTTACAAGTGCTGCACCCTAGGACCATAGCTTGGCACCACTGGGTAATATCCTAATCAAAGAAACACACTTCCGTTCTGTGAAGTCACCTACCGAGAAAGGTAGAACTGCCATAATGAAACATTAGGTTCAATTCTCTTTGGTGCATTCTCATCCAATCCCACTGAATTTTCTGCAGTACTGTTTTGAGCAGCTGGTTCTGCTATCCAACGACTGTGGGCATGAACAAGAACCAAACCCAGTGACTGTATTAAAAACACAAAATAACAAAACATTAATTTTTCAACTGCAACTAGGTATCTAGCCTACTAATATTAAACATTTTCTTATTTTATTTGTTTGGGGCTTTTCAGTTTCCCATGCCTCAAAGTCTAAAGGCTGATTTTCCAGTCATAGCTTTGAACCTGTCCCACCACAGACTTCCTCTCGCTCAAGTAGTAAGTGAGGCAAGCTGGAGATGCCGTAGGGGAAAGAGTGAGAGAATTCGTACACATGAAAATGCCCTGAATGTTTGGCACAGAAACAGCATACACAGGAATATTTTAGATGTAGATACAGGGAATGTTATTCAAAATTACTACTGTAAACTAGAATAATGGGATGCAGAATACAAGTCAACGGAAAACCCCACTGCATCCTGGGCTGCATCAAAAGAAGCTTGGCCGGGAGGTTGAGTGAGGTGGTTCTGCCCCTCTACTCTGCCCTTGTGAGACCCCACCTGGGGTATGGTAGTATTGCGTCCGGCTCTGGGGCCCTCAGCACAGGAAAGACATGGATCCATTGGATTGGGTCGAGAGGAGGGCCACGAAGATGATCAGAGGGATGGAGCACCTCTCATGTGAGGAAAGGCTAAGAGAGTTGGGGTTGTTCAGCCTGGAGAAGAGAAGGCTCCAGGGAGACCTTATTGCAGCCTTTCAATACTTAAAGGGGGCTTACAAGAAAATAGGGACAGGCTTTTTATTAGGGCCTGCAGGGACAGGACAAGGGGTAATGGTTTTAAACTAAAGGAAGGTAAATTCAGACTAGATACAAGGAAGAAAATTTTTACAAGGAGGGTGGTGAAACATTGGAACAGGTTGCCCAGAGAAGTCGTGGATGCCCCATCCCTGGAAGTGTTCAAGGCCAGGCTGGATGGGGCTTTGAGCAACCTGGTCTAGTGGGAAGTGTCCCTGCTCATTGCGGGGGGGTTGGACAAGATGACCTTTAAAGGTCCCTTCCAACCCAAACTATTCTATGAATCTAAAACAAAAGCTTGATTCATTACATCAGAACACATTACTGATTGCATAACTATAAGTGAAAAAGAGCCACAAACCATAATCATTTTCACTCTCTGTGTTACAGGATTTGGTTTATTTTCCTCTTCTTCCAGAACACGAGCAAAATGGCTAAGCTGCCATATAGGGCGCCCTTCACGACTCTCTCTCGAAAGCTGAAAGAATAACAAGATTTAAAAATAGGTCCTTTTTAGTACATATTAGAAGAACCAACAAGTGAGTTATCCTACAATCTACTGTTTATCCTATGTTAGGCTTTAAGCAGTGGAAAACCCTGGACCCCCAATAATTTACAATGTAATTTGCTTACTCTGCTTTAGATCACAACTCGAGTGTGATTCATTTACAGTGGCATTCACAAGTTACTAGAATCAGTCGAGCCACTGTAAGTCTTTTTGCGCATTCCCTCTATTTGCTTTGAAAGGAAGGCAAACAGGCTGGCACGTAGCTCTGTGAAAAAACATACAGCCTACAGGAAGCACAGGGTCTGAACACTAAGCTTGATGTTGTCTTGAAGTTGGTCTTACCTCTAATACCAAGGACACACAAGCTGGAAAGAAGGTCATGAAGACAAAGTAGTTGGCAAGAACAGACATACAGCCAAAGCAGCACATAATTTCAAGTTGCCGTACACCTACACAAAAAAGAAGGATTTTTTCACATTTGAATATGCAATGGGCTTTCTATATACTCAAAGAAGTGTTGCAAATGTAAGAAAGAAACCATCAAACTGACACTGAAGATTATAGAAGGAACTGCCTAGATTAATGAAAAAAAAAGCATGTTAAGCCCTAGTCCTTGTGTATTAGCCTATTCTAAGCATAATATGTATTTATAGAAAACTTTTAAAGCATACTTCTAAACAAGTACAAATAATTACGGTTTATCTAGATTTTAAAGCTTCACACTGAAAGCCTGAGGCTCTTCACTTAACTAAGCAAAACACAATTACCTGACATTATGTATTGAAATCTCTTCTGAAAGATGCCCAATTAAGCACCCAGGCAATAAGAAAGAGCGTATACGCCAGATACTTTTTCACAAGCCCAGTATCCAGAGAGTCAATTAGCCCCTTCGCACATGCATTACAGAACTCCCTTAGTGAAGATTAAAGAGCTAACAGTACAGTTAAAAAAATTAGAAAAAAACCCCAACAAAACAAAAACCAACTATATGCCACACGAAAATTAGGTGTTTTTTCCTAGATATAAACAGGAAAACAACTTAATACACATCCCCCCAAAAAGGTCCAAAACAATTTGAAAAGGGAGTGCTTTGAAAGATGCCTTTAAGGTATACAAGACAGTTTAACTCCCCCTCCCCCCCAAAAAAACAGACAGACAAAGCCAAACATACAAACAATAAGCCACTTTAGTCCTAACTACTGAACTTTATTTTACAAAGAAATTAGTTATTCGCATGTGAAAATCCTTTGCCTATTACATTTAACTGTTCTTTTTAAGGAAAGACAACCGCTATTGCACACAGGGCAAAAAAGATGGGGTGGGGAAAAATGTAAGAGATTGGTTATTTTCCTGGAGTAATTTTTAGAAATGCTTATTTTTTGCAAGAATATGAAATAGGGGTGCATGTACAGAAAGTGTAACTCATTTTTAAGAATGCACAAATCTTAGCAGCTACTTTAAGATGTTAACAAGAATGATGGGAACAAGAGATCTTAATTTTATTAAAGCAGCTGCACACAAGTCTATTCCCACTGCACATTGCTCAAGGAAAGCTGTTATCTATATTTCAAACTTTTCTTCAACATGCATGTATTATTCACATCTCAGGAAACTAGCTATATATGGCTATATATTAGGAAAGCAAGTAAATAGCTAAATAAATACATTATGTCACTCCAGTCCCATAGGTAACACCTATTATTTGACATTCTCAATAACCAAACGTCTTTCAAATGTATTTTTTTTTTAAACTGGGAAGATTTAGACCCTTTAGACTATATCGCTCACCTGACATAGTACCCACACCAATCACAAGACACTCCACAAGTGCATCCAGTGTAAATGTAGGGCCTAAAATTGCCATTCCACGTGAAATATTTTCTCTTACTTCATCCTAAAAATAAAAATTTCTGTGCATTAACATAAAGACAAAAATCAAATTAAGGTACTACATGTGACATGGTTAGTACATGATCAGCAAACTGCATAGTATTGTGGTGATAAAGCTTTATAACACATACATTGATAATGAACTATTATGAAGGAATACATTCTTTAGTTGCTTTACTTCCCGTAAGTATTATACGGGGACAGTTTTTATTTACACAAGATTATTTGACTTTGATTAACTACTCTACCTTTGGCTCAATAAAATATAATATACAATATTTTTGTCACAATTAATATGTTCAATTACCACATGCAGTATTTTGTAGGTATAAATTAAATTCACTAAATATACTTTTATTTCAGAACTTAGAATATTAGGAAAAAAACATTACAATGTAGGACGTGCAAGATGTCCTTTTGATCCTTCCTGTTGTGCTGTTAATTGCATTACAGCATGAATGTTTCTGTCTACACATCTGTTATATTTGTTCTGCTAAAATTTTGTCCAGAAATATTTTTTTCCAGTACCAGCATTATAACATTAGATGTCTCTTTATATACTATTCCTGAGTCCTAGAAATTAACTTTTTTCTATCAGTAACTGTTCTAGGGAAGACTTTGGTCTTGGAACTCTAGCCTCCTTAATATAGCTGAAAGAAGTGCTGGTTTAAAGTTCTGAATCTATAAAGTACTCATACATACAATTAACTTTGCTCACATGACTGTGCACACTAGTTTCACAGTGTTATTATTCATTTGAACACTGATCTGGATTGAAGACAAGAGAACACAGAATCGGGACAAAATCTGATCCTTTTTATATATCACCAATACGGTATTCACCTGTATGTCTCATCACTTGGATTATTCACAGAATGGTTTGGGTTGGAAGGGACCTTAAAGATCATCTAGTTCAAGCCCCCCCGCCATGCGATGATGTTAATCTTTGAACATTAAATTTAAAAGCTTCATTGCAGAAAAAAACCAACCAAAACAAACAAACCCGCAGAACAAAAAAAAAAAAAAAAAAATCCAACAAATCAAAACCCAACCCTCCTTACCTGTGAGTTGGAACTGAGCGCAAATTTGGCTAATGCACTTGCTATTGATAGGTCAATCAGAAGCAGGAAGAATGGTAAAGCTTCACTGAAAAAAAGAAGCATATGTTACAATTCAAGGTTTACTGTAGAGAAAAAAATTCAGTCAAGAAATCCAGAATAACAACTCATTACTTACTTTAAACCTGTCAGTTCTTTATCCAAGAAGTGAATTACCACTGTACTAAAAACAAAACTTGAGAATATTGTGAAGAGACCAGCAATACCTTTAAAACAAACAAAAAAAAGAATTGAAAAACTATACTTTT
>JAOXNO010006330.1:0-42872 GCA_028565335.1 Limnodromus scolopaceus
GGGGGGGGGGGGGGGGGGTGTCTCCGCTTCTCCGCTGAGGGGCCGGGGAGGAGCTGAAAGTCGGTTCCCCGGTCTCCTCTGTGAGGAGGGGGGGTGCCCTGCTCTGTGCCCGAGTAGCCCCCTCTCCCTTCCCTATCTCGTAGCCCGGAGGGGTGGCGGAGTTCTCTGCCCTCCTGGGAAGGAGAAGGCGGTGAAGCGGTGTGGGGGGGGACACACTATAAGTGGCCGGTGATGGTGGCAGGTCCCTGAGTCTGCGGTGGTCCCACTCGCTGTCTTCTCGCCCTGTCAAGGAGAGGGGCTCCGGAGCTGGCGCTGCCTTTGGAGCACCATTGTGTGGGGTTATTTCGGCTGGAATGGGGCCTGCTTCCCCAGGGCTTGGGCTGGTCCTGCAGGAGGGATGTTTGCAGGTGTTTCTTCTGAAACCCGGTGACCCTGCTGAGCATCCCTTTCTAAACAAACTTTGTTGGTGCTGGCTCGGCAGTTAAAGCAAGCTGCTCCATTTTAGTCACCTACATGTCTATACGTTGCCCTGATTTCTCTTAGACGTCCTTTCTCAGCTGGCATCAGGTGCCACACAACATATAAAACGAGTTCTTAAATATTTTAGGCCACAAAAATGCACACAAACCGCTAAGTCTGTAGCGTTACTATGAGTTTAATGGTCTGTCTGATAAAAGCACTAGTGTTTGTTTACACATTACTGTCACCCATTCACAGAACATAGGCAAATTTTTAAAAAAGGTGGAACGGCTCACAGGGAATTCACACGGTGGGTTTGAATTGTGTTTTGTTTGTGATTTTGTATCTCTTTTCTTCAAGGGTTGATTCCTGGTGGTGGCCATTGTAGTGTGCTCATTTACATGTCTCTCACTTCTGGATTGAACCGGGCTCTACTTTTTGCTAACCAGGGAGAGATCCACTACTAAGTATTTTAAGCATCTTCCTTTCTTGTATTTTATTTCATATATGCAGGAGCTATATTTCAGGTTCTTTTTCTTCAGTCAAAATGTTTCATATTACATTTTGGTAGAGCATCCCTGTGGATGCACACAGACAGGATTGGTTTATAGTGGTTCAGGTCACTCTGTTCTCAAGTCTATTTAATCTTTGTGCCTGCTTTCTTAAATTCCTACAGCGGGAGGTGGAAATGTGGCTTTCCTGGCTCTGGCTCGACTTCTAACTTGTGAATGAGCAGTTCATTGAACCGAAGTAGTTGGGTAGGTGGGAATGAAGACACCATCGTTGACATGTACAGAGTAGATTGCTGGTGTCTAAAGCAGGTTTATCACTGAAATTACGGTTGTGTGTGCTTAGTGAGTGGCTTCAGTAGTTGACTGATTGATTTAAAGTTTAACAAAAAATTCTATTATTATTATTTTAATGGCGGTTGCAAAAGTCCATTGTAAGACTCAAGTTTACTAATTTTCTTAAACATATTCCTTTTAAATATGAGTCTCACTGGACAAAACAGTTGTGTAGAAACTGACTTAGATAAAAATCCATGCTGTTTTAAAATGAGTTACTGTCCCTTCTATACCAACATTTATAGGAAGGCTGTATTTCTTCCAACAGGCTGAAGACTGATGTGTAGCACGGAGAGTTTAGACACGCCACATTCAGTATTGAAAGAGCCTGCTTTTCAGATTTTAAACCAAGGTCTAAACAGATGCTTAATATATTGAATAGTGGTGGTGCTGCGTGGACATTTTTTATACTGGTTCAACAGCGATTTTTTTAAGATCTGTTCACCTGTGCTGGTGGTGCCAAAACGCTTATTCAGCCTCTTCTACAGTTTTAATCTTTTATTGGGGCTAACACAAAATAGTATTCATGATTCAGATAGTAGGTTTAACTACTTGGCTTGCACTGCGTGACAGAGGCTATAGGAAATTCATGTAATAGTAAAAGCCATCTCAGAAATCTCTTTTCAATAACAGTTTAAAGGCATCTGCCGTGATTTCTAGGATAAAGTCTTTGAAGGTGTATGTATGAAAGAGTAATTTGACCAATCATATATACAAAACTTAAGAGTCTTATTTATATCTTAAGTCTGGAAGTGCAGCACTGAAGACATATTTTAGCGTTTATCTCACGGATTTCACCAGCTGCTTTTTTTTTTTTTCCCCCATGCTTAGTTTCTAGGATGAAGTAACTACACAGAACTTGGAAAGTCTTCTGTCCCTATTTTATTTTGCCAGGTAGTGACTCTGGAGCCCAGCAACTACATAGCTTGTTGCATCAACTTTTTATGTTTGTGTTACATCAACTTCTTAATTTTTTTTTTTTTATGAAGTGGGTACCATAATGTTTGGGAAATAAGCATATTTTTATACTGAAGGAAGCTAGAGCAGTAGAGTATTGAAAGATCCTTAGGCTCAAAGGCAAATAAGGGATTTAAGTATTCTACTCTCATTAAATCAAGTGGGAGTTGTACGGCCAGATCCCTTACCTGTTTTTAAAAAAAATCTCAATTTGAACTATTTCAATGTTTGTAGAACAACTGTTACAAACACAGAAAAACAAGATCTCTTGTACCTTGACAGGAAATAATATTATAAAACTGTTCTCTTGTAAGAATAAAGTTTACTTTTATGTATTTTATATGCAGCGTTTCATTAGCTATAAATATTTTTGTGTTTTGCTGCTGATTGCACTGTGAAGTGATGCAATTATTCTTAAATTTTAAGGGGATTATAGACTGGACCTTAATCCTGTACCGTATCTATGGGAATGTAGTTGTGTTCTCCATTATCAGCATGCAATAGCATTATTTTTAATTGTTATCAAATGAAATTCACATCCGTACGGATATATGTCAAATGACTTTTTAATTGTGATTCATGCTCTTTCTGTTGCAATTTGGTAATTAGCAAATCCATGACAAACGGTTATGTTGTCACAAACAATATGTGTGCAGACTGGGCCAGACAAAACAAGTCTCTTCAGCGGTAGTGACTGAAAACTGAAAGTGTGAATTTTGCAAGAATTCAGAATGGTCCAAAGAGAGATTGCTGTTCTTGCCACCACGTGGTCGCCGATGAGACTCTTTTCAAACTTTGCTCTTAAAGGTGGTCTGTTGATTGCGTTCAGTTAGAGAAGACCAGAATGTTAGGGTTTGTTTTTTCTTTTCCCTGAGAGCTGGGTGAATGTGATGCTGATGGGTATATCAGAGCTTTTCACTATGGATTGTGTTCCCTTTCCATTGGTTGTTACCTGATGTAACCTTTGTTTTCTTAAATACTAAATTGCAGGCTGGTAAGAAATCTTGTCGCTTACTAGTTGCGAAATCTTTGTGGTACCTTTACTGATCCTGATGTTTTCTGTTGTTGACATGTTTCATCTTTAAGCTTATTAATGTCTTCCCTCCATTGTTATTTTTTGACTTTTCATCTCTTTTCTGAATCTGTTTCTGAGGCTTTGTTTGTTTAGTGGTTGGGTTTTTTTTTTCTTTCCTGCTGTACTTTGTGCTACAAATTCTTCAAAACTGTTAGGTGGTCAGGTTTGTTGTACTAATGTAGATGCTGTCAGCATATAGTGACTTATATCAAAAACATAAGAAAATATTTGGACTGTTGTGCGGTCCTTCCTCAATAATTATTTTTTTTTCTTATCTGTAGGTTGTCTTGTAATTTTCACCTGTTAGGAGAGAAATCCTATGTTAACAAGTGTGCTTAGCCATTAGTAGACACATTAGTATCTACATTCTCGTGTAGACACTTAATAGTGACCTAGGATGTTCTTAACACTGGCAGCAAAGGCGTGATACTGATAAATGGGGGAGAGGATATAAAGCTTTTTAGCTACTTCAAAAAAACCTCCCAAACTTCTTTTTAAAAAAGCTTGCTTTTAACTGATGTGAATGCATAGAGTTTGTTCCTACTGTTTTAAACTGATTTTTATTGTGTGTTGGGGTGTTAATGAAGCATTAGGACCTTAAGGTCCTACGCTATATTTTTTTCCTGTGTGCTGACACACTATGTCGGGGAATGTATACTTTGCTAATCTGAATGTAAGATGTCCCTCCTAAAAACAAACATACATAGCTCTACATAAAAAGCTTTTTTTTATTACGTACCTGTGATCAATATACAGTAAAGTTACAAAGTTTTCACTAATGATTTGTTTCCATTGGAGGTTAGTCTTAATTTCTTCTCTTGCACCTTACTACAATTGGCTTTCAGTTCTTACACCTCACACACTTCACAACTTTCTGGTGCTGTCACCCTCTTCACTGTCGTCACCTTCCTCCCTTTTAGTCTCTATTCTCAGCTTCCTCTTCAGACTCAAGATGACAGAAATAATCTTCAGTTCTGTCCATAGAATTTGAAATAAAGCCTTTCTTAAACCTTTTAGCTTCAACTTCTGGATTTATCCAAGCCGAGTCTGTCTTAATCCAATGACAAAGGAGTGTTTCAGTAGGCTTCTTTATTTTTTCCTGTAGGAGTTAGAGAATGATCCCTTGCCAAGAGTCATTCTCTACATAAAGACCTCAACAGTCTTTGAAGGGCTTATTTGCCATTTCATCAAGCACCTGCAGTTGTGATGTCCTTCCTCCTGATGTGACCGTAAGATTGGTATTCACTGACAGTGAAAAATGCCATCAGCAAAACGTCAGGTGCCCTTTTAATACAAAGGGAAGACATTTCCTCTTTTTCTTAATGTCACGCCTGGTCTCTTACTCCAGACAATATTCGTCGAACCCTTCATTGAGTGTGTAGGTAGACATCCACCCTTGATTTTGTTTGGCTCATCAGCTAATAGTGATCTTTAAGTAATCAAGTCACAAACTTGGACTGAAACGTGAATGTTGGTAAGACTGCTATTTTTTGAGCTTGCAGTTTAATGATTTTCTGGGTAACCAGGTCTCTGTCTCTTCTTTTGAGTACACACAAATTCTACAACTTCTTTAAGTAAAAAGTGTTTTGAGTCCAGTGAGTGATTTCTACTCTGAGCTAACCCTTAAAAGCTTCTGGTTTGATGTTTCTGTCTATGCATGTTTGCTTCTACCACACTGTTTCTTTCCAGTCTCACAGTTGCTAGTGTTTTCTACATACATTACCACGAGTGTAAGATTTCCATCATAATTTCTAATACTTTTCCATTTTGCTTTTGTACCGGTGACCTCCAGATGATCTGCTATTCAGGGAGAAATGTGCAGCTGCCAGAAATCATAAGAAATCTGCTAAACTCTAGTACACCACGCAGATTCCCAAGTCCATGAAGAAAAACAACTGTCATCACTGTGTCGTCATCTGCAAACTTTGAGCTGCCACGGGCATTTTGGTTGTCCTTCATCACTCTAAGCCCTGCCACACCAAACAGTTGTATTATCTTATCAACCTGGGGGGAGGTGAAAATGGCACCCCCTGATTTTTTAAGTTAAATTACGGAGAGTCAGGGAAGTTGTCTTGCTTTCAAATAAATATGGTGTATGTACATACCTGGATATAATGTATGTGTTTAGAAAAAAAAAACACCACTCATTGTTTAGGATAAGTCTAAGCAATGAGATAATTGTTGTAGACCTTGTCCTCAGTAAAGGCACCAAGACTCAGTATCACGCCAGATTGGAGCTGGTCATCATCAGCTTCTGAACTCTGTATGATAAGGGTTTGTTTAATACAAATTTTCCTGTGTCAAAGTGAGTGGATGTGACTGAAATAGTTAATTTCTTTCTACCTGTGTATCACTCTGAAAATCAGAATCTCATCGATTTGCTTTTGCAATCATGCTGATGTCTAAGCTTTCTGCCGTGCTGTCAGTCTCTTTTGGTCATGCTAATTTTAGTCACATATGTTTGAACATAAAAAGTACCGAGGTAATACACATGGATGTTTTGTGGTTTGGGTTGGTTGTTGGTTTTGGGGGGGGGTTTTGAGAAATAGCTAACCTGCCTAACAGGCAGCAAGTTTAGTTCAGTGTGTGTTTAGCTCATGTCTTACCACCTGTAATGATCTTATAAAATGTAGCTTTTATAGTTTCTTTGAATTGTTTCCCAGTTATATATTGAGTTACTTAGACAACCAGAACTGGTGCAGTTAGTTTTAGATGTGTATTTTCTTTATAATCAGCTTATGAAAAAAGCCCAATCTTTTATAACAGCCTTTTAATATTATTATTGGGCAGATGAGGGGAATCTTAAACTAATTTTGGTGACAGTTTTGAGTTAAAGGTCTGCTGTAATGCAAATTGAGTCTTTTCATTTTTGTAAACTGCCATTCATGTAAAAAGGAATAATTTGTATCCTTGATTTTTTTAATAAATTATTTTGATCGTGTTGAAAACTCCTTAAGTATAGGTAGATGGTTAGGAAAGAACAATCATAACAACGTTGTGTTTTAGTTTTGAAAACTCCCCTTTTGAACTGTCTGGGTTTGGCAGCATTTTCCCCATATGGAACATGTATCTGGAAGAGCTCTCGGTCAACTAGACTGTGATTCCAAAGTGGGATTAATTATTGGTAAGCTGTAGCTACAAATGCTTGTTTAACCTGTTCTCAAAAATTTCCAGTGAGAAAGATTCCAAGAAAACTCCCTGGATAATGTGTTTTAGTTCAGTTATCTTTGCTTTCAAACATTTGCGGGGTTTTTTTCCCCATTATAGTCTAATTTGAGCTCTAATCTCTTGTTGCAATTTAAGATTACTGTGATTTATCCCATCCCATGTAGACATGGCAAATAGCATATTCCTTTTCTGTTGGGAAGATTTTTCTCTCTCTTAGATTTTCAAGGCTATTTTCAGTTCTTTTCCAGTTTTCACTTTTGTGAACAGTTTTTGCAGTCCTTCATTTAATTTTTTTTCCTTTTTTTCCCTTTCCTTTTTGCTTTGTTGCTGTATCATTGGAATCTTACCTGCAGGGAAGGTAACAATCTGGTAAGAATTCAGTGAGAAGGTGACAACCCATCTAAGATTTAGGATTGAAGTACTTTTCCTGTAAAACATCCTATTTATCCTTCTGAATGCAAATAGTTCAGTGAAGAGCGGTAGTTCTCTTAAAGCGTAACAAATTGAGATCGTTATAAAGGTGACAATGTGTAGACAGAGGGATTAAAATTAATAAAACTTTAGAATCTTTGCAAAAGATTGCAAAAAGATTTGCACCCTTCTATGTAAGGTGCTGCATGGTACTAAAATCAAGCATTTGGCTTAGTTATAGTGGGAAAGAAAAAGCTTTCAGTTCAGCAAATAAATACTTGGTTTCATAGTTACCCTGATGCTCAGTTTTTGCTGGGTTAAAGTTACTTGATGCTTTTACTGAAGTTACTCAGAAAAACCCTCCTGTAAGCAAACTACCATTTCTCTAAGAAATACTTTTAGCCAAAACTTAGAGGGTACCAAGTGTGATTACGATTAGTTTTCCTCCATAACATCCTTGATTCTTATTGCCTATTCAAAGACTGAGAGTCAATCTGCTTTACCCAGTCCTTCAGAAGAAATCTGAAGACCTTACTGTAGACTTCAGTTTACCCATAAAAGTTGGCTGTAAAAAATAGCTGCACATCTTTTCCAGCATTACTAAATATATTAGGTACTTTCTCTACCTCACATAAATTCCTGCCTTTGCCTTTTCCCACAAATCCAAAATTTTTTCACCACTTTTGAATAATGTACATCGATAATGTCTAGGTTGCTTTGTAAAACTACAATTGCTGAAGATTCACTGTTGAAAAAAACATGAAATATTGACTATGGAAAGCATCTTCCCCATTGTGCGGGACTGTACAAAGAATATATATTTTTGTTAATATTAATGTTCAGTAAGGCATGTCATTTCATCAAAACATCCACATTGTCTCGGTGTCTTGATAAGGAGGTTATTTCTGTTTGAATGTTCTATCTCTCAATTTTTTAAAATTATTTTGTTCGAGAATGAATACCTCATAAACCACAGATCTTGAGGGAAGGCAGCAAAAAAAAAAAAAGATGCTCTTCTGTGCCCTTCTGGGGAATCTTTGCTTCCATTGTGACTAAGAATCAGGGAATTTCATCTGGCCTTTTCCATTTCCTCTGCCATTTAAATGTCATAGTATTTTTTTACTCTAGGCTTTATGCAGACACACTACATATTGGAGGTGGTTTCTACATAAGGCTTCCCTAAATTAAGGATCAAACCAGAACCATTAGGAGACGTCAACATATTGTTTCTTCAGCGTGATATATTACCTAAACTGACATGCAAGCCAAAGAAACTATTTAAATTCATGTATGTATGGAGTATATCTTCAAGAAATAGTGCTCCAGGCATTGATTTATATCTATCAAAAAGTTTTTGTAAGTGTGGTTTTTCAAGGCCTCCATATAAATCCTTGAATAATTACATTACGGTGTGTATAAAGCTTTACTTTTCATGAGGGAAACAAGCATGACATTCTTACGCCATCAGCTTCTCTAAAATGATAATGTGCAACAACTTCCAAATTTAAGTTTAAATAACAGGTAAACTATATGACTTAAAACTATCTTTTGAAATACTATTCCCCATTTTATTAGGTCTGTGCTTTTGCGTATGTTAAGAACATGATCTCTTGCATTGATGTGGTTCTCACTTGATTATTTTCTTAATTATTCTGAGCTAGTCACACAGTTCTTTGTCCTTACGGGACTCATGTAGCGTGGACAACTTCTGCCAAAGCTCCATCCAGCTTCAGATACTGATTCCTAGCGTTTGTTCTCTCCGAACTGCTGGATGGATGCATTTGTTGCTTTGAGAAACTCAACACTCTGGAGTAAAATTCTTTAGGATAAAGACCAGTCTTTATTTTGTAACTGTCTCTGTTGTCTTTTGGGTTGAATATAGCAGTTATCTTACAGGTTTTCATTTGAGCTGATAGTGGATACGGTGTTGCTTTCTCAGTCTCCCATATATCATAAAGAACAGAATTTGGTAGGACTCCTTTTGTCTGCTGTTATTCAAAATGTTGGAGAGAATTGATTCTGGCGAATATAGATAAATCCTGTTTGATACTTATCTAATACACTGAATACTGTTTTGGTGAATCAGTTAAGTACATTCAGTGATCAGGCATTAAATCAAATTATGGAAGGAGTTTCTCAGTCTTGTGATTCCTACTTGTCTGAGGAGCTTGTTGAGAATACACTGTTTTATAACAGGGTGAACACAAGGAATGGAAAAGAGGAGATTAAATGTTCAGAATCACAAAAAGCATAATCTGAACTTCATGTTTTTACTCTAAACATTGGAGCATGGCTCTTATGAAGAGAATAGCTGGGATAAAAAGTAACTCTGATTACAAATCCATAGTAGCAAAGATAATAAAATTTGAATATACCAATTCTCCAGACTGGGAATTTGCATAACATTCTTGTTGAAACCGTCACGGCAATTGAATCCTGCTTTTGGATACCCGGACAGACATCATGAACCGCATTGGTGTGACGGCAGGGGCTCAGAGTTCTGCCCAGGAGCTTAGTCAGGAGGAAGTATAATCTTGGCTCCTCTCCTTCCTCACACGTGGACGCTGTGGTAGTACCTTGACACTGGTCTAAGGACATCGCTGGTTGTTAGACTCTGTGTGAATGAGGTAGACGTTGCCGCCTTCTTTCACAGGAAATGTAGATCAGATGGAATCCTCCTTTGGGAGGCCAATTTGTGCTGAATTGACAAGCTTAAAATGGCAATTAAGTAACCTTTCTACTGAGGCAGGAGATTTTCAATTTAAGTTCTCATCAGAATTGAAAAGGTTTGATGTAGCAGTGGGAGAAGTTGCATTCAGCTGATAAAGACAGCTAATACAAAAATGTCATGCAGATGAACTACAGAAATATTTGTAATGTCTCATTTCACTTGACTGAGAGGGCAGGTCCAAGTCACCTATATTGCAGGAAATGCACATATTTTCAGATTAGAGACAGTTATTTCTGGCTGTCTTCCTATTTTGAATCTCCCCATATGCCAGTCAGATAATTAAAAGAATAGGTAAATCAGATCTCCTGGCAGTGGATAAAAGTTTACTGTAATGAACATCCCACCACATTCCTGAAATGCCTGTTTAATAACCAACTGCTGAATATTGTTTTTAACTAAACAGACTAAAATACGGAGGTTGGGATGACAACATTAAATTGTCACCTGAGTGAAAACCCGGATAGAGAGAAATGTAGTCTGGGACTATGACAAGTTCACTTGTTATGTGAAGATGCAAGAGAGAAATCAGATACTGCTGATAAGATCACAAAGAGCGTATGGAATGCAAAATGCTGAAAGATTAAAGACAAACCTGAAAAGGGATAATTTCTACTACTGTATATGACAAAGTAGGAGGGTCAATGAAATTATTTCCCAGTATTTTAAATAATTTACTTGTTTTAAAACGGTTTATACGTGTAAGCAGAGACTGTCCATTCATCTTCTAGGTTTTTGTAGTTCTTTTTCTAAAACTAGCTGAGTTTTGAATTTTAAGCAAAACAGTGACTAAAGGAAGAGTGACTAAAGAGAACAGTGACTACTATGCATTAGAAGACAACCCTGGCTTTTTGTTGTTGTTTTTGTTTATTTACCTGCCCAGTGAAGCAGAAATAGTTGGCTAAAAGGCATGGTTAATTTTTTTATGTTTTTGTGCTAAAGACTCAGGGGACTAATGTCCTTACGAATTGAATTGTAACAATAGTTAAAAAATCTTCAAAAAGATAATCTTAAGGGTGAGCTTCTTTATGTTGTCAGTCATCATTACATGGATTCTTCCCGCAATTAGTCTTAATTGTCTTTACCGGAGATGCGCAACTATGAGAATGTGAGTTACAGTCAAATAGTTGTAAAGAACCATCAAGGTCATTAACGCCTTACATGGTGTAAATAACTGCAAGGAAAGGAGAGAGGAGTTCAAATAATCAATGCACTCTTACATTTTTCAGAAGCACTGAAATCTCTTTAGTCATTACATATTCATGGTACCTAGAGCCTTAGTGAGATTTATTTGCAAAAAAAAAATCCATGAAGGAGACCTAAGTAGATGTGGTTAGCCGAGGAGAATCTTTTTAGGCAAGAGTCAAAAAGTAGGTAATGATAATTCTTACTAACTTTCTATCTTTCCTCGAATTTTGTGGTTTTTTTAATTTTCATGGAATGATATTCAAGAAACTTAATTTGCATAATAAACTACTGTATATAGTATATATAGGTACCCTATAGAAACTACTATGTAGATGTATGAATGTGTAGAGATTGCACAAACTGAGAAAATGAATCATTCATTGCAGGGTAGTTGATCACCTTTACTGGATTTCAAATGTATCCTAATCCTTTACATTCAATCAAAATTAATTAGAAGTGAGTATCAGATCTTTCACAATTACCTTCTGTGTGTGTGTGTGTGTATTTCTCTGAACTTTTTTACTGTTGTCTCTGAAAATCTCCAGGAGGGTGGCTCTCCTTCAGGATTAATATACACGAGTTACTGCAAGATAAATGTGTAAGACTTGATTTCTTGCTGGTTTTGCCCATCTCCTTTTCCCTTTCTGGTGAGGCTCGAGCATAAAACTTAGATCTGTATCTTTATATTTCTGCAGTTTTGCCGCAAGAGAACTGTGTGGTTGTAATTCAGCTTCTTACTTGTGTTCTGGTTTGACAGAGAACATTTCAGATGCACATGGTTGTTCTGAAAGCTCAGACAATGAAAGAATGAAGTGGATAGTGAGAGTGTTTATTTGAAGAAAAATGAGGCTTGTAGATGGGTAGAATTTTGCAACACTGTTTTGCAGATTACCTTTAAAACTGTTCAAGAAACTAGTACTTGAAAGTATTTAAGCTAGTAGTTGTTTTTTTTTTTCTTTAAATAACATGCAAACACATTCATTCTTAATAAGAGATGGTTATCTATAGCAGAGAGTGTGTACCTATGGATGTGGGTACTGAAGATAACAATAATAAAAGTCAGTGCCATCATATAGGTGGTACTTCTCTCTGAGTACTGAACAGAGCATGGGGTCTTCTTTCCCGTAGAAGGAGAAATACTGTAATAGAGACAAGGCTATAAAAACAGACATGCTTATACTGAATATTTTTCTGAATATTTCTCTTCAGTAAAGAAGAAAGCAAATTGTTGAAAGAACAGTTTTCAGATAATATAACATCCATAGGAGAAGTGTGAACCCACACAGTGGGTGCCTGTATGTTAAGACTCTGGGTCAGGCAAAAAGTTTACTTTGAAATTGATCATTCTTGCTTACCATGCTTTTGGTTTACATTCTGGAGGGCCTTTGCAGGGTGGAAATTGAATGCATTTTGGGTGAAACTAAACCACAAGCTGTGTTTCGGCCACTAACAGGTCTCCAGTTAATGGAACCAGCTGAAAGTGAGTCCAAAATAGGATCTTCTGTGGTGGATTCGCTGGGGACTTGGGTTCTCAGCACCAGTTTTGCCGCTGTGTGGTTCCACTCCTTATGCTGTGCATTGCACTGAAGTACTGTAGTCATTGGGAGCTTTTTGTGGACCAGCACTCAGTTGCAAACTCAAATTTTGTTTTTAAATTTCATCTCTGAGTGAGTCTGTCCTGACTTTGAGTATTTCTTGGACTCACTGATTCATTACTCACTAATCTTGACTTTACTTTCAACTGCAGGATAGAGAAGCTGTTGGTGGTAGGATGGGGGTGTAAAGTGTAACAGCAGCTGGAGTTTTCTGTTTGAAGGAAAAAGAAAAAACAGGGTAGAAGATTGGAACTGCAACCTATCAGTGGAGAAGAGAAATAGTAATGGGGGGAAAAAAATTGGATAGCTCTGCACCATGCCTGCAGAAATTGAGAATGAAAACAACTGCTTAAATACAATCTTGTAGTAAGTGATGGAATTAAGAGTCTGGCTTCAATCTTCCCTTCTGGGCACAAGTCAATATCTCCATTAGAATTAAAGCAACATCAGCTGACTCTGCAGCCAAAGGCGTCTTGGCTTCCTAGAGCTGTACTTTGCTTAACAACTTCATTGTGAAACAATTCAGAAGGCATATTCGAAGTAAAACCAGCACATCAACAACTTAAAATCCTGGAAGGTTTTAAAAACTAAAATCGAGTAAAAATTGAGATTGATGTTCTTTGATTAATTTAAATAGTACTTGTGCACTAGAAAAGATAACCATATTTATTTTGTCATCCTTAGCTTTGTAAATGCACTCTCATATTCTGTACCTGCTGAAGTTTTGCTGTTGGATTCTGCATTGTGTTGTATTATAGTAACAGACATGTAAGAGTTAATACACAGCACTTTTCTAGCTACAAAATCAAGGTAACAGTGCTAACTGAATCAGTTAACTAGTAGCAGTTTTAATTTGCCTAATTAATTAGGCAAATTAAACGAATTAGAAGCTTTGGAAACAAATTAGAAGCACAATGCTGTGTTGATTTGTTGTAAAATGACCTCTCGGGGCACAGTCCTAAATAAATAGACTCTGATTTTGTTAACTTCTACTGATATGACCTGGTTCTTTGGCGTATCTGTGAGGGCAGCAGTGTTTCAGATGATGCTGTTCTGTCTGTTTGTAGT
The DNA here is from genome assembly GCA_028565335.1 of Limnodromus scolopaceus. Lineage (NCBI taxonomy): Eukaryota > Metazoa > Chordata > Aves > Charadriiformes > Scolopacidae > Limnodromus > Limnodromus scolopaceus. The sequence continues at coordinate 13,495 of JAOXNO010006330.1, forward strand.
GGACAGATTTGAAATACCGATGCTTTTCTATGTAAGTTTTATACTGGTCTAAAAACCAGTTTGCCTGTAGAGCATCCCAACTGAAAAAAAACCAAAATGGAAACAGGTCATTTATGTTTGAGGGTCTTTGTTGGAGGCAACTGTGAAAGGGAAATAAAGATGAACTATGGTAACAGTGATAGGGCAAAATGTCTTAATCCAGAGGGGTGTCGTACCACAGAGAAATGAATAGGTATTCACTTTCCTTGCCACCACACACACACACACTGCTTTTTAAAATGGGCAGGAGGTATGTTGGGTTCATACTGTGTATAAACATTTAGCTTACTCTTTTAAATGCTTTAAAAATCATCTGTCATAGTGTTTGTTTCTAATACCTTAAATAGTGAAGTCTCATGGGAAATCTGAGGTATAGTTGGTTTAAATTAAACATTGTATTAGTAAGGTTTTTTTTAACATGCAGAGCTAGTTAAAGAGCTATTTACGTTTTCACTTGAGTATTCTATTCGATTGACATCTTAGTTGGGTAGTCTGTCCTCATACGATGTGGAATAAATGCTGGTTGCATCCCAGCTATTCCTTGGCTGCCTCTGGCCTCCTCCAATTAAAGTGCCTTTCATGGAAACCTTACCTAACAACTTTTTTTTTTGAGGAAAAAAAAGTTGCAGCACTTATCAAAAGACTCCTGTTTTTTATGTGATGAAAGGCTTGTTCTCCATCTTCTGGTAAGACTCTGAACAACAAGGAGGAGAGAAATCAAGTAATAAAAAAAGAGGTGGGCTTCAGCTCTAGGAGCTGTAGGTCATTGGGGCTGAGAATGATGGTATTTCTACACCTGTAAAAGTTGTTTGGGTGTCCCTTTAGAATGTAACTTTGCTGTGACTCTTCAGAAAGAGATCTTCTGGTACTGATGCATTGGTACCAAAGCCTTTTGACTCCAGAGATGTTTAAACTGGGATATCTAATGTGTTTTTAGTATCCCAATTACTTCATTAAAAAGAAAACATGTCTATTCTCAACCAATCGGTCCATTTTCCCCGTGGTACAGAAGAGGGGCATCACAGACAATGTTGCTGTGTTCACTTAATCAAGTTCTGATGGGCTGGAGATGCGTCTTGAACCAACTCCTTTTTAGATGCTGTGGGGCTTTGAGGACGTGACTGCCCAGTGCATCTTCTTTGCTCGGCAGTTGTGCCTACTTTCATTTTCTAATTTACAGCAGGTTCTTGGGGCAGGGATGATTTTGGTGTTGCAAACTGGGACTAATGCTCAACTTTGAAAGGAGGCAGCTGTTCACTTACTTACAGGTTTGTTTTTATTTTACCGTTTCAGTTCCATGATTGAATTTTCATTTGATTCTGTAATGATGCTGGCACAAGGCTGGAGTTGCACAGAAGAGTTGAGTCCGGAACTCTGGCTTAGTTTGTTAACTATCATAAATTGCACCTTAAAAGTAGACTCTTATCAGCTTTCCAGGAATTTGAACAATGCTATTTTCATCACATGCTCAGTTCTTTAATGGGTGCAGCAGCCAGTGAGGTTATGCTTCAGGCTCACAGAGTTTTACTCTGAAAAACACAGCCCTCAAAAATGAGTTTTGAATGAAATGAATGTCTAGCTCCAGCCCAAGAATCAGTATATTAGCTGTGTTTCCCAGAAAAAATACATCTTTTTATTTTGCTGTTGTTAAGTCAGAAGACATCAACATCATGACTATATACCTAGGTCCTTGATCAAGGATACAGATCAGGTCATCACGTTCCTTGTGTTTCATCTCCTAGGATTCAGGGGCTTTGCCATGAGCTAAACTGTCCTGCTATTTGTAGCACTCGATTACTCTGCAGTACCCGTACTCTTTTGGTGTTTAAGGGCTCATCACCTCTGCAATCAAGCTGAGAAATTCCTTCTTTCCTATCCTAAAAAGAATAGAGAATGATTAAAAAGAACAGAGGATGTTTCATCCTGTTATCTTTACTCCTGAAAAGCAGTGTCTTGCACAGTGGACATTCAAAGTGTTTGGGCTCCTTTGATAAAGATGATTTATTTCTCACCATGTTGTTCTGTCCCTGATCTGAGGAATTGGTTTATGTATAATAAGTTTATTTTCATATCACAGTTTGAAATAGTCTAACCCACTGATCTGTGAAATACTTTTTGTTTATATGTACCTTCTGTAGATGTTTCACTAGTGAATCTATCAGTATAAAAAAGCACCAATTACTCATTTTTTAAAGAAGTGTGCTCATCTTGGATATCTCAAAGCAACTGTATAAACCTGTATGTTCATGAAATGTGTTTTGAAGCTTCTGTATCTGGTGGCTTAGCTACCGAAATTATATTGAGATCTCAAAATAATTCAGTGTCCCTCGTGTGAAGGTACCTAGTCTAGTATCATTTCCATATCCTTACAGGCTGCAGTGTCTGGCTTTGCCATGTTCACCTGGCTCATCATGGCATGTTTTAGTAGCATGGACATTGACAAGCCGGAGGTATCTGAGATAATTATTGTGCATTACGTTCTTTGTTGTGTGTATTTGAAAGGTAGCTCTTCCTCAATTTTCTTGTGTAATACCTGAGATGAGCGAGTGTGCCACACTGCCTGAGTTCAGGGTTGAAGATACACAGGATAGTCATGTTGTAACTTTGACATCTTTCAGAACTGTGAATTTTACACTCAAAATGAGCAAAACAAAAATAAATAAAGCCCCTCCTTTATTATGGAAAGCAGTTTCCATACTGCTTTGGTGAATCAAAGTGCAAGTCATCAAGCAGGTAGTAACATAGAGCTTTTAAAGGTCGGAGTATTAACGTTACCACTCTCTTTTCACACTGTTCATTAGCTGACCACAGGCAATATATTTCATGACCTGAAGGAAATAAATACATACAGCCTCGTATTTCCCCAGTTTGCACGGAGAAAGAAAACTACACAGATAATAACTAGCACTTGAGCAGTACTGATGTGGAGGAAATGGTTCAGGGTATTAAGAATTCTATTCCATTTTACTTTTGCTGTGTGTTTTTTTTTAAAAGGCAATGTCTGGCAGTGGATCTAAGTTTATAACAAGATCTAATCTAGAGGACAGCTGTTTCCAGAGAACATCTATTTAAATCCTAACAATTTGCATATCTCACTCTCTTTGTCTTACAGTTATATAATATCGCCACAGTAAGGTGATTTATCCCTTAAAATAAAAAATATCCCTGTCTTTCAGCATAGTGACTGACCATTGACTTATTTCTGTGAGGCGTGTGTCTCTGTCATTACAAGCTGAATTAAGAGATTTGTCTGCTTTTCTCAGTGTCTGAAAAGTTACATAGGATTTTGACAAGAAACATATTTTCATGCACTTTTTGGAAAAGGGGAATATATTTGCCAGTTAACGTTTTTGAACTAACTCTTCGGCAAGAATAATCATTGGAGATTTTTCCCATAGCAGTCTAGCGTACTCCCAAGTTTTAGACAAACTTTAGACGTTCAAATACAGAAGGAAATCATGGATGCCCAGGTTGCTCAGGAGAAGGTGCAGTGTCTGCAAGGGAACAAGCAACTGTCACTTGTCTTCAACTGAGCTGATTAGTAACATACTGAGGTGGCCAAAGAATAGTGAAGTGAATTAGAAAATTAACTCAGAAGATTTTTAAGAAAGAAAAGAGGAGAATTTTAGGTTTATGACCGGTTAGATTCTTGGTAGTTTGAATTACTAGTCATATTCAATTCATAAATCATGAATTGAAAGTATATGAAACAGCTGTGGCCAGTTCTTAATTTTCATACTGTTTTAGAGCAAGTCCCAGTTGGTTGTTTTTTAAAAAGTGCATTAAGCAAAGTGGGTCTGAGTTGCATGTTTTACAACTATTAGCATATAGGAGATAAAATCAGGAACAGAAGCAGTGCACATGTCCTACAAGGCAGTTATCATGAAAATCACTGCTTGTATTAGTGCTGTTCAAAGAAGAAATTGTCACCCCTGAACTTGGCTATTCGCGTGAAGCTCGGTCATCATGTAGTTGACGATCATCATCATCAACTCTGCTGCTGTGGCAGCGCCTAAAGGCTCATCTCCAGATAAACGGATTGTATCACGCTTATGGCTTGGACTCTTCTGTTTGGATGTGCTTGAGGGAAGTCACTGAAATAGAGGGTTCACTGGTTATTGGCATGGCTTGAGAGGTGCAGCTTACCTGTGGGACCACTGCCTGACACCTTCCCTGCCTCTTAGTCCCTTGGGCTGAGCAGGGAAGGGAAATGGCAGTCCCAGGCACATTCTAATGTATTTAAGCAAGCTTGCCCTTATCCAGGTACCTGCGGAGGTGAGAATCTGATCTGAAACCTGAAGAAATGTGTAGATGTGGGCTGTACTTCTGAAACTCTGGTTAATAGTAAATAATGCCGCCTTTTAGCCTGAAACATATTTTAACACAGCTTTGGTATTGTAGGGCCACTTTTAGCGAAGAAGGTTGCTCAGAATAAGTTCTGAAAGTAGAAAGGCATCCTTTGGCAGGTGTGTTCCTACTGCAGCATTCACGTAAGGCTTCTGGTAAAGATTGAAAAGGATAAAACGTATTGTCCGAATATTTCCTGTGGCTAAATATTTTCCACAGTTTAAATCACAGTTATAATGCTTGTTGATTTTTATTGTAAAAATTGAGATGATTCCATTTTTTGGAGCATTCTTGACTGTACAACCTGCTGCTGAAATAAAATGCCGTTTCAGTCTCACAGAGGAACAAAACTTTGCTGCTGTACTCTGAATACAGTACTTGGCTTGATTAACAAGCATGTCCTGACTAGGGAGATAAATAACTTAATGAGGCCCAGGGCTGGGGGTAAAATTCTTTCTTTTTATGGTTGTAAGCGGAGCACAGCAATGATTCGTTAAGGAAAGCAGAATGAATTTGATTTTTTTTTTGTACAGTGGCAGTGCTGTATCATCTGGGGACATCCAGACAAGGAAATCTATCATCCTGACGAATACTTTTGCAGGGCGTGGTGGGTGCAAATGCTTAATATAGTTCATGTTATGGCTTGGAAATGGCTGATCTATATATATGAGATAAAAATAGCATTATTTAATGTTGAAATTAGTGCCACTATGTTATAGTGCAAACTTCTCTGCTTGCTTCATATAGTGTGTTTGCATCTGTACACCCTGCTGTTAAAGGACACTATTGGTAGTAAGTGATCACCAACACACCAAGTATTTTTTGTCAGGTGAGAATTTCCCGATGTGTTGATTATATCTACTTTTATTTTGGTTTTGGTTAAAAACTACAAAACGTCATATTCTCCAAATTAAATTTTATTTGCTTCAGTTTGTCCTTAATAATCTGGACCTGGGTTGGAGCAGTGTTGGTTGGGCTTTCAAAAGTTCTGCAAGTGCTTTTGTAGTTCTTCGCCAATCCAATTTTGTGGTATTAATGACTACGTAGTATTTCTTTAAAATTCCTAATTATCCAGAAGAATTCCAGCTGGGTTCCGTCATAATAGTTCTGCAGTCTTCGATATCCTCCCTTGTCCAAATTGGATGGAGGTAATTGCCTCGCTGGAGATTTTTTAGCATGCTGACTACCTATAAGGTCTCTCTTTCTTGGTCCACTAAATTTGAGATCTTCTGATCTCAACAACCTGATCTGGTTGTTGCAGGGTTGGTTTTTTTTTTTTGTTTAGGGTGTTTTTTCTTCACCTTTGCTGTTTTACCACTAGGATCCTTACACACGTCATGTATGACAAATCAGTAACTGAAATCATAGTACACCTGGTTATGTGAGTATTTGGGTGGAAGGAGACTTTTTACTGGAGTTTCTTTCAAGATTCTTAGAAGTCAACTCCTTTGTTCTGATCTGATTATTCCAGTGCGTTGATCAAAGTTGCCAAATGGTACCAAAATAGGTATTTGCTAACATTGTTAGCTTGTTTATCCAGTCCTCCTTTGTCGCTTCTTTCATGCTTCTGCTGTATTTCACTCTTCCTTGATTTCTCCACCATGACTTGCAGTGCTTTTTTGCTGCTGTTGGGAGAGCATCACATTGGGTATTACAGTAAAACAGACAATATTCCAGTCAAGTTCAGGGTTCCAGTAGGGACCACTAGATGCTGGTGGGAATAACCACATTCAACAGTTTTCTGATTCAATTTAATATAGTTACCTTTTTTTTTTAATTGAGAAGGTTCATTTTGGTAACTGCTAAATATGAAAATTTTAAGTATATTCTTAATAGTACCGCGAGCTAACTCAGCACAGATACCTAACATAGACAAGACAATGCTTGATTTAACTTACACTAAACTTAGTAGAGTTGAAGGCAGGATTAAACCTACTTTTGTTTTGTCTTGTCTTTTATTGTACTTGACTTGCCTTTCCTGAAGAATTAACATTCAGTTTTCTTTCTAATACATGAAGCCAGGCAACTTGAAGTCCGATTTTACTGTTTGAGTTGCATTATATCCCAGACATAGCACATTCATTGTTTGTTACCTTTGCGTATTAAAAATTAAACAAAAATTTAGTGTTTGCATATTAAAATGAATTCAGAAACACTTTGTTCTGGTTTTTGTTCAGGTGTGTGGGGAATTCTGTAGCAGAAGAGCTTTGTTGTACAGAGGGCTCTGATTTTCCTTACCGGAACAAACCTTGTCAGAATTGAACCAATATTGTCAAAACTTGTTTTAATTACCAGTGATGTTAATAATAAAGGGAACCATGACTTTTGCTAACTGCCCTTGACAGTACGAACTGTGTAAAATCCTTTCACACTGACAAATCTGGTTTCCTTCTGCGATGAGATAGCTGGTTCAGCAGATGTTTTTTTCCTGACACCAGCAAGGCCTTGGACTTCGTCTCCCATAGTATCCTTGTAAATATATCCATTAAATAGTCCGCTTATCCAGGCACTATAACAAGGTGGCTGAACCGTGCGTCTCAAAGACTTGAGCTTAGTAGTACAAAGTCCAGAGGGCAGCAGGCTGCTCGTGGCATCCTATCAAGGCTTGACACTGGAACGGATGCTCTCTAACTTGTGGATGAGGGGACAGAGTGGTCCTCAGCATCTTAGCAGGTGATTGCCGAATGATGGGAGCAATCAGGTGGGACATCAGGGAGACTATTCATAGGGACCTCAACAGCCCCGGGGGCATGGGCTTGACCTTAAGTTCAGCTAAGGAGAGCACAAAGCCCTGCCCGTCCCTGCCCCTTGCACCAGTAGAGGCTGGGGAGCAGCGCTGGGGACACCAGTCCCACTGTCAGTGATAGCCATCAGTGTGCCCTTGTGGCAGGGAGCCAGAGACACCTTTGGCTGTGCTCGCAGGAGTGTGGCCAGCACCTTCAGGGAGATTAATCCCTTTATTGAGAATGTGTGGGACTGCGTCTAGGTGGTACTGGTGGGGGAAGATCCCAATAAATAGTAGTCAGACTCAGAAACAGGTTGCCCACAGAGGCTGTGGAGTCTCTGTCCTTCAGGATACTCACAGCTCCATCGGACATTACTCCAAACAACTTATTCTGGTGGCCCTGCTTTGTAAAATCTGTAGTTCATATTCCTTTCAGGACCATGTAAAAAACAGTATCCTGAAGATACCTGTATCATCAAGGCGGCAAGAGAGAGGAAATGTAAAACAGTTATTGAAAGCAGACCAGTTAAAATAAAGGCTTATACTTTCAATTTACTTGCTTTATAGCCTGAACTCTAGAGCTGAATGTCTAAAAAATGAGTTTTCAGTCCTTAATTATGAATTTCTGAAAAAAAAAGTTAAGGTTATGTGTTCCCAGGTACGCTCTTCAGGCTTCTGTATTTGGGAAATAGGAATGTAAAATGAATCATATGGTCATACTGTAGCAGGAAAGTGTCAGCCATAACATTTTTATATGATCAGAGAACGATTGTGTGTGGGGTTGCAGTAGTTAACAAAAGAATAAATTTTAAGGGAAAAAAGCATGTTTTGAGAACATGTAATTCATATTAAGGAGATAGGTGTAATGATGATTTAGAAGGATAGTCTACTGTTGAGGAATATGAAACTAAAAACGTACATTTGTTCATTAATTTTGGGGTTGTTTTTTTTCTTCTTCCTAAACAGACTTTGCTGGAATATGCGGAAAAGTGGAAAACGTCGGAAGACCCTATGCCCCTGTTAGAGGTGTATACGGTGGCGATCCGAAGTTACGTTAAAGCACGACCTTATCTTACCTCTGAGTGTGAAAATGTAGCCTTTGTGCTTGAACGTTTAGCGCTGTGAGTATGTTTTCCAGTTACTAAAACCGGGATTAACTTTTCAGTGTCTAAATGCTTTCCCAATCCAGTTCACAATCTATAGAAATCGAAGTGGATTGGGAAGCACCTTCCTTTCTTACAGTGAATGCTGTATGTGGGAGGGAATATCTTTGGTTGTTGGAGATGGGGCGGTCGTGTGAAGGACTCCTGACCTGGAACAAGCCAACATCCCTGGCGTGAAGCACTCTGCTGCTGTTGATCTGCATGCAATCTGAGAGTGGATCAATTTACACAGGCTGTTAGAGAGCTTGACTTCAGTGATAAATCCAAATTGGTTTTTATAATCAGTGTCTTTTAGAAAGCTTGCTTTAATAGTTTCTGCAAGAGTGTCCATGACCCTCTTTTCTTCATATGTTCAAATAAAACAAACTGTTTGGGGACTTTGGCATTTCTAACAAGTAACTAATTGGATGCTAGAATAAAAATTGTTGATTATGCATCTTAAAAGCCAAAATTGCCTCAAATAATATTTCCGTTTGACTTGCAGAAGCTGTATTGAACTTCTACTGTGTCTGCCTCTTGATTTACCTGACAATAAGTGGGAAGAATTCCAGGCTTTTGTACAGGTGAGTTTGCTTCATGAAATGAAGACGTAATAGCTTTTAAAAATGGTTTGGAAACCTGGGGATATTAAAGATGTAAGTATGTATATATCTGAAGACTTGTTTCCTGCTGGCTGATAAAGATCAAGCCCTTCAGCTGGAAATCCTACGTACTCTGCAATAATTGCTGTCAGTCATAGCATTTGTCTGTCATAGTTCATGTAGCAGCTGTGGAAAAAAAAATATTATCAGATACTTGAAAGCTCATATTTTAAAAGATATTTGTCTATTAACACTGTTAGAAATGAAATAATATCATATAAGTCATTCTTACACTATTTATGGTTGTACATTTGAGACTTACTGTGAATGAAAGATCTGGTGATACTGCTGGATTGTTAGATCTCCCACAGGGCACTCGCAGGTTAAAGATTAGAGCTCTGCTATAAAGGAGGGTGTTGAAACAAGTTCTGCTGCTCAGGGTTTATCAGAAATATGTAGTGGGAGGTCCTGCCTACAGTCAAAAAAAAAAAAAAAAGTAGGGGTTAGGAAGAAGGAAGGAAAAACAGTGAAAAAGACCAGATACAGTTCCTTCGGAATTCTCAGCCTAGGTAATAGCAAGGCTGATTTTTAGAGTGATTTTTGACTAGCACTGCCTGATGTAAATCAACTCTGAAGAGGTGTGTTTGGTGCCAGGAGGTTCCACAGCCTTTGGAGCAGGTGGAAAAGTAAAAGAAAAGTGAAGAGATAGGGATGAGCCTGTTCTTTTTTTTTTTTTTAAGTACCAGTGTTGGTTGTGCATTGCTGCTTAAGCCGCAGATTTTTGCAGGTATTTAGTTTGCTCCCAAACACACATCTGCTTCCAGAATCAATCCTAGTATCTTATGCAGGAGAAACTATTTTAATTGATTTTAAGACTTAGGCCTGCCTTCATCATATTTTCATAGAACCATGCAGTGAGGTTTTACAGCTTAAATCTTTCACCTTTACAAAAATATTTATTTCAGTGTCTCTAGTGCATAAAGGTGGAGCTGCTGAAGAGTCTGAAAAAAATAAGAGTTTAGGCAGCTGGTGCCAGACCAGTGTGTGGTCCAGAGAGTTTGCTTATCCATTTTTAAAAGGGAGACGTATTTCAAAATTTATTTTCAGAAATTTAAGAAGTAGCTCTGTTAATAAATCTGAAGGTGAGTTTGGGGCACTCAGTCGTTTCGGTTTCTCAGCTTTAGGCTGCAGAGACAGAAATAAAACCTATAAAGGCTAAATATTAAGATTATTTTGTTATGCATTTAACTTTATCTGGTAAGGTTGTTGATTTTTTTTTAAAGGTATAAATGTGTATAAAACCACATATTCTTAATTTTTTATTTATTTTTTTTTTTTACAAACCTTTGTTTTGTAAAATATATTTTTCAGGTGGCTCATAAAAATTTGTTGGAAAATGGCAGCCGGGAACTGCATATTTTAACTACACTTACACAAGAGAAGGGAGTGTGGAAGAACCCAGTATTGTGTGGTATTCTTTCCCAGGAACAGTTGGATCCAGATAAAGGTAATATTTAAAATTATGATTGGGATAAAATATGCATCATTTTTATAATACATTGAAGTATTATTATGATATATGGAAATCTGTTGTTGAATGTATATATAAAAAAGATAATTTATAGGCTATATAAATAAACATACTTGTAGCATTGTCTGAATTATTAAGACAGTATGTTCCTAGGAATATCCAAATAATTTAATGTTGGTATTTTGCATAAAACATAGTCATAGCTGGAGATCTCTTACCATTTTCTTTATGAGCCATGTGAAGGGAGATTGCATACAGGCTATTTTACAATAGGGTAAGTTCGGTACTGATACACAAAAATTACTTGACATAAAACAAAAAATAAGTTGGGGCTTGTTTTGATTTTTTTTTTAATGAGAATGGCATTTACTCAGTTATGAAATCCAAAGAGAGCGATTCATTTAGACCAGAGCTCTGAGAATAGCTAACAGCAGTTGCATAGGGAAGAGTATATGATAAGCAGAGGCGTACAATGATATTTTCCTGAGGTATTATTTCCAGCACTAATGATTTGTAATTTGGAAGTGGTATCCTTCAGTTAATAAGTCTTGGCTGGTTTTTTCTTTGCCTAATTGCTTTTAGAATCTGTATGAAGTGTCACACCTAAGCGTCTGTGGCAGCATTACACAGTTCTCGCATCGAGTAAAGTAGTTCCTCTTACTGTCTGCCTCCTTTTAGCCTGAGGCCGCCTTATTTTCTGTGATATTCTCTATTTATTCTTGTGTCTTTTAATGAAGGCATCTTTTCAGTACGATATGATTTGTTAAAGTGCTGTCATATCCCATCTTCTCTCTTCTGTAGCGGCTTTATTCCCTACTATCTTTTAGCTTTACTCTCCCATTCCTCATGTTGGGTACCGAAGGTTTATTCAGCAGTCAACGTGTAGATGGACTGACTTTCCACTTTATTCTGCGTTCCTTTTGTCATATTTCCTAACATTAGCCTTGCTTCTTGACTGAATATTGAACCAATGTTTTCTTAAAACTTTCTGGTTTATTCCCAGTTTCTTTCTTCAGGAGTAGTACCTATTGCAGCGTTAGGATTTTCCTCTGACACACAGCCTGTATTTCTGTATATACATACAGTTAGGATTGCAGTTTTTCCCTGTCAAAATCACTTTGAGGTTTTTTAATCAACATTTTAATTTTGTCTGTTATGCCATGTCACAGAGTGCAGTCCTCTTCAGTCTTTTACAGTTGCCATGTTTTTACTACCTTGCTTTTATCAGCATGTTTTGTCGCCTTGTTCTCTACACCCCTTTTCCAAATATTTATAAAAATGCTGGGCACCAGAGGTCATGGTACAAATCCTAAGGGAACCCACTGAGAGTTTGTTTTCTTTTTTCCTTTTTTCTTTTAACTGATAATTTGGATCTTCTTTTTACTACCAAGATAGGTTGATATCTATAGGGGGTTTGAGGGACTTCTTTTAATGCCTTTAGAACATAAATGAGATCTCCCTTATTCATATTACTGTAACTCCCTCAGATAAGTCCAGTAAATGTATAATGTGATTTTATTTTATTTTTTTACGTCATGCTTACTTTTCCACAAGATTTTGCCACCTCTTTTAATAATTTATTATGCTTAAATTACAAATTTTGGGTTGGTGAGCAGTTCTCAGAGTCCCCCAGAGTACTCTTTTACTAGCTTCATATCAACAACCTTCTAGTCCTTTTAACAGCAAGGTACTTCTAAGAGAGAAGTAATATTTTACTTGCCTTATATTTGAGTTTTTTTAAGAACTGTGAATCTGTTTTTGACTGTTCATTTTATCAGTGTTTTCCTGCAGAGTTTTTAAGGACATTTCAGGATTCCTTTTACTTAGATGTTTGCCTGACTTTTTGTACTCAAAAGCCACATTCACCTCTCCATCCTGGTAACTATGGCAATGTGCAAATTGTTTCTGACATCTGTACCGGTAATTTTTGTGGTTTTGAGACTCGGTGATCCTGGATATAAGTTTAACTCCCTTTCAAGGAATTAGCTTCCTTGTTAACATCACTGGGTCTGGTGCTGACCCCAAGCTGTAGTTACCCACGGCACTCATGTGGAAGACCAGAAGACGCTGGGACATTGAAGAATTTTCTTTTTCTCAAAAAATCATTAAATCTTGCAGTTTTACTTTCCTAAGAGAGGGCCACATGAAGGAACCTTCATCCTTTTGAGTGAAGATGAGCAATCTTTTGAACAAATGAGGAGTTGTCAGTGGTTTCAAGGTATTTTGTTGTAACCTCATCCTGTTCAGCATCAGGGTCCAGGTTGGTTGTTTAGGTGATGTTTCCAGCCTGGAGATTGTCAGTCAGCCTTTCATCATTTTCAGTGTTATACAATGTTCTCAGCCTTTTGGCCAACATGAGCCATCTGGCTGGAGGTGGGGTGCCATCCTGTGGATATGTTTGGAGGGTTTTTCCTCCCCCTTGGCAAGATTGTCATACTACATACTCATATTTTTGTTACTCAATTGATGAACTGTTTTGTAGTTATTGTCATCCTCTGTAGTACTGCATTGTTTTGTGTCATCATCTTGCTACTTTGAAGGATATTTTAGTAATACCAAAGCTCCTTTACCTGGAGAGCTGGCCGCCTTGTTTGTAATCCAGCACTCCCACTAGCTACCACTTACCCTCTTTCAGTGGCCATCTGTCTCTCAGCAGTCTTCAACCTTGACTCCAGTATAACAGACTTTGGAATATGTGCAAACTTCACTTACATGATTCTGGTTTCATTCTTAATGTTGCTTTTACCATTTGCTGTTTTGGAAGTTCCCAGGTATTTAAGTAGCTTGTTACACCGGGATGTTATCATTGGCAGATTTGATCAATTTGGTCTTCGAGTAATCGTTAGTGTAAACATTTATCTTTTGGAGATGAAACTACTATTTGAGACTGGACGTGTTTTTCCTACTGTCATCCTCTTAAGCTTTTGTTGCCTGTATTTTTCTCAGTTGTTTCTTCAGGTTTGTTTTATTTTATTTCAGTCTTGATAGTCTCAACTATGACCTGTTCAGAATAATTATAACTTATTCCGAATCCTTGACATAACGGGATATCTGCTGAATTTTAGGTCAGTGATTATCTCTTCTTGAAGGCCTCTTTTGTTGGCTCATGAAGGAGTTTGCTTCTTTGCATCTCCTGTAGGAAGCACAACTAGGTGTCTGTTTCATCTCAGAGCCAGATCCTTTTGAATTTCTCTATTTTCAAATTGTACAAACTCAGGACATAGTGTGAGAGACAAGATCATCTTCTCTGACCACACAGCACAGCTGGTTTGTTCCGATCACAGTCAAGCAAATGCAGGCTGGTCTGAACTGGGCTATTCTCTTGCTCTCCTAGTTTTGGGAATGGATTGTTGCATGGATTCCACCTAAGCATGAGCAGGAAGGACTCATTTCCTGAGATATCAGGGAGGCTGTTCTCTGAATGCCATATCATTAAGTAATTGCCTTACCCCTGACTGCCTTGGGCACAGCTCAGTTTTCTGATGAATTTATGTCTGTGTGGATTCATGCATGAAGGAGCTCAGAAAAAGTAGAGGATGGATACTCAGTTGTTTGAAGCACTGACGGGAACAGCATGGCCTGTCACTGATTTCTTTGATGCTGATGGGTGTTACAGCATTTCTACAAGACATTCATACAGTATTACGGTATAAATAGTAAAATCTGCCTTGAAATGTACTGCAGGAACTACATACGTACGGTAGATACAGATTTGTGTGTGTGCACATATAAAGTCTTTTCACACTGGAAATATTTTCCAGCCACTTGAACTGTCACCTGCTTGGGTGACAAATGTTGGCATTGCCCTGGATTTTTAGCCCACGTCTAACCACGAATGTTGGGAAACCTACCTTAAGTTACCAGATTCTGTGCAATAGATGTCACCAAAGAAAATAGCATCTCCTCTTGGGAACTATTGTCATGTTGATACCCCACCCGGGTTGTTTCTGAAGAAAACTTATCTCTCTCCCCCTGCAAGTGGAACATCAGCATTGCCATTTGGGGCTGTGCTTGTTCCCACAACACTAGTCTGTTTTGTATGGAGGACTAGCCTGGAAATGGGAATTTGGATTTGTAATGAGCTGAGGAATACATTTTTTTTTTTCTTACTCTCGACTGGTGACTCCAAAGAGAATTTATTTGCAGAAACTGAATTGTCAGCAGGGTTGTTGGATGTCATTTGGGGGCCCCCTAAGTGGACATGTGGAGTTGATAGTGCTACTCATGGCTGCCATCTGAGAGATTTCCTACAAGAAACTCCTTCTGAGTTTCCTGAATCTGTTTGGTACTGAGTCATGAATCTATGCTCACTTGAAGAATACCCAGGCAATCTTCCACTCCCTCAGCTCAGTGCCGAAAAGAGAGATCCTTCACTCAGTTCTGTTTCTTGCTTCTGTCCCTTGCCTATGTCTTTACCTGACAGGACTCATAAGAATCAGTGACTGGGCCTACAACTTCTTGATTCAAATTCTGGTTCCTCAACAGTATTATCTCTTAAAAGTGTGCTCAAGAGCTGTGAAATACTTTGTCCATGTGAGTTTTTTTCTTTTTCCACCTAAACCTGTCTCTTGTGTCTTTAAAGAATGCCTTACCAAATTTTGAGTTTTGTTTATGTAGCGTCATGAACATTTTAGACTCAAGAGCTCACACAAAGTTACATGATCCAGTTGGGCCATGAGGATAGCACCGTACCGATCTTCTCAAATGTCATTTCAGAGATCCCTTATGAGCACGTTGGTAACATTCTTTGCCGTGGAGCACCACCCTACCAGTTTCCATCAACCTCAAATAGTGGGGTCAGTCTGTCTCAATACTGAAGCAGAAAGAAATGTGGAAAAATACACTAGATGTGAAAATAAAATGCCTTATCCGCATCATTAAATTCACGCTGGCAGAGTTAGCTGTGATCGTGGACTAGTCTGATAGTAAGTGGTTCGTCTGCTTTAGGACTCGGCAGCTGTTTCCGTATTGCTGCCAGGTACTGCATTAGATTTGCATGTGGACTGGACCTGCTGCTACGCCAGGTTTCAGCTGCGTGGCTACTTTTTTGCTTGAGATTGCATAGGATGAACAAGAAGCACTTGTATTTGGAGAGAAGAATTTTGCTTTTTTCTCTGCTTCATTGATTGGGTAGGGAAGGAAACCTTAAGTAAATCTTAATTCTTCACATGCTGGTGGATCTTTTGTCTTTTGGGCCTCCTCCAGAACTACTAGACAGCTTAATTTGAGATCAGTACTGATTTTAATCTTGATTTATATTCATGACAACCGATGTTTCTTGAAGCTGTGTGGCTTATCTGATTGGCCTTATTGCTTAGTGTACCAGAGTACTCTACTACTGCACTTCTATCTTCAGTTTCTCTCAGCATGGCTTGTGCTCTTCAGCATGAACCTGGCTTTCCATCCTCAAGGTTGTCATTTTCTTGCAGTGATGGTGAAATCCTTCAAAGCTGTCACTAGTCTCCTCAGCTGGCACTGAGGGTGCCTAGAAGAAGAGGATCTAAGATAGCCCTATGAAAAAGCCAGGCTGTTGCATCCTTTTGTTTATTTGATTCAGATTATCCTTAGATTTAGACCTTGATGTCAAAAGTTAAGTTCTTGACTTTTTCATAAGTTTAAATGTAGTAGGCAGGCTTCTGAAGTGTGTCCCGCTGAAAAGAGGTTCAAGAGTTCAAGTCACTATTGAAAGATTACAAGGTGGATAACAGGCAGCTTAGAATTTAAACAGCCAGCATGGAACTATTTTCAGTAATCACAGCATCCACCACCAGAAGTCAAATGATACCAGCAGCCTCACTTGAAAAAAAAAAACCCAACAAAAAAGTGTTTGCATCCTGGGTATATTCAAAGCAGCCACCTGGAACTTCTTTTACCCTTTCACCAGACAATATGCCATCGTAGAAGCATCCAGGATTGGTGCTGCATTCAGCAGAATTGTGCTGAGATGTTGTTTGCATGAAGGATTCTGAGACCCAGCTCCAGGTAAATACAAAAGTATCGAGTACAGTTCAGAGTCACCCACAGTGTGAAGACACATGTGGACTAACACTTCAAGATGACTAAAGAGGTTACTGACGAGTAACTGAAGTTCTTTGAGATGGATAGTCCACATGTACATTCACCTCCTGTCTTCATCCTCCTTGGCCAGAGAAAAGTTGAGAAGTAAAGGTCTGTGGTAGCTTAATCTATACCTACCCAAGAATTGGCAAAGGGAAGGGTTAGTAGGATTCTGAGTGCTTTGAGTAAGGGAAAAATTCTTTGCGTGGTGCTCTGTGAGTCCTCCAGTCAGCCCAAACGTGACATACATGTGGACTGTCCACTATAGAGAACTTACTACTACAGAGCTGTGCTCACGGCTTATTCATGCTCTTGTGTGCTACTAATCTATGGATTATTTTTTCTGTTTTGTTTTGGTTTTTTTCTTAATTCATGTATGGTATAAGCATTACCTACAGTAAAAGTTTGTAGTAGTTCTTGTGGAGCTGACGTGGAATCCCTTGGTGGTATGACCTGAGGCCCCAGCTATGGGATTCAAGGGAATAATGGAGAAACTGTGTCTAAAAGCTTAGACTCTGTTATCTTCAAATTGATTTGCCAGAGTTAGATCATAGTACCATCTGTCATCTGCTTCTCTTTTTTTTCTCTCATGTTAGTTCTGTAAATTTTACATGAACTCTGTGCATGATTTGCACAAACATAAGTTTGTGAATTTTGATGAAGCATTGCACAAAAATGACTTCTAATAATTCTTCCAAGAACCATGCTATTGATTAACTGTATCATTTCTCATTAAATACTTCAGGTTTTGTGCTCATAGATATTTACTGACTTGTGCTGAAAAAGCATTTTTATGAAGTTTTATTTCTTAGGATAAACTAACAATGTGTTTACAATAACTTTTGAAATAGACATCGCGCTATAAAATATATTTATAAAATACTTTAAAAACCCCAAAATCTTACCCTTAAGACTCTTCTCCATCCTAGACTTGCTCTTGCAACCTTGGCACCGTTTTTTTTGTCTTAAAATGTCACGCATAGTTCAGTTACGAAATACGTATAATTAAAAATTGTGTTTTGAATGAGCTTTCAAATGTTAACTGTACTGATTAGAATCACTTGGATTAGAATGAGGGCTTAAGAGCTAATATGTAGCTTTAACCCCGAGGTATTCCTATATTTTGTTGAGAAGATAACAGAAAATGTTCCGATGCTTATGCAAGGTAGGCTGGCTGAAGCAGTAAACGCTGAAGGAAGGGGATTACTGAGAACTAGCAGATAGAAAACAGTCTCTAAGGTATTAAATGCCGTAATTATAATAATAAATCAGAGTGAAACGTCTTGGGTTACCAGTATAGCTTAAAGTCTGAGGTCTTCCCATATCTTGTTGCAGAAATAAGGTAAAATGTTCCGAGCTGGGAGTAAGCACTGTGGGTGAAGGGATTACTGGTACCTGGTAGGAGGAAGAGCAAGGCTAAAACTCTTGAATGTAATCAATCACTGGGTCGTTTGTGGGTTGACAAGAGTATGAACGTTTTTTATAAGGCAATAGTAATGACATTAAGGGAACATTTATTCTGCTGCTTAAAAGGTCCTCTACTAAACACAAAAAATGTTTGCCCTCTACCGATTGTCTGTTAGTGTTCTCCAGTTTTCCTTTGTTCCTACACGAAAAAAATTCAGGTTATATCTTCATTGACATGGAAGGAGGAAGAAAGAACTCCTATTTAACTGAATATTCTGACGCATCAGTGAGCCGTGGCTGATCATTTGTATTAGCGCGCAAGGATCCTGAACAAATAACTAACAATTTGGGTGAAATGATAATTCAGCCATAAATTGGAAAATGGGAGAAAGATAATGATCGGGTCTAACAGGCATGATTTCTGCAAAAGGCAGTATTTTCTGCCCTAAAATTCTGTGTGCTAAAATGATAAAAAAGAAAACGGTTGACCTCATTTCCATGGCAAGATGGGCTTTTAGTAATATCCTGTATAAGTAGCTAGAAGAAGGAGAAATCATGAGATAAAATGAAAGACGTGAATCAGAAAACTAACTAGGACTGGAGGAAGCAAAGAGTAAAATGAAATGATCTTTTTTCTTTCGGTAAACCTTGTGTTCCATATACTAATACTCCAAATACTAGAGAGGTAATTAATTTTGTGGATGCTGAGATTAGTTAATTATTTTATCAAGACTGAACAGGACTTTGACAGTCGAGAAAATATAAATTAGGTGAATGGACAACGTGATTCAAATGAAACTGAAGGCGAGTGAGTAAATTAAGAGGACTCTAATGAATGTTTCTACCAAGATGTGTCAGAAAGTGAGCACCGCAAACGCCCAGAAGGTTTCAGGAAGGGATGATGAAAATACTCAAAGACTGGAAAAAAAATCTCAATTAGAAAAGATCGAGATTTTAGCCTAACACTTTAAGAATGTCATGAATCTGCTGGTTTTCGTGAAAGGAAGGAAACAAAAAACAGTAGAAAATTGCATTGTTTTTAAAAGATGGGAGAATGTGTCATGAAATTAAGATGTAGATAATTGAAAACCTGAAAGATTTCTCCTGCAGTGTGTCACTCGCTTGTGGAAACTGTTGTCACAGGGAGGGGTTGATGTCAAAAGGATTAAACAAAATCCATTGTCTCCATGTCTGTCTAGACACTTAACTCACTTTAAATATTTTGGAGGTAATACTAAACCTCATTGCTTCAAAGCTGAAGCAATTTTGATCTTGAAGATCTAGACGAGACCCAAGAGGTAGATGTAAGAGTAGGATACATTACCCTGTGCACCCATTTTTTGTAGGATTCTTACGCCTCCCACAGAAGCACCTGGAGTTGGGTTGTTAGCACAGGCAGGAGAGCTTTAACTCTGGTAGCAGCACATCTACAAAATACAGCTGAATAAAATACAACCATTCCTGTCTCTTTGAGTTTTAAACTACACACAGTCAAATGTATACAAGATAAGCCTCTTCTGGGGGAAACTTTTTTGGTTGAAAAACTTTTAAAAGAGTTTAAGTGCATTGTATGGATGCACACTCTGAAGTGTTTAACACCAATAGAAGGGATTCCAGATGCTTCCACACTTGTCACATTTATCCTTTCAGAACAAGGTCTTTGAAAGGCAATTATTAGCAGAGACGAAGGATGTGAGAGCGGTGGCTTTGTATTATTTGTCTTTCTGTAGAACTATAATCAAATGATATCTAAATACTTTAATATTTATATGCTTTCTAAATCTGTTTTGCGTGCAGCTACTTTGCCAAGAAATTAGGATGAATTAAAACCTGCAAGTAGATAAAATAAACTAGTACGGTGCTCAAAGACGCTTTTTCTCATCTCTGCCTCATATTTTTTGTGCCTTCTTTGATTTGTAAAAATTTTAGGGGTTAACTGTGAATGAGTAAATGCCATCTGTTAACTCTGTTAACCTGCTGTGAAACGTGTATGTAACATTTTGGCTTGTTTTTCTTTGAAGTGAATGAATTTTTAGTGTTTGAAGGCCCCGTCCTGCTGGATATGCGTATTAAGCACCTAATGAAAACAAAGCAATTAACGCAAGCTACTGCCCTGGCAAAACTGTGCTCTGACCATCCAGAAATCAGTGCAAAAGGCAATTTCAAGCAAACCTACTTGGTCTGTCTTTGTTCAGGATCGCCAAATGAAAAGCTAATGGAAGAAGTAAGTAAAAAATGAAGAACTTTTTTTAGACTTATTTCTTAAATGAGATTTTTCTTTTAAAAGATGGTCTAAAGTATTTTTGTAGTTTGTTTTTTCTTTTCCTTTAAGTTACTTTTAAGCTAGCTAGTAATGACTTGATTAAAACGCTTGTGGAAGTGTGATATTAGGTCACCAATAGGCGCTTTCTGGCTCTGCCACAACTTTGTGTTTAATTTTACTGGAAGTATTTTAAAATTCTGCCTCAGATCTTGTTATTAAGGGGAAGATAATGGTTTTCTCACTCATACTATTTTAACTATAGCTTTTTCTGTAGTACCTAGTACTTAAAATAGGGGCCTTTAGATGCTACTTTCAGTTCAGAGAATAAGTGTAACCTTTTTTGACCCAAATGTCCAGGGGGAAATTGAGGGTGAAATCAGATATTTGATCTGGTTTGAAATATAAAATCCTTCTTATTTAAATGCAAGTGTCAAAGAAGAGGTGATGGCTTTGCTCCCCTGCATTCTTTCAGGTGACATCTTCCATTTCTCACCCCACATCAAAGTTTTATCTGAGCCTTTTTCCTTCTTAAAGGAAAACTAACTGCAGTTGTCAGGTGCCTTGACTGTCTGCATCTTTCTGCTGTCTTTTTGTCTCTGTTTATGTTAATAATAAGTACTAAGTGTGTTGAAATTGTTCTTAAAGGGATGAAAACTATGCAGTGACTAGAGTTGGAGAAGTTTCCTTCCCTAGATATAGACGGCTATAAGACGGGATAAGATGATGG
This sequence comes from Limnodromus scolopaceus, assembly GCA_028565335.1. Taxonomy (NCBI): domain Eukaryota; kingdom Metazoa; phylum Chordata; class Aves; order Charadriiformes; family Scolopacidae; genus Limnodromus; species Limnodromus scolopaceus. The sequence continues at coordinate 34,335 of JAOXNO010006330.1, forward strand.
CTTCTCGCTGGGCAGGTTCTTCTGATGGGGTCGCCTTGTTTCTTAGGATGCCATACAGCATGAATGCATGAACAGCTAAGTTCAAATTGGGTTAACACTGGGAACCTGATTCAGATGTTTCCAAACCTTGGATTGCTCGGGGTTGCTCAGCTTTGCAGCTTCAGCTGCAGCACCGTTTGTGGTATTACTAACCATTCTGGAAAAGCTGATGTGTTACCAAGAGAAGGCAGAAACACTATTAGCATGTCCTGATGGATTTCTGAACTGAGAAGGATAGACGTTTCATAGTCTGAGAACAGGAAGAAAATGTACTGTAAAGAAGTACATCTCACTCTTTAGTGGCATGGAAATTTTGATATCCATTTGGAATAGGCAGAAAAGTAGCATCTGAGCTCATTTTCGGCTTGGATTAGTCTAATAGTTTGCTTCAATAATGTGAAGAATTCAAATCTGCAGTATGTGAAATGCTACTTACAGATTTAATGGCTGGACCTGTACAGACCTTTGCTGGAAGCTGGGTCCCTTAGGAACTCTGAGAGGCTGGAAAAAACATTTTAGAAAAAATATTCCCTTTATTCTAAGTTGTTTCCCATATTCTTCCCTAAGCTTTTAACTGATGATCCCTGTCTGAGATGGGGCACTGAGCAAAGCAGACCTTCAGTCTAAATTAGTATTACAGTTACATTAATCCATCCTCTCTGAGGTCTTGAGAAATGGAGGGGTTTCTTGGAAGATGACTGAGGTTATTAAACCTCAGATGTTGTTCAATGAGGGGTTATTAGTATATTTACAAAGTGTCAGTTTAGAGGAAAAATTGAGTTGCTGTACTCTTCAAAACTGTAGTTTGATTGTTGGACCAATAGCTGGATTGGCCCACCTTATTGCTGGGCATTTGGGTGGGCGCTTCTGTTTCTTGCTTTGGGTGGCCTTGTCCTTTCTCAAGAGAGACTTCCAACAGTGCCGTTGCAATGGTCAAGTTATTCTTCAACTGCCAGCCTCAAAGAATAAGTACCAGCATGTCCTGCCAGATGCGCTAATTAATGTAATCAAATCAGTCTGCTGGGAATTAAATTAGGCAGTAGTTCTTTTAACAAGTGTGCTGATTCAGTGATACTACCGGGTGACTCTGGTTTCTCCTTTGTTTTGCTACAAAACTAAGTGCTTCCATCCTTGTTTGAACAAATAAGATACGTTGCAGAGACTGTAGCGTTGTTGTAGAAGAGCACTCAGTTGACCTGCTTCTTACTGTACAGCTTCCCTTTTCTTTTTATCTTTGATTTTTTTAAAAATACTGGAACATTCACGTTAAACTCTGGGTTCGTTCATCTCCCCGTTATTGTATGTTAGCCGTAGAAACATCAGGGACTAGTAAACTGGGTTAGAATTTCAGGTAATAATTTTTTTGTGTTAGGCTGCAATTTAATTGTAAGGAGCAGATTTATAGCATTATCTTTTGTATGTAATATAAAGGAATAATTACTGTTGTATGTTAGAATTTTTTGGTGACTGGGACAGTAGATACAAATAAGTTATGTCTGAGAAACAAGTTTATATTCACTTTAATAAGAAATTTTTCTGGTGGCGTAATCAGTTTTGACACTCTATCTAGAAATGCGTTGATTTGCTTTAAACCTTATCTCTTTCTGATAGAGTTAAATATTCACTAAGTTCTAAATGACTGTCTTTTTGCAAAGGATGCATGACCATATGTCTGAAATTGAAACCACTTTCTTAGTCTTGGTCTTGTTTTTTTTCTTCCCTTCTAGATTGCAGAAGTAGATTGCAAAGATGCTCTAGAAATGATTTGTAACCTAGAATCGGATGGAGATGAAAAAAGTGCTCTAATTTTATGTGCAGCATTTTTATCTCGCCAGCTGCAGCAAGGAGAGATGTACTGTGCCTGGTGAGTTCGAATATTGTTTTCTGTCTAGTGGAACAAAAATTAGTTTGGGGAAGATGGAGCTGATACATGAGCCATAAGTTAACTTTCTTTAGCTGATAAAAATCTATGAGCTAAACGGAAAGGAAATAAGGCTCTTGGAAAGTTAAAAAAAGAAAAGGGGGGGAAAAAAAAACAGTATTTGACAAGATTATCTTCCATTATGGGAATTTGAAGGCTGGATGTATGTATTAACCAGTAGCTAGTTAATAATTTTTCTTCACCATAATCTTATGCTGTAGAAATAAGGAAATTAGTATCTGCAGGCAGCTAGTCAGCATTATGGCAACATTTAATGCATGAACATTGTACCCATCTGTCCTTTTTTTCATAACACAGTGTTTCTTTCTCTAACAGACTTCTAGAAAAGAAGGAGTTCTTTACTGCTATAACCAAAATAATAAGCTCGATGAAGATACTTGTTGTTTGGGGTTTGCTTTCATTAATGTGGGAACAAATAACTGATCCTTCTTAGCAGATATTTGAGCTGTTTGGGTCTGAATTTCCAACAGCTCACAGTTTGGTTGTACTTCCAAACTTGTACAATTCCTGAAGAATTTGCTTTGTTTGTGCACTTCCTTTTTATGTGCAGCAGCAGGAGAACATCTGCTAATGCAGGATCTTGCTTTAACAGATTCTGCTAAAGTTTTGGGGGTTACACCATTCCACAAGGTACTAAATATAAATACTCTTGGCTATTTGGAGGAATGAAGTAGTGAGTTAATGTAGATACAGTGATACTGTTCGCTTAGGGGGCCAATTTCTCACTAAATTTTAGTTAGACTCAGCTATTAAAGGAGAAGAGCTCAAGAAAAATGTATCTACCCCAGAGAAAAGCCATCCTCCTATAGCTGTTAGTAATTACTAAGGATTCAGAAGTGTAAAATGCTGGTCTGTGAAGTGTAAAATACTTTGCCAAACTTTTTTCAAGGCCACATCATGAGTATGTAACTTAAGTAGTATAAATTGTGGTAGTACTGGGTTTATTCTGATCTCTCCTTCTGGAATTGAGTCATTGTGATAATTTTGAAAATTACGTTCAAATAGTGTGGGTGTATTAATAAAACCTTCTCTCGGTAAGATAAGGTGTGAATAAATTCAGGTATTTTTTTTTCTTTTCCCAAAGACGAAATACAGACTGTTCTCAAACTTGCATTTGTTGTGATCGGATTAGTGGTTGCGCTGCTGGCCCTGAAATATTGTTCTCTTGTTCTAGGGAACTGACTCTTTTCTGGAGTAAACTGCAGCAAAGGGTAGAGCCTTCTATTCAAGTGTATCTAGAGAGATGTCGTCAACTTTCTGTGTTAACTAAGACTGTTTATCACATTTTCTTCCTGATTAAAGTAATAAATTCAGAGGTAAGGATACTCCTAAAAGAATATTTTTGGCACTTTTAATGGAACTGTAATCAGGGAAACATGAAAGCTGCTTAGACACCCCGTCTCTTTATCTAGCATCAACTTTGGGGCAATGCTTATTGGTTTTTGCAAAGGCCGTAGCAACTTCCTTCTGCAGGAGGGACATTGCTGTATCAACTACAAGTTGATTCATTTTGAATCATTAAAACTTCTTTGTTTGAAAAAATAATATTGGGGGATAAAAAGAAGAGCTGGATGCCACAACTCAGGTGAAGGAAAAACTAAAGGTGAGGTTATAGCATCTACTGTTGTTCGTGTCCTCTAAATGAGGTATTTTCTGTCAGGTTCTAACATTCCTCTTCATTATTTTCTGTATTTCAAATAATACAGAAAACAGAGAGGAAATGAAAGCTATATGTTAATATATAAGAAAATTACAGAAATATATAAGAAAATTACATTCTTTTGAATTCCCACTTAAGAATGCAGTTTATTTTGATAAATGAAATACTGGCCTTTTGTGGACTTGGATCCAATGTTGTATGAAAAATTTTGGTCTTCTATCTCAGCTAACCTTGCCATCTAATTTTCCTAGTTCCCTCTCATTAGTAGTTGCACTATTTAATGTTTATGACTGAATAAATTGAGCTCTTCTGAAGGCTTTTAGTTGGGAGATTTCTGTAATTTGGTGTATTAATTCCAAGAATAAAAATTCCTTTTTTTCTTTTGCAGTGTTCTGGTATGGCTAGTCATGGGCTTCAAATCTTAAAGATTATTTTTTCCAAAGATCTGGACTAAATTGGAGTTAGAAAGGGGGAGGAAAATCACTGTCACAGAGGCTTGTGATATTAGGAGCTCTGTCTGCTCCATGTTGTACTGATTTTTCTCTAGTGAGCTGTGGGTCACTTCATTGAAGGCAGAAATTGGAGACCGTGTGGGTAGTAGAGTTGTGCATTCATAAATTCGCTGGACTTTATTCTCAGCCTCTCTGTGCATCCTTGGCAGCATAAACGGGCTGTAAAGTGGACATAAATGTAATTTACGTTGCCTGAGGGTATAAATGAGAAAAGACCACATGACCTTTGGAACGCTTAGATGATGGAACATTTAACTATACTCATTACTTTCAGTTGGAATGAAGCCATGTGTTCGGTTGAGGTCAGTTGACTTTGGGGTGGCACAATCTTTAAAAATAAAAATAAACCTTTATACCTTAAGTGATTTCCAAATTATAGATCTTTTGGAAGATCACAGGCTTCCCCTACTGTAGCACTTTCCACCTTTTGAATTCTACCCGGTGTTAATTTAGTGCTCCATAGAAGCTCATCTCAAGTCACTGTGGCAACTGTCAGGCTTTATTTCACAGAAAAAGCTCAATATTGCCCTGATATAAACTGAACGCCTCTAACATACAGTCCTAAAGTCCTCAAACTAGACGGGACATACAATTTATTTGTGTTTCAGTTGTATGTAAACTTTCCCATTTTTTTAGTAGCGTGAAGACAAATTATGCAACTTAAGGAATAGCATCTAAAGAAAAAACACTATGTTTCTTAAAGTAAAAAGTATAATTATAAACTCCAGGTGCATTTTCTCTGATACTTATGGTTGAATAATGGTATCTTTTATTTATAAACATAGAAAGGGTTGTGAGAAGCTGACTTACTAAAATCAGTCTTGCTTTACAGATCGATGGTGCTGGACTTGCCACCTGCATTGAACTGTGTGTGAAAGCATTGCGCTTGGAATCCAGTGAAAATACAGATGTCAAGATATCTATTTGCAAGACTATCTCCTGCCTGCTTCCAGATGATTTGGAGGTGAAACGCGCTTGTCAGCTGAGTGAATTTCTTCTCGAACCCACTGTGGATGCGTATTACGCTGTTGAAATGCTGTATAATCAGCCTGACCAGAAGTACGATGAAGAGAATCTTCCGATACCAAATTCTTTGCGCTGTGAGCTCTTACTTGTACTGAAAACTCAGTGGCCTTTTGATCCAGAATTCTGGGACTGGAAAACTCTCAAGCGTCAGTGTCTGGCACTTATGGGAGAGGAGGCGTCCATCGTGTCATCAATAGACGAACTAAATGATAGTGAAGTTTATGAGAAGGTCGAGGGGGGCCAAGAAGAGACTAAAGAGGCTTCCGTGAACGGGCTTGCTGGCACCTTTGATGAAGCTACAAGCCTCCTTAAGGGTATCAGAGATGAAAAGCAGAAAAAGAGAGAAATTAAAAAACTGAGAGAGAGGGGCTTCATATCAGCAAGGTTTAGGAACTGGCAAGCTTATATGCAGTATTGTGTGTTATGTGACAAAGAATTCCTAGGTCATAGAATAGTTAGGCATGCACAAAAACATTATAAAGACGGAATTTACAGTTGCCCTATTTGTGCCCAAAATTTTAATTCGAAAGAAAACTTTGTTCCCCATGTAACTTTGCATGTTAAAAATTCCAGCAAAGAGAGGTTGGCTGCTATGAAACCACTGAGGAGACTGGGAAGACCTCCTAAAATAACGACTGCCAACGAGAATCAGAAAACTGATTCTGTATCCAAACAGGAGCAGCGACCCATTAAGAAGAACAGTCTCTATTCAACAGACTTCATTGTGTTTAACGATAACGATGGCTCAGACGATGAAAACGATGACAAAGATAAACCTTACGTACCAGAGATAGTGCCAGTTCAGAAGCCTCTCCCCATTAATGAATTCACCTGCCCCGTAACATTTTGTAAAAAAGGCTTTAAATATTTTAAAAATTTAATAGCACACGCAAAGGGGCATAAAGATAATGAAGAAGCTAAACGTTTTCTTGAAATGCAAAGCAAAAAAGTGATTTGCCAGTACTGTAGGCGACACTTTGTAAGTGTTACTCACCTGAACGATCATTTACAAATGCACTGTGGCAGCAAGCCTTATATCTGCATCCAGATGAAATGTAAGGCTGGTTTTAACAGTTACGCCGAGCTGCTGACGCATAGGAAAGAGCATCAAGTCTTCAGAGCAAAGTGTATGTTTCCTAAGTGTGGCAGGGTGTTCTCTGAAGCCTATTTGCTCTATGATCATGAAGCACAACACTATAATACCTACACCTGCAAAGTCACAGGCTGCGGAAAGGTGTACCGCTCTCAGACCGAACTGGAAAAGCACGTTGAGGATCACAACAAGCAGCCTGAAGAAGTGCAACAGCCCGAAAGCCAGACTGATCAGCCTGATCTTAGTCAGCCTTCTCAAGCTACTGAAAATACCGATGGAGTCGCTGTTAAAGAGGAATTGACATCTCCTCCGGCTGACAACCAAAGCAGTTTTACGGAAGGAGAAAGCGTGGTCTGGAATCAAATCAAAGCAGAACCAGTAAGGAATGAAAGTGTAAACGCGTCAGCGAATATACTGCAGCCAAGCGATTCCTTGCCTGATGCTGGTTCGGAGCTGTCTCCTACGGGTTCAGTGAAGACAGAAGTGGCAGTTGCAGCAAGCAGCGTTAACCAAAAGATCCGAGAAAACTTTGTAAAAAGAGGTAAATTGGCTGCTACTGCCAGCAAAGTAGATACCACTAAACCTGGAGCCCAGCAGTTGTGCTCATCGGTTGACTCTTGTCTTCCAGTTTTCCAAGAAAGAAAGGAAGAAGACTGTCTCAGTCAGACTCAGAATGTTCAAAATATTTCCGTGACCTCAGAGACACTAAAACCAGAAGCCCTCGAATCAAAAAGCTTAGAAAGACAAGTGAGCATTGTCAATCCCTTCAGCGTGCAGAATCAGGCAGGCTATCGAAACAGCGTACCCATTTCCAAACTTGAAATTGAAGACAGTATTAAGGCTGCAGCTAATCTATATAACCTGCCTTTAAAAACTTTAGAAAGTATTACATTTATTCCTTCGCAGCCTAACATCAATAGCTCTTTAGTTTCCGCTGTGTCACCAGCAGCCCCAATTCAGAAATTTAATTGCCAGGTTGAGGGGTGCACTCGAACCTACAACTCGTCGCAGAGCATTGGCAAACACATGAAGGCAGCACACCCCGACCAATACGCTGCTTTTAAAATGCAGCATAAAAATAAGAAGCCACGAAAATCCAACAATCTGCAAAACGTGCCGAACGATGGGAAGATTGTGTATCTTATGCCCTCGCAAGTGGGCAACCCCAGTGGTGCTGCTTTTACTACACAGAACAAACCAAATTTGAACCCCGCCTGTTCCAGCCAAGTGCAACACGTCTCCAGTACGCTTTTCCCGACCCACCTAGAAAATTTGGCCAGTCCAGTGTTGCCTATAGTGGAAAGTGTCATAAACCCGAGTTTGTCTACTCGTATTAAAAGTGAGCCTGAGAGTGTTTTGTGTTCACAAATGGAAAATCTGTCTGGTGCAACCTTACCTTCCCAGTTGGACGATCTGGCAAAGACAGTTATGCCTCTCAATATCGACGGCGGTTCAGATCCTTTTCTTCCTTTGCCAGCAGAAAACGGTCCAATGTCTCTCTTTCCTTCATCAGCGGAGAATCCTCCAAATTCAGTCTTCTCTCAACTGGAAAATAACACAAATAGCTTTTCGTCGCAACTAGAAGGAAACACTAGTTCTGCTTTCCCAAAAGAGGAAACTGTTGATCAAATATTTCCCTCGCGATTGAGTAGTGAAAATAACTTCAATGAAACTAGTTCTCAACATCCAGCTTCAGAAAAGGTGAAAAAAGATCGTGGCAGGGGCCCAAATGGGAAAGAAAGGAAACCAAAACATAACAAGCGAGCAAAGTGGCCAGCAATAATTAGGGATGGCAAATTTATCTGTAGTAGGTGTTTCAGAGTTTTCACTAATCCTAGATCGCTTGGCGGCCACTTATCTAAGAGGTCTTACTGTAAGCCTCTTGAAGGATCAGAAATTTCTCCAGAAGCTCTGCAGGCCAATGGGCAGTCTTTGCTTGCCAGTATGATCCTTTCCTCAAACTCATTAAACTTGCAGCCGCCCCAGGAGCCTGCCTTCAACCCGGAAACGTGTTTTAAAGATCCCTCTTTTCTCCAGTTACTTGCAGCTGAAAATCGTTCCACAGCCTTACTGCAGACTGTGTTTCCACGGATCAACGTGACTAACTTTAATGCCGGTGGGAACGAGGAAGGAAATCAAATCATAAAGCAAGCCTTGGAAACCGCGGGCATCCCGAGTACCTTTGATAACGCAGAAGTACTTCCACACGTAGTTACCACGAGCGGCGTCACTGGTACGACTCAGATCAACGCGGCTGTTGTCCCCA
>JAOXNO010006330.1:42972-55292 GCA_028565335.1 Limnodromus scolopaceus
CGGCTGTTGTCCCCAATGCAGCCGCATCCCCTCTGCTGCAGCCCGTCTGCAACCCCAGCACCCTGCTAACAGACCAAAACAGGACCCTCAATGCCAAAATCCCTCCCGTAAACGAATGCAAGAGTTTGCCTGTTTTTGCAACAGAGGACTTGATGCTAAAGACTATTGAGAACGGCTTATGTCCCAGCTCCTTTTCTAACGCTGTTGCAGCAGCACAAAACTTTGCAGGGAACAGTTCACGAGTGTCAGTTATAAGTAGTCCCAAGAATTCGGGATCAAGCAACTTGAATAAAAAGGGAACCAGCGCTTCAAAGAGGAAGAGAAAAGCAACTACGCCCTTGCTGGCGCCCAATACGTCGCAGAAAGTAGAATTCAATAATACAACGGTGGGGCTTCTAACCAAAAGCACTGAAGGAAAAGTGCAAATACAGGGAGAAAGTTTTCAGTCCAACTTGCTGGCAAATTGCGGCTCTCAAGCAGCGGTGGAAAACCTCACGCAGAAACTCAATAACGTCGACAATCAGTTATTCATGGCCAGTATCAAAGAGAACTTCAAAACAAATCTTGAGGCTCATACGTTACCACCTTTAACGGTAAAGACTGAAAATGGGGATTCCCAAATGATGGCTGTAAATTCTTGCGTGCAGGCAAACTTGCAGGACCAGATGTCAGAAGACAATGTCATGCAGAACTTTGAAAAAACCCTGGAAATAATTAAAACTGCTATGAATTCACAGGTACTTGAGGTGAAAACTGAAATTCAAGATACCATTGCTGCTTCAGGACAGAACTCACAGGTAAATAATGTGCAGGCTTCTTCGGGAAATCCTGCGCATAACGTAAAAGTACCCACCCCTGCACAGTTTGCCGTGCACGCGGGGAACGTCGCTACGGCAAAGGGCAGCTCCGGTCAGTCTGAGACATCTCCAAAGGATGATACCCAAATGTTGGAAATTTTGGAGCGCTTGCAAAAACTGAAACTAGAAGACGATTCGCCTGTTCAGGTCTCTGAGCCCGTTTCCCAGTGTCCTCCAGCAGATATGCCAGCACCAGCACTTCCCGTGGTAGCCACTGAAAGTAAACCCCTCATCCAGATATCTCCAGAGGCGAGTAACATTCAGTTCAGCGATAAAGTCAATAAACCTTTTGTGTGTCAGGATCCAGGCTGCAGTTACAGCGCTATGACAAAAGACGCGTTATTTAAACATTATGGCAAGGTTCATCAATACAGCGCGGAAATGATCCTAGAAATTAAGAAGCATCAACTGAAATACGCTCCCTTCAAATGCGTTGTAGCTACTTGTCCAAAAACATTCACAAGGAACTCTAATCTCCGGGCACACTGTCAGCTTGTACATCATTTTACGACAGAGGAGATGGTAAAATTAAAAATTAAAAGGCCTTATGGCAGAAGATCTCAAAATGAAACTGTAAACGCAGCCCCGCAACCCGTTGAAGTAAAAACTTTGCCGACACTAACAATAGAAAACAAAACTGCAGCTCCCTTGGTCAAAGAAGCTCAGATAAAGGAAGTTGTAGAGCCTGTAAAAGTCTTGGAAAAACTTCTGCCAGAAAATAATATTCCTGAAAGACTGGAAAAACCTCCCGAAGTGGTTTCTGTTCCACTGGAGCAGGATAATGCAGAGACTGTCGATAGTGCAGAGTCAGATCCCAAAGGGCGCAAGGTCAGGAGGTACAGAAAGGAGAAAGAGGAGAGAAAACGTAGGAAGCCCGTGACAAAGTCTCTGGAGTTTCCCACTCGGTACAGCCCTTACAGACCCTACCGGTGCGTCCATCAGGGCTGCTTTGCGGCTTTTACGATCCAACAAAACCTAATCCTTCATTACCAAGCTGTGCACAAATCCGACCTCCCTGCCTTCTCTGCCGAAGTGGAGGAGGAGAATGAGGTGGGCAAAGAGGAACGCGATGAGGCAGAAACCAAACCTGCCGTCAGGGAGTTCAGGTGCGAGGTGAGCGACTGCTCTCGCATCTTCCAGGAGGTCACCAGCTTGATACAACATTACGTGAAGCTTCACGACATGACCCCAGAGCAAATTGGAAGCATGAAATCGGCACCGGAGGCAGGAAGGTTTTCTTGCGATCAGTCTCAGTGTAAGACTTCGTTTACGGCGTATCTTAATTACGTTGTACACCTGGAGGCAGATCACGGTATTAAGATAAAGCCAAACAAAGTAGAAGACGACGGCGTGTTCAAATGTGACTGTGAAGGCTGTGACCGTATTTATGCGACTAGGTCTAACCTCTTGAGGCATATTTTTAACAAACATAACGACAAGCATAAAGACCATCTAATAAGACCCAGGAGACTGACGCCAGGTCAGGAAAACATCTCGAGCAAAGCAAATCAGGAGAAACCACTGAAGTCGAAGCAGAGAGGACTGAAAAACAGATCGGGAAAAGAAGGTAACAGGCTGTCGGTGAAAACGAAACGGAAGAAAAACGTCAACTTGGAAAACAAAAACGCAAAAGGAATACAAGTTCAAGAAAATAAGGCTTATTCACTGAAACGCGGCAAACACGTGTATGCGATAAAGGCTAGAAATGATGCCCTATCGGAATGCACGAGCAGGTTCATAACTCAGTATCCGTGTATGATAAAGGGATGTTCGTCAGTAGTTACGAGTGAAAGTAACATCATAAGGCACTATAAATGTCATAAGCTGTCCAAAGCCTTTACTTCCCAACACAGAAATCTTCTTATTGTATCTAAAACGCACTCTGTGCCACCAGTAAAGGAAGCTCCTTGTGAGCAAGAGGAGACTGATAAAAAAAGTGATGTGAAAGAGCCCGAACCGAGTTTGACAGTGAGCAATAACGATTCAAGCACATCTACCTTACCCCAAAAGGAAACTGAAAAAGGTGAGAAGGATGAAGTGGATGAACTGACGGAACTGTTCATTACTAAACTGATTAATGAGGATTGTTCAAGTGCTGAAAATCAAGCAAAAATCTCTTCCAGTCTAAATAGTGACTTGCAGGAGACCAGCTCCTGCCCTTCAGAAAAGCAAAAATCAAACAACTTAAAAAGAGCAAACAAAGAAAAAAACGTATCTCAGAATAAGAGGAGGAGAACTGAAAAAGCGGAGGAGGTGGTGCCCGCTGAGGTGAGCAGCACGCACCGGGAGGAAGAGACTGCTGTCGCCATTCAAACGGCCGAAGAGCAACCCGCGGCTTTCGACTGGAGCTCGTTTAAACCCATGGGTTTTGAAGTCTCGTTCCTCAAGTTCCTGGAAGAGTCCGCAGTGAAGCAAAAGAAAAACACAGAAAGGGACTACCACAGCAGCGGAACCAAAAAAGGGTCCCATTCGAACTCGCGGAAATCCAACGAGAAAACCTCCGTAGCGAGTCACGGCGTCACTTGGTCAGGTTCTGAAACGGAAACCCTCGTGCCCTTTGCCAACCCGGCACGGCTTCCCTGCGGTGAGAACGTAAAGATAGTTCTAGACAAGACTCTTAAAGACTGCGCCCAGCGCGTGTTGAAGCAACTTCAGGAAATGAAACCTGTCGTCAGTTTGAGAAAGCTGGAAGGGCGTTGGGAGGACAATCCCGAGGTCACAGCTGCAAAAGTCACTGTCGTGGGGCCCGAGGAAGGGGAGTCGAAATACTGAAAACCTGATGTGTTTAACTATGAGCTGTAATAAAATTTGTTTTGAATTGGAAGCCATCAAGCATGCTAGTAACTGTGGAGCTCTTTTATTTTGAAGTGATTTAATCTAGCAAAAAACATGACCTGAGTCATGTAAATTTCTTATTTGTTTTTATCCCTATGGGACTTGAAGAACAGAGTAATTGCTTCAGTTTTGTAAATACTTGATCAAAACCTCAACTTTCTATCCCATCCTCCTTTCCATGAACTAAATCTTTGTGAGTCGTCTGTGATTGGTATCTTTCACCAGGTCACTGCTCATGTATAACAGTCCTCTTTATTTGTAGATACATTTTTTTTTTTTGTATATATTTATTATTGTAAATCATTTGCTGCCACCAGCAGTCTGTAAGTCTAAACTATTAAATGACACATTTATATTCGGAATTTTAATTTGTAACTAAGTGAGCAAGTTTTTAAAACTGTCCTCTAGTCATTTTAAATTAAGAACTTTTGAACTAAAAGTAGCTAAGTCTGCCATATCCAGTTTATTTTGCATAAAGCATTTATTTCCAGGAGAGGGGCTGGATAAGATCCCATTTCGTAGGTTAAACGTACTGACACACTCTCATTTTTGTAAATTTTAACATCCAGTATCTATGGATGATATTCATATGTAGGTAACTCATAAATATAATAGTTTTCTTATAGCTACATTTTTCATTGCTTTTAATTGGATACAAAGCATTTATGATTCCATAATAAAAATGGAAATGTGAATAAAAATAGTTTGCTACGTTGGAGATTTAAAACAATATTTGGTATTAAAGAATCCGTTGTGAATGTGATAGAAAATTAGTAGTGTGGAGCAGTGTATATATTTGAGGTGGTGATTTGTGAAGTAGCCCAGTATTGCCTTAAATAAAATCACATTTCATTTCTTGTTTTATACATGTGATCTTATAAAGGTTATTTTTGTTTCTGTAACTTAGATTGGTGTATAGTTTAATTTTTGTTAAAAAAACAAAACAAAAAAACTTCAGAAACCGTTTTTGTAAATAGTGGGTTTATAAAACAGATTGTTTATTTTGATAATACCAGTTTGGTATCTATCTATAAAAATACGTGAGTCCTTATGCCATACCATTAAAAAAAAAAAAAAAAAAACCAACCACAAAACTGAATAAAAGAGGCACTTTCTGAAAGGGAAGTGAGATTGTGATCTTGCAGATAACCCCGGGGGTTGTGCTCTGTTGATGGCCCGGGCTCCCTGCGCGCTCTCCGGCCTCTTGCTGACTGTACCTGGCCACGCTTTCGCCCGCCTCTCTCTTGCCCACACTGGAACGAGCCTCAGAAGCGGGGCCCGCTCGTAGCGCCCGGGATCGGAGCGATTTCTCTCCCTGCTGCTATCCGAAACGACAGGTTATCCGCTTGGTTGAGTAACCACAAGCGGGAACGCGTTGGTGGGAGCTGTCAGTACCCAGGAATCTTCAGTGTTTGGTGGTGGTCACGCCTGAATTGTTCTTGACTCGGATGGGACAAGCCAGCTGGGTTGTGTGGTACCAAAAATTCTTCTTGGATTATTCTCATTACTGGATGTGACCTACCTTCAGTAATATAAAATAGTCTTTATCTTGGGAGAGATTAGCTTGATTTTTATTTTTATTTTTTTTTTAACTATAAACTTGTCTTACCATGTAAAGCTTTGCATTAAATGCTACACTTGATTGCTCTTAAGCTATTCACCTGGAATCTTTTGACAGTTTACTTGAATATCGATTGCAGAGGGCGCAACAGTTCCGACAACCAAATGAAGTGACTTCTTGTGAGAGTGAGGATTGTGTGTGAGAAAGCGGGAAGGCAGCGACGGCATTTTCAACTTGGGCGTAGCCCTTGGTTTGCCATCTGGTGCTAAATTGCCTACCTTCTCCCAGAGCCCGTGCTTCCATTTGAACGGAGCCCCCTTGGCTCCTCTGGCTTTCCATCCCTCCCGAGCGACTCCACTGAGAATTCTGCCGAGTCAGTAAATCAGAGGCGCGGTCTGAGAACGAGAAAAACCAAACCAAATCTTTGAGGTTTAACTCCGTGAGAGATCGTTGTAATCATGTTAAGCACGTGGTGCCACGTTGTACCTACCAGAGGCCGCGGGGTCTCCCTGGATGGAGTTGCTGTTGGATGCGGCCGCGGTGATTGTAGAGAGGGATCTTCTGCTGGGGAGAAGAGGGCAGAGAACCTTCTCGGGAGAGGATCCACAAAGCTCGCCTGAGATCTCTTGTTTTCAGACGTACCGAACCACTGCGGTCGCTCTCGACAGACCTCACAACTCTTCCTTTTTAGAAGAATTTTGTCTTGTGTAAGTTAAATAGTTTCAATGTTGACGTTCCCGGTGGTAGATACTGCATCGTTTGCAGTTTTTAAACTGAGAATAGCTTACAACTATTTAGCTACACAGTGCTATGCTAGAGTGCTATTTTTAAATTCAGAAAAAAAAAAAGAAAAAAATCCAATGTTATAAATATCCAGGAAATAATTTCTGGATTGGATCTGAATGTAGGGTCTGAATTTCTGCAGATGACGTTTTTAATATTGCCTCGTTCTTAGCCCAATTAATCCAATTAAAGTGGGTGCTGTACCAATGTAGTCAGTGCCTTCCATGGCACACCTCCTTCTAGGTGGGTACTGACAGCCTGTCCAACAGGTAATCTAGCATGGGGTTTTATTATTTTTTTTCCTTTTTAAAGAAGTATTTTAAACTTGAAGGCAGGGTCTGATTTAAGATGTCGTGGTCTGCAGAGGGCACTGGGGTTTGGCGTAGCCACCAACAAAAGTTGCTGAGGAAATAAATTTGGCATTGTGTTTAGCTGTTTTACCTGGAGCGGTGTGTAAAGCCTCCTGCTGTAACTGTGGCAGCGTGTCTGAACGGAGCTGCTCCGGAGCCTGGAGCTGTGTCCCGGGAAGGATGGGGCTCCAGGGCGGCTGAGCCCAGCTGTCTCCCTTCTGTCTTCTCCTCGCTCTCTCTTTCTCCTTCCTCCTCCGTGTCTCTGTCTTCCAGAAGTGTCACCCATGAACCGCGGTCCATTTAAGCAAAGAACCTTTCTTTTAAACCACTTGTCACCATCAGGAGCACCCTGACTAAGCCAGGAGTTGTTGCTGATGGGGGAGCAACAAGATCAAGGAGCCTGGGTGCAGAGCACAGGCTGTTTTGAGATGGAAAGACACCTTTAAACTGGCAGTCAGCCTCTCTTGTGGTTAACCCTGTTTACAAAGAAACCTTATGTTGTCTGGGCCCTAATTCAGTGTAAATAAGAGCAGTGGTTTTCTCCTCACGTGTTTTGGGGTGGTCGTTCTCAGCTGGATGGGGGACTGTTTGTCCCACTGGGATGTCCTGTCTGTGGCCGCCGGACAGGCTTGTAAAAGGGTCATGGAAAACAGTCATTGGTTGAGGTGAGGAAAAGCTGTGTCCTTGCAATTGGGTTCTGTGCTGAGGAATTAGTTGCCTGGGGCTCCCACCTGGGTGGGCAGGGACAGGACACCCCAAGGTTTTGGCCCTATGGGCCTAGAGGAGCTTCTGCTGGTGTCCTGCTCCCCTCAGTATGGGGAAGATGAAGAGGTGGGAAACGGGGCCGGGGGCACGCGAGGTGGGGGTAGAGGGAAGAAACTACCAGCAAGTCGGGAAATATTTTGTTCTGTGACTTTTTTCTTTTTTTCTTCCCAACCTCATCTGTCACAAGGCAAAGAGATTACTTGGTTTTTAAAGAAAATAAGGATCTGTGTAAGGCTTGGGATCTTTTAATGTTTGCAGAGACGTTTTGAAATACAAGTGAGGTAAATATTTTTGTATGCACGTGCACGGAGCGGTGGTGTTATTTCCCCGTTACGCTATGGGCTCAGATCAGCTTCCTACCAATCGCTCTGTGCTTGAGGACTCTCTACTTTTACACTGTAAAAAGAAAAAAAGCACAGCACTTGAAACTTTCTTAATTTTGTCTCTTTGAGCGACTTGGAAGTTGAATACACACAAAAAAAAGCCCTTAAACCTTTAGTTTAGGGACCGAGCCTACAAACTCATTTGAACCAAAAAAATGTAAGAGCGAAACGACTTCAGGGATGGATGGAAGAGGCTTTAAACTGGAGCACAAAGGACTATAAAGGTGGGAAAGGGCTGTGGGAAGGGGAGGCGTCAGCAAAAGACCAAATGGTGGCCGAGAGCGAGGGCTCGGAAAGAAGATGAGTTTGTTTCTGTTCTCTCAGGGTCAGTGAAATCTGACAGAGCTGCCTTGGGCGATGCTCGTTTCCTTCCCCTTAGCGGCTCTGTCACACACACTGATTTTACAGCCCACGACGTAAAAGCCACGTGGGCAGTTTGCTGCGAGTGAGTCGGGGCTTACACCGAGTTGGTCCGGAATCAGTTTTTCCGAGTATTTCTCGTGTAAGGAACCGGCTTTGTCAAAACTGAAGTAACCTCCAAGACCTGAAACCTGTTGATTGTGGAATTTATTTATCTATCATTTCACGGCTGTCGAAGATAGAATTAGAAATAAAACCTTGACTATACATTCCAAAGAGTTAAAAGTTCTTGTTCCACAGGAAAATTTTTGTCTAAGCGTGAAGCTCTGACCAGCCCCAGGGTTTTAGGGGATGCTCTAAAACCCTTCAAGCCCTGACTTAATATACTTTTTTATTAAAGAGCAGCTAATGCACAAATTTAATCAGAAACCTGTGTTGGCTAAACTGTGTTTGCTTCTCTTCGTTTTCTCTCAAATAAACATTGCTTTAAAAAAAAATAAATGAATAAACACTTTTTCATTAATGTGCTGTCTTAAAATCTGTCCTCAATAATTAAAGAACAGTCATTTTGGAAGCATTTTTTTCTTTTGACAGTGTTGCTTTTGTCTTAAAGGGCCAAGATAGTTTGGGGGTTTGTTCTCAGTCACAATGCCAGGGGGGCTGATGGACGGTGGCTTTGCTTCGTGCACTCCTTGCTGGGTTTTGTCCAGAAGCTGAAAAAGAGGGTTTTTTACTTCTTTTCTGTCATGAGCCACATCCTGCATACCTAGAGATTTAACAGAAAATGTTCTGAATTCTGTAAAGCCTCGACAGACGCACTGATTCAGCATCACTCGAGATGTAAAACTGTAACTGGCCACAAGCTGGCAAGAGAGTATTTGAGGGACGGCTGTCGCCGTTAAGTTCAGCAGCAGCAAATTTATTTTCACATTTTTTTAAATTAGTTTTATTTTAGCCAAAAAAAAAAAAAAAAAAAAAAAGCTTGAAAATCACAATCAAAAGCACATAGTTTATTCATCAGTTCCCAAAGTTAATTCTGTACCTACTACCCCAGCGCTCATAAAAGCAATGCTTTGTAACCAAAGCTGTGTTTTGTTTGGGTGAAAAAATAGTTAATGTGCTTTTACTGCAGTTTCCTCCTCTTTATCCTGGCACAAACAATAAAATTGGTTCAACATTCAGGCAGCAATAACAGTTAACAGGCTTTCGCTACTGTTTCCTCCTCTTTATCCCGGCGCCAACAATAAAATCAGTTCCACATTCAGGCAGCTCCGCTTGTTGCAGGCGGTGTTTGTCTGCAACGGGTGTATTCTGATGGGGCTCAGTACTGATGTACGTCCGAAGGTCTTTCATCCCAGCCATGGAAAGAGAACACCACCCTGAAATGAGTCTATTTGGCTTTTTATTTCTAGCATCTCAGAAGTCCGGGTTCGATGGAAGACAGGTCTTGGCTGATTTCTGTCCCTTTCCTGTTAGCCCAAGCAACACACACACCAAAGAGCAGAGCTGTGTGGTGGTGAAGGGAGAGTCTGAAACTTGTGGGGTGGGAATAGGTGATTCTTTTTGTTTCTGCTGGAGGCTTTTCTTATTTTTGGATTTCACAAGTTCTTCCGTGGCAGAGAAGTCTACTGAAGGAGTGAGTAGCAGGATTTTCAGCCATACTAAAGGGACCAGATTCCAGGCTACTGAATACTGGGAGCTCTGGCTACTGTTTTGCCATGTTGTACAGTCTGTGTTTCTCTACTCACATCCCAGGGAATTGGGAATGATCTTTTCCCTTAAAGGCCACAGCCACAGAGCAGAAGAAAAGGCTAATGACTCGGGAGCCGCTCGGGGCAGGTGACCAGGAGTTAATTAATTCCGGTATATGCTGCCTGCACAAGTTTGAGCAAATACCTTTTCTTACAGGAAATGCGTTCTGATGATAAATACCCTAAAAACCGTAAAAGGCTCAAACACTTCCAGAAGGAGGTGCTCCGCCAATAGCTAAATAACCCTGTTTGTAACGACAGATAAAGGTCTGTCTTTATCACTGGGGGCTATCGCCATAGATCACCATGGCTGTCTACCTCTTCTTATTTTTTCTTTTTCTGAGATGTTTTACAGCTGTCCAGTGGATGGGCTTGTGACCACCCAGTTCACGTCACGACACCAGTAGCCACCGTATGCCAGCGCTATTTCCACAGTCATCAGATCCACCCACCTGACGATGGCTGCACATCCCCTTACAGCACCTTAATCAATACCGGGTTCTTCCAACTCTGCATATAAAAAGCCTCTTTTCGCTTGTACCAAAGCAATTCTGCGTAATATTCAAAACACAACAATGGTTTAAGCATGATTTATCATAAGCATCCATGTTTATATTAAAACTTCATGGAATTTTCAGATTCCTACACCTCTTGTTTCAACATGAAAAAATTGAGATGGTTCTATGTATGACATACGTAACGTGACTGAATTTATCCGCTCAACTAAGGGGGAAATAATAGAGAAGAAGTATATCCTGCACAACTGTCCTTTCAGTTCTGATTGGAAAAGCAATTTGTCAAACACAGCTTGTGTAACAGGAAGGTGGTCTCTTGCCTTCTTTCAAGCCAACGGGGAACTTTCTTCACGTTCGTCTTGTATATTCAGAGCCAAAGATGGGGAGCTGTTGTGGAACCGTCCTACAGCTGCTGGGATGTCGTGACCAACGATTTCTGATTTATGGCAACCACTTTTTGAGCCTTGACGTTTCTTGACGTACCTCTTCAGATAACATTTTATGGAGTATTTGAAAATGAGATAACTCAGTTCACTCAGATTTAATACAATGCATAGGCATGAAGTCGCCGCCAGAAAATAGAGGAAAATCATCTTCTCCGTGGGTTTGGAAATGTAGCAGTCTACGGTATTGGGACACGGTCTCATGTCACATTTCACAAGACGTGGTACTTTGAATCCATTGTACAATTTATAAAACAGAAAAAGAAAAACTATTTCAAATCCTGTTTTTAAAACCAGGCTGATGAGGTAAGTGCACAGCAACCCACCATCTATCTGTCCTGGACTTTTATAAAGTTTCTGGTTGCGGCGTTTCTCTCGGTTCTCTCGGTAAGCAACATGAAAAACAACCAAGAGTGAAGGGGTGGAGACCATGATTAATTGCAAAGCCCAAAGTCTGATGTGGGAGATGGGGAAAAAATGGTCAAAGCAGACATTTTTACAACCAGGCTGCTTGATATTGCATTCAAATTCATCGTGTTCGTATTTCCAGATGTTTTCTGCGACCGCAATGTAAACCAGTAAGCGGAATATGAACACAACTGCTACCCAGATTCTTCCAATTCCTGTTGAATATTTATTCACTCCACTCAGCAGATCATGTAGGAATCCCCAGCTCATTTTTCTCCTCAAGGAAAGAAGGAGATACTCTATCAAAGAAACACAAGATCAGACAGATGCTTCCTCTTGGGTGAAGAAAAATGAGACATTCACTCAAGGTGAAATATAACCAGTAGCTGAAGCAATTTAAATTTATTGAGCATTTAAAACGAAGACAACAGCAAACTGCTCTTAGTTCTGATAGTTTGTACTTTCTGTGGCTATTACACAAAATGTATTTGCTGTTAAAATAGATTTTGTCAATTAGGCTAATCAGTCTGTTAATTTAATTTAATTCTGTTAAACTGTCCTCTGCAAGTAAACGTACCTGTTCTTCCTGACGGTCCCCTGAGCGTCAGGAAGAGCTTTCTCTGGCAAGCTCAGGCAAACACTCAGCCACTGAGGGACACTCCACTTAGCCCTGCCAGTTATGCAAATACAAAGCACGGTCAAATGAAATTTCACTTTCAAATTAATAGGAGCCACATGTCCCATAATAAGTTGACTACCAAAATGCAAATTGTTTTCTTTTTGTCTGTGGTCTAACTTCTCGGTAAATTTACACATGTAAATCCCGCTGCCGTAGCTGCAATTAGTAATGACGTATGAGCAAGTTCATCAACTGGCAAGTTTGAGTGTGAGTAATAATCAGGCCACAGCATCACAAAGCTCAACAAAGAGGGAAAGCTCAGTAGTTCTTTCGCTGTGCCTTGGTTCTGCAGCCCATCATGACCTCTGCCTGTGGCCAGACTTCTGCTGGAAAACCAGGTTATTTGCCTATTTGGATATTCCTACGTTGCTGCCATTAGAGCTGGTGACTTACTTGAGGAGCTGAGGGACAGCTGCAGAAATCACAGAATCACAGAATCTTAGTGGTTGGAAGGGACCTTTGAGATCATCAAGTCCAACCACATTAAAAAAACAAAAACAAAAACAAAAAACCACAAAAACAAACAAACAACAAAAGAACCACACACAAAAAAAAAAAAAAAAGCACCCACCAACTAAACCCCACACCCACAACCCCACACACAACACCCCACCACAAACCAATAATCTT
>JAOXNO010007190.1:0-45326 GCA_028565335.1 Limnodromus scolopaceus
CCAGGCTGGATGGGGCTTTGAGCAACCTGCTCTAGTGGGAGGTGTCCCTGCCCATGGCAGGGGGGTTGGAACTTGATAATCTTTAAGGTCCCTTCTAACACAAACGATTCTATGATTCTATGATTCTGTGACTGGAAGTGAAAGCAGGGAAAGATGTGGTAAAAACAGAGTAGTAACTACCATTTTGGGCAGTTTCAAGCTGCTAAATTTGTTCACCATGTTTTATGTCCTAAGTTCAGGCTCCAACTCTAAAGAACAGTAATTATTTGTTTGCTCAGTGATGACCTTTGTGTACACACAGGCTGAAATGTCTATGCTTTAGACAAGTCTGATTTATTACCTATATGCTACTAAAGGTCTCTGCATTTTGAATTATAATAATGTGATCTCTTCTCGTCCAACCCAGTTCACTCAAACCAGAACTCTCACCACCTTTGTTTGGTGTAGTTTCTGCAGCATATGGATTCCAGTAACTAAGGCAATATCCTTCTACAAGGTCCCCTGAGAAAAAATCATTTGCATTACAGTTAGCACAGCATTAATGCTATTTGACGTATTTCATAGAGACACATCCCAAGCCATTGTCATTAATCCTTGAAACGTAACAAATACATTAAGAGCAAACCAGTCAATTAAAAATCGTAAAAAAAAGAAAAAAAAAGTGAGGTGGCATTAGCAAACAGAAACAAATCTGAAAACTCTCCAAGTCAATTTCACAATTTAAAACCATAATGACAAGATGTTCTTTCTCCACTCAGTTGTCACTGGATCCTCAGCATTTGCAGCAGTCACAGAGCACAGACTGTCTTTAGGGCCGTAATACATAATAAACTTGGACAATGAAGACACAAGACTATTTAAAGCTTGGTAAACTATTGAGTAACCTTAGCATCAATCCTATAAAAGGATGGAAGTCTACAGGGAAATATCACTGATATAATTATATTCTGGCTGACCTTAGTGTGAAGTAGAATACAGACAATATCATTTCATGCTGTCTCCAGACCAAGCAGGATATCATTAGCCCAGCAAGTGAAGCATTGCATTAATCATTCTTGTGCTAGAATTACCATTTGGTGCAAGACAAGAAATGCCTTGCCTTATGGCTAACCCTTTGTGTCTCTCAAACTGCTCCTCTTTTGCTTCCCTAAAACATAATTTTTAAGCCTAAAGACAGTTTATTTCTGAATGGACAGTAGAAATGTCTGGGAAAAACTTAAAGTTGCTATGATAAAATGCATTTTTAACTGCAAAATGGTTAGTAGATCATTGCAATTTTCACTAACAGTAAGGTAAAATCAGCCCCATCTTCTCTGTAAGTTACACTCTATCCCTCACTACTGCAGTCAGGGGAAGTAATTGGGGAGCTCCCTCAATCTGGTCTTTTATTATAATTTGTGTTATTGTAGAAGTGTCTGTCAGCCAGACTGGGACTGTGCTAGGTGCTGCACAGTCCCTCGTCACAAAATTACAGTGTACGTATATTGTCATGCAGCTGCACGTAGACTTGAGTATCAATAAAACACAAAAGTAGGAAACTATCTAAAAGGTCAGGAGCCTGAATGCTAAGTATAAAAAGGTTACCATAAGTACCCAACGAAACGAAAAATGAATCAACCATTTACAGTCCCACTGTTGTAGAGGAAACTGAACATCCATCCACTGGAATCCACTAAAGAGCCATGGGACCTGTGGACTTGCAGTCCTAGGAGCAACACAACTCCAACTCTAACCTCCTTCTCTTTTGCACCTTCTTGGTTCAGTCTCTTTGCTTTTGTTACTGCTGAAGTCAGGATCAATAAAAAAGCAGGATCCTGTTTCCAAATGGAAGAAGACAAAGTCTTTAGGCTGAGGTGCCTGAAAATGTGTGCTAAAAGGACTATTATTCAGCATCTGCCAAAGCAACGTTTTTGTCTTGTTGAAATGCATCTTGCAAGAAGACTTTCCATCAATATAAACTCATTTGAATATGATACCCATTACCCCCCCCACATACTTTCTTTACTAGCTGCATTTGGCCTCTTTTATGTTTATTTGCATGTTTTGTTTGTGAGCAAATTATAGTATATCTTTATCTTGAGGATTATTATAGCTAATGATGTTCTTACAGAAAGTGAAGTTGTTATCTAAGCCATTAAAACAGCTAACTGCAAGCTCAAGACATGTGTCTGGAGAGATAAAATATTCTTCAGAGTTCCCATATTCTGGGCTCGCTATTAAAGGGCTTGACTTTCTTTTAATCATTTCTTTCATAGCCAAATGACCACTGACAATGTTGCACAAATCGGTAATAAAACTTAATAGGAGCATGAGGATTTCAATCGATAGCAATAAAATATGTACAGAAGTGATGCAAGAGTATGAATTACATTATGAGAGAAGTTCATAGTTGCTAAATGTGAAAAGTCCCCAAAACAGGCTCTGGCTTACCTAAATTGGCTCTGGGGTTGGTAACTTTTGAGGAGTGGACATAGGCATCCCTCACATGGATGGAATAATAAGACCCGAAGTCTAGGCACCTTCTTAAGGAAAGCAGACCATGCCAACAAAGTATGGGGTTTAAAAGTCACCATATAGGGATGCTGTGACACCAAGCATTTGTTTTTCTGAGGACTGTATTAAACTGTTCAGAATAGATATTGTGTCTGAGATGTAGTATTTGAAGAGTTTTCAGATAGAGGAGCTGCTTTTCCACTAGGATAAATGAATGGAAATTTCACCGGCACTGGCATTTGCTTGCTGTTGCTGGGAAGTGAAAAAAGCCAAGAGAAAAAATAAGAGGACATGGGAGGGTGAGGAAAGAGAAAGCAAAGTGTTCATAATTCTGTAAGAGCATTCCCACAGAAGGCCAGCTGTTGATGTGTTATTGAAACTAGTCTGTGCATGACATTTTGAAGTCTTTTACACAGGCACGACTGTGCCAGAATTGTCTCACATTTAGATATATAAGCTGATTTCCAGTGTGAGAACTGATACACAAAATTCAGCACAATTGCAGAAGTGGACATTGAAGATTTGTGATCAGAATTAAACCTTGGCAACCTCAGCTTAATTCTAGATCAGCTTTTCCTATGGAAGATGGGGACTCAGCTCTGGTGTACTGTACGTGACACCAGAGATGGCCTGTGATCTCTGAAAAGGTTTGTTCAGAGGAAAGAAACTGTGAAAGAGAAGATAAGGAAGACACGATTGTTCTTCCAGTAAACGCTCTTCATAACTTTGTGCCAGCCCTAGACAGTACATCCAAGCCTTGATTTATGTGTCTTAAAAACACTGAGCAGCTCCCAAAGCAGGCTGTGTCCCTGGAGAGGACTAGATGGGTTAAGATGAAAATTCCTCGGCAATAGTCAGCCTTTTTAGGGAAAGAAAAGCAGAATAGCAAGACAGAGTGAGAGGAGACGTACAGTAGCAGACAGACTGACTGACTCCTTTGGCTGCTGAATTGAGTGGAAGTGCATTTTCCCTGGTAATTGCTGGATATCTGAGTATTTAATCTAACATGAAGGTAAGACAATTGCTTACTTAATTTGTACTGATGAAGTGAATATGGTAAGTGCAATGAAATATTAATTTATATGGAGAAATACTTAGCTGAAAATGTAATATTGCAAGAAAGAAGAAAACTGAAAAACAAAGCTGAGGCATACCATTGTGATGCACTCCTTTTTTTCTTGAACTGACGTGTGTAAAGATTGCAGAAAGTTAGAACAGTTGCCCGAGCTAACAGAAAAAGCAGAAAAGCAAACTTACTTTGCTTTTGCTTCTCTTTTTTCAGGTGCTGGGGATTTTTCTGTTGCTGGAAGTTTCAGGCTTCTTTCCCATTTTTTCCAGGTGAATATTTCTTTAGTAAATTACATGCTGAAGACCAAACGTATAATTTGACAGAGAACTTCTGGTGCATGACAGAGAACAGGGCTTAAAGGGACCCCCAGATATATTTCCCAGGAGAGGAGGCCCTGTTTGGTGTCAGCGCTGCCATCAGTGGTGACAAGAGTGGGGCATCACGGTGTCCCTTACCTCTGCCCAGAGGAGTCAGCCGCCCCTTGGGAGGAGGGCACACAGCGGTGGTGGGAGCCACAGCAACACACACCCGTGAAATACAGCACAGATTATCCCGGGCCAGCCCCGATCCTGGGGGCAGGTTGCACCCTTTAGTATCCCCCATTTGCAAACGTGCTGTTGGAGACCTGCCATGGCAGGTCTGTCTGCTGCACACCCTGGCACACACGGTGCCCCTTGGCAGCTCCCTGCCCGTCTCGGGACGTGATCTGACCTCTCCCTGCTCTGCAGTGTGCAGCTGGTCTTTGAAGCTGGCATACGGTTGCACAAAGTCCTTGCTGATATTCAGGCTGGGTGAATAGTTTCTTCTCATGTTCAGTGGCCGGAAAGCCCAAGCAGGAACTGGTTTCATTCTTACACATGACAAACAATTCCCAACGGCTGTAGAGGGAACATGTTCCTGCCCCTAATTTTTATTGAAGACTGGCTTTGCAGTTTAGGAGAGTTTTGCACTAATGTCCTAATGCTTATGGATGGATATCCCTGATGATTTTCTTCCTTTTTTTTTTTTTAATGTGAAAAATACTGTTGGAGCAGCCCTTCTCCAGTCCATTGTCACTGGAATTCTTTTGGTCCGTGGTCCGAGTGCGATGGCTGTACTCAAAAACAGGTATAGATAGACACATTTTTTTCTGTACTCATGACTTCACAAGCATACGCTTTTTTTCCCCTAAGGTAATTAAGGAGTTGCTATGTCTTTAAAACCTCAAGTCAGGTGTCAAGACAAAAGCCCCAGTAGAACAAGAAGGATAGAAAGAAATCGGAACGGAAATCCTCTAGCCTGTCCCTCTAAGTTCCTTTTCAAAACTATGATATTAATGTTGTAAAATGTGATATACTATTTTTTATTTTGGTGACAGTTCCAAAAAGCTCAATTGAACTGTTCTCTAAACTGAGACGTTTTTCCCCTGATGCTGGCTTGTACCAATTCCATTGATTTTTCATTAGTGGAGTCACATCTTAAGGAAAGAAAACTTGGTCGCAAAGTAACATCCTCAATGAAAACAAGTTGATGATTTTTACAGTGCAAGTTTATTGATGTGCAAGACACTTGCTTTTGATTTTCCTTCTCATTTACTTTGATGTTGCATCAATTAGGGAGGGATTAGTCAAAATTAAAGATGTGCCATGAGACTAATTCTTTTTAGAAGCAAGAAGTAGCCCACTTTATGTTAGATTTTATCATCTTCCTTAATTACATTGTTTACTTTGAAGAACTTCAGCAGATTCATATCCAGCATGATTGGTCCTATTAAAAATGTAAAACAGAATTGAAATGTGTCAGCAGCTTTTTCTTGGCTTCAGTTGCATACTAGATTTTTAAACAAACTAACCAAACTTATGCATCAGTCTAAAAACCTTATAGATAAAATATCAATTAAATTTAGAGTTTGTTACCATATTGTGTTAATACCAAGTGTGGTTATTCTCAGAAAAACTAGTGATGTCTCATTTCCTGACAGCAGTAGAGTAGTAGCATTGTCTTGACACTAGTAAACTCTTCCTGCTTTGCATCTGTATTGTCTAATATCTCCCTTGATTTGCATTCAGATTCGGAGACGGACAGTGGCAGTTTACGGCCAATATGGGGGAAACCCCTGCCCTGGGGATGCCTTTGAAACAAGACCATGCACCCCCACGAGGGGATGCCCAACAGAGGATGGCTGTGGTGATCGGTTCAGGTGTTTCTCAGGTATCGTTCAAGATCTTTTCCACCATTTTCTGGTCATAAGGTTAAGAAGGTAACCGTGTTATCTTTGAAATTTAGTAAATGGGCAATGGCTTTACAGAACCCCTGACCTACAGATAAATTTGATTTAGCAGGATGTTTCCTTTTTTTCCAGCCTATTATGCATGTTTATAATTTCACCTGGAGCTTTGCAAAGCTTTGAAAATAATATGCTGTAGCCCTGGTAGCCTCTCTAAGTCATTCTGCTTTACTAATTTGCCCCAGAGTACAGTTTTTTTCATAACGAGAAGGCAATTAAGGAACGCAACCTTAGATGTGATTGTTTGAAGCTGATCTAGGCTATGTTCAAATACCTTGGAAATCACTTGGGTCATGGAAACTAACAGCCCCTAAGCCAGTGCTAGTATCCAAGCAGCTTCCATTACCTTTACAAAAAAAGCACATTACCTCAGTAGTTAGATGTTTATCACAGAAGAATATGATAAACATATTTTGGTGCTACCAGTGAGATAATCACAGTTAATCACAAGTGATAGGGTCAAAGGACGAAGGCTCAGGAAATAAATCTAAAAGTCAACTGTTTTATTAATATATCATAAGCCTTGAATGTCAGTGGTTCCCTCAAGTGTACTATACACTATTTCTTTATGTCTACATTTACTGTTGTTTCACAAGCCCTCCTGGGCACAGACTGTTCATTGTGGGAGCGAACAAGCTAATTAAAGTAGTAGACAAATGGGGCTTTTGCTTTGAATTTACGTGATTTATTTTCTAATGAGCAAACATTTCTTTCCCCATGCATTATGTTTTGATTTAGGCCAGTGCATCAGCAGATCTCTTGTGTGCAATGGAGATCAGGATTGTGAGGAAGATGGTGCAGATGAAGATCGATGTGAAGAGAAGATGACTGTATGTGATATTGATAAAACGCCTCCAAACTCAGAACTTACAGGAGCAGGGTAATGTTCTGTGCCGCGCTCGGTAGTACTGGTGCCAAATGCATTTACATTTTGGCCATATTTACAAGCTCTGGCTCTACAGAGAGACTCCCTGGGGCTATGGTAAAAGGTTCCATAGACAAAAGTGTCCAGTACAACTGCCTCCATCATGCCGGTGGCTCAGTGCAGCCAGAATGTAGAGGCTCTTTGACCTGAAACACAGATAAGAAGCACAGCTCTTTATCTTTCATTCCTGCTATTTAAAAACATCTTTTAATGCGTGAAAAGGAATATCAACCAATCACACATAATCATCAGGATAGAAGAAATGACCCAGCAATGTTTATTCTTTTTGTTCATTCGGTTTGTATATCTCATCTGAAACCTAGCAAAATAATTATCCTAAGTTTCTGTAGCATAGTTGTATCACTTGATAAGTGACATAATTCACATATAACACAAAAGCATTTCGGAATGGAGGCCCTGTTTTTTCTGTGTTGCATTAATTTCTGGAACAATAAAACTCAATAAAGTACATTGTGATAGATATTAATATCTTAATGTCAAGAGATATTGATAAGAGTTCATTTTTGTTAAAAAATCAAGAGCAACATTTTGCTTTCCACATTATAAAATGCTGTGTATGCTGCAGTTCTTCAGGTATAGAAGTCTATTAGTTGATACCTCTTTTTCTTGATTAAATCGGTTCATGATCTTAATCTGCACATGCAGCACTCAGCTATAATGGCTCTGCAATTTTCACCTTCTGTAAAATAATTTGCTACCTTTCTGTCTTAATGATCTTTCATGTATTTCTTCTTGTAGCTTTGATGCCATTACTGGTGAGACTAGGGGAAGAGTGATTCATACAAAAAGCTTTGGAGGACAATGCAGAAAGGTCTTTAGTGGCAATGGGAGAGAATACTACAGGCTGAGTGAAAGTGTTCTTGCTTATACTTTCCAGGTATGTGTCCATTAAACACAGCTTTATATTTAGAGTCATGATTAAAACCAGGAGAATGATGCAAAACTTTTTAGGGTCTATTGGCAGGTAGGTTTCCCTGAACACAGCTAAACATCACCTGTTCCCTCCCTACAGTCCCTTATTATTTTGAAATTCAAACAGATGTAATCTTTAGCAGTCTTGCTAAAATAGAAGGAAAAAAAATATGATTCTTTGGATGTCATTTCTAATTCTCTAACAGTTTTCTAATTTCACAGATTTCTAATTCTACACAGTCTGGGTGTAAAGCCATCTCCTTAGCATAAGTAGTGGCCTGTATCACCCCAAGAAATCTTATGTGCAGATGGCTTCAGGGTAGTTTGTGGAGATCTTCCAGAGCTATGCCTTGTTTGAAGTCACTGTCTCAGAGATTTGGTTTGTCTCAAGTTTATCAAAAGCATGCCAACCAATTCTTATTGTACTTTACTTTATAATGTGAATACTTAATATACAAATATATTAAAAGTATATATATGTAATGCTTTTCCAATAGTGTTGAGTACCTTTTATGAAATCTGAAATGGATTCAGCCTGAAAAACACATTGGATTTTTTTCTGCGTCAGGACTTTCTTTACTCTCTAAGTTATCATTTTTAATATCCTTCATGAAGCTCTATATACAGAATTCTATCTTTCATCTTCTAGGTTAAAATTCAGAATGATTTCAGTTATGAGTTTTTCAACAGCAGCTGGTCTTATATGAAACACACAGAGCACAGTGAAAAATCAAACAGTGGATACAGTCATTCAAGTGATAATTTTCTACAACAGAGTCAAAAGGTATGTATAAGTAGTCACTGTGGCTTAGTATTTTGCATAAACATTTTCACCATTTTTTTCATATGCTTTTATAGTGAGATGCAAATATTCATTTTATCCATATATTTTTGGCAAAAAGTGCATGATGATAGGAAAAAAAACCCACATAAAACCTATACAAAGAGACCACTGATTTGGCTATAAATTATGAAGGGCTGACTGCTATTTTTACTTTCTCCACTTTACCTCTTAACCTCTTTACTAACAAAGAGGTTAGTAATTTATTTATTTACAAGTTGTTTTCCTCCCTGCTTGAGGAAGAAAAGCATAATATTTTTCTCATAATTGATTAATCTTTTTCCATTTTCTTCTAGTGATTTACTACACTTTTTTTTTATATTACCTCTGTCAGTAGCTTGGACCAAAATATTGAAATAATTCTGTGCTTAAAACTAGTTTATTTTATAATAGACTTTTCACTAGTAGAACTCCTTTAAGAGAGAGATCTGGTGTTTTAAACAGGTAGGAGGTCACAGTGCATATGCCTTTGACTTTTTTAAAAAACAGCATTAGATAAATAATTTGAGCATAACTCCAATTATGAATTATAACATCTGTCTCATAGCAAATAAGATCAAGTAAAAAATTTATACATTTTATGGCCCCCAAGCTGTCAGAGAACAAGCTTATTTTACCACACTAACAATAATGTATTTTGAGACTTAACATAGCAAAGTTCAAAAGCAACTTTAAGAGGCTGAGGTCACCATTATTTTATACACATACAGTATTTTTTAATTCAGCAGCATCCTCAAAATGGCTAGGGCCTCTTACAAAGAAAGGCTCCTCTGGACAAAACAGGGTGCAAAGACAACTTCTCTAGTGCCTCTGATTTGCTTTCAGACAAGGTTTGTTAACATGCTACCACCGGGCTGCTGGTGTTGGAAAACACCATTAGCTTTGAAGAGTGATGTTCTCCTTCTTGTTTTCTCTTATGCTGGCTTTCAGGTACACATGAGGAAAAGAAAGATGATGCAGCATTTATAAATGACAGTCCAAAAGATATTTCTGAACTTCAGGATATTCTTTTTTTTGCATTCACTGAGTCGCTTAGACATATCTGACAGCTCTGTAAACCTGTTGGTTAGTAGCCAATATAGTGTGCGTGTCATCATCTGGCTAGTAGGAACCACCCTGATGATAATGACATGGAGCACGATTGACATCTTTTCTTTCCCCCAGAGTAAGCAGCTGATGGTTATTGAGAACAGTGTGGAAGTTGCTCAGTTTATTAACAACCGTCCAGACTTTCTCACTCTTGCGGAGCCTTTCTGGAAGGAACTGGCCAACCTTCCAGTCGTCTATGAGTACAACATCTACCGAAGATTTATCGAACATTTTGGGACTCATTTCATACACTCTGGATCTCTAGGAGGACATTACAAACTTCTATTTTATATGGATACTGACAAAATGAAAGAAGAAGGTAGAGTACTAGAGTATTTATTACAAGAAACAAAGTGAATAAACAAGAATTAAAATTTCTTTGCATGTTCTCCCAGCTAATACCTAAACTCAAGTAAGAGACTTCTACTAGTCACCACATTCTCTTTACAGGGAAAATAAAGACGATTAGAAAAGTGCTCAAACCACATTTAGTTCTAGGTCCACATCTGTGGCCCTGCTCAGGGTAGCAGTTTTGATAATTGGTTCAGGATATCATCAGGCTAAACTTGAATTCTGCTGCCAGTCTAATTCTTGAATAATGTTAAAGCTTAAAAATTACTTGGAGATGAAGGTTGGGTAAAATTGTGTAAAGCAGAATAAGTTACAAACACAGCAAACACTAGACTGACATGTATGATGGTACTCAGTGGGGAGCAGTGTTGTAGGATTAGGGATTGTTCAGAAAAGAGATGAAAGAAACAATGAACTTTTTCCATATACACCTCCCATCTCTCAGCCTCCATCCATAGGTTTTAGCAACGTGTGGACCTTCCCACAGGATATGCTAGTTAGTTGCCATCTAATTTAGTCATAATAGTTCATGCTTCTTTTCTTTCCAAAACACATATCAAGCCAATGGGAAACTTGGAAATTAATCCAATACGCTTTCTGTGCACAGTGTTGCTAATGGATCAACTATCTGCAGGTATGAGCATAAAAGACATGTACCAGTGCACCGAATCAGGGTGGAACTTCTTCTTTGTGAAAAAGAAGGAAGTAAAGTGCTCCAAACTGGATGAACTGCTACGGAGTTCTTCAGGTAAGTGTTCCACAGTGACTCATACAGTTGACATGTCTCCCGCTTTCACCCCCTTCTACATAGCTGTCACAACGAGGTGTTAACAGCTTTGTTGAACTCTTAACACACTGAACCCAGACGCCAAGCCTAGTTGAAAAGGATCTCCAATGCCCATCAATCATTGCTAATGCTTTCCCAGTAACTAGTACTTTTCTGGACAGTCTAAGTTAAGGCTGCTAAGACACCTGCAAATCCAGCTACTTCTTACATATTATCCGTGTAGTGACAAGCTCTTGATCCAGGCACAGGCAGTTGATCTGCACTGATGAGTCCTTTCACTACTTGCTAGTATAGTTTTTGCATGTATTGCTTCCATTTCTATTTGTAAATATAGCAATGCTGCTGTTTTCTGTGTTTCCCATCCTGAACCTATAGGAAACAGTGGTAATAAGATTAAAGGACACCCCTACGTAGAAGGAGGAAACCCACGTACTGTTGCTGGCCTTAGTTATCTAGAGCTGAATAATCCTGCTGGGAACAGTCAGAGATACTCCTCTTGGGCCGGATCGGTGACAGACTATCCCACAGTAATTAAACAAAAGGTAAGGCTATTTTCCTGAAGCAGACATGAGCAGATGGGATCACCCCAAGGGGAGAAGTGATTAAGCTGTAGCTGGTGGTTAATCAAGCTGTAGTCTGCAATCATTTTGTTTTCAGATCACTTTTTAAAAGAGAAAAGAAAAATTCACAGGAAGAAAATTCCGTTAACGTGATCAGCTGCATCATGAGTCTAGGTCCTTTGGCAGATCAATACCTACAATCTTACAAACCTTCACTGACTTTATTGAAGTTCTGCTTAAGAAGAGAGGGTCACCCTAGCGTTGGAGAAAGCCTGGATTTCAGATAACCCCTTTCCCAAAATGCGGATTGGCAGGTCTGTGTGGCTTCCACTCAGCTTGCCAACTTCTGCATATCCCTTTTATCCCTTCTCCTTCTCTCTGCATCCGTAAGTTTGGCATAACTGGAGATTCTGGAAGCCACACACTTCTAAATTAGGCATGACCATATTCCCTGCTACCTTGCCTAAGTCCCTTTTGGGAACTGCCCACACACTGAAGAATGGTATAAACCCAAAAGATCTCTGACAGAAAGTTTTCAATTAAATGTAAAAGCACAGAATATAGTCATTGACACTGTCTTCCATAGCATCCTCATAGGTAAGCTCAGGAAGTATGGGTTAGATGAATGGACAGTGAGGTGGATTGAAAACTGGCTGAAAGACAGAGCTTAGAGTGTCATGATTAGGGGCACAGAATGTAGTTGGAGGTCTGTAACAAGTGGTGTTCCCCAGGGGTCAGTACTCGGCCCAGTGCTCTTCAATATATTCATCAATAATCTGGATGAAGGGATGGAATGGACTCTCAGCAAGTTTGCTGATGACACAAAACTGGGAGGGGTGGCTGAAACACCAGAAGGCTGTGCCACCATACAGTGAGACCTGGACAGGCTGCAGAGTTGGGCAGAGAGGAACCTGATGAACTTCAACAATGGCAAGTGTAGGGTGCTGCACTTGGGGAGAAATAACCCCATGCAGCAGTACAGGTTGGGGGTTGACCTGCTGGAGAGCAGCTCTGCAGAGAGAGTGCTGGGAGTCCTGGTGAACAACAGGATGACCATGAGCCAGCAATGTGCCTTTGTGGCCAAGAGGGCCAATGGCATCCTGGGGTGCACCAGGAAGAGTGTGGCCAGCAGGTCAAGGGAGGTCATCCTGCCCTTCTGCCCTGGTGAGACCACATCTGGAGCACTGGGTCCAGTTCTGGGCTCCCCAGTTCAAGAAGGACAGGGAACTGCTGGAGAGGGTACAGCAAAGAGCTACAAAGATGATTAGGGGACTAGAATATCTCTCCTACGAGGAAAGGCTGAGGGACTTGAGTCTTTTTAGTCTGGAGGGGGGATCTGATCAACACCTATAAATACTTAAAGAGCAGGTGTCAAGAGTATGGGACCAATCTTTTTTTCAGTGGTGCCCAGTGACAGGAAAGAGGTAACGGACACAAACTTGAACATAGAAAGCTCCATCTAAACATGAGGACGAACTTCTTTACTTTGAGGGCGACAGAGCACTGGAACAGGCTGCCCAGAGAGGTGGTAGAGTCTTCAAAACCCTCCTGGACATGCTCCTGTGCAACCTGCTCTAGGTGGACCTGCTGTGGCAGGGGGGTTGGAGTAGATGATCTCCAGAGGTCTCTTCCAACCCCATATCATTCTGTGATTCTGTGAAAATAGACAATAGGAATGTAAAAAGTTTTTCCTTATTGTTACCTTCAGTCACAGCTCAATGAAATACCATAATGTGTTGTTTAAATGTCCAGCTTTTACGGCTGGAAATAGCTGGGTGGGGATTCAGGTTACTGTACATCGGTGGGCTGTGTTACACTTTTATCTGAACCGTAATCTCAAAGCTCAAATATTTTTAAACATGACTAATCTACCACTAGCTTTAAGGGATGCTGTTAAGCAGAGCTGACTTTTCAGAAAAAGGCTAACTTTAAATACTAACATAAGATTTTAGCTAGCTAGCTCGCAAATCAGAGCACCTGTCAACTCTCATGTGCTGGAGCATCGCAGGAACATACTTGACAAATTATTTTACATGAAAAAATGTGCTCATAAACTCTTATATCCCAACTATAACTATTTAATATAAATGTTTCTCTACTGTGTGTAGCTAACACCATTGTATGAGCTGGTAAAGGAAGTGCCCTGCTCCTCAGTCAAAAAGCATTACCTAAAACAAGCCATTGAAGAATATATGGTTGAAAATGATCCCTGCAAATGTCAGCCTTGCCAGAACGGTGGTGAGCCGGCCGTGGAGGGAACTCGGTGTGTGTGTTACTGCAAGCCTTACACCTTTGGAGCAGCCTGTGAACTGGGAACTCTTGTGCAAGATCAGCCAGGTCAGTGCTCTTTAAACTTGTGAGAATTTAGAAATGGCAAAGTGTGCTCTCCTCCTTCCAGAGTCTGTTTGTCCCACTGCACAACCTCCGTGAGGGGCTGATGTGCAGTGGCTGCTTGGGTCAGATGTTGCTGCAGACATACAGTCATACGGAGCCTGAGCCTTTGCTTAATGTGTACAAACAACACTTAACAAAGAACATGGGTTTTTTTTATTTATTATTGTTAAATGCAGCGGACAATACTAGCCACTCAAAATGTAACCTTCTATAAATAAGTTTATATACTAAACAAGTGAATATCAATAACTTAAAAACCTTTTGCACTTTATTTTTTAAATTATTTATATCAGATATCAGAGTCTAAGAGAATATAAAAATAGCTAATTTACAGACTCCATAGAATTATACTCATGTAAAAGATGACTTTGTGTAAGATTAGATCAATGCAATCTGGAATTCTTTATAAGGTCACAGTTTGGATCATCACTAGATCTGAACAGCACATGCTTTTTTATTTTTTTTTTCTTAAATCACAATCCTGCAAAGTGTTTTAATGTGAAATATTCCCAAATGTTGCATAGGTGTTGTTGATGGACACTGGAGCTGCTGGTCTTCCTGGAGTCCTTGTTCAGGGGGAAGGAAATCGCGGAGCAGAGCCTGCAACAACCCCTCCCCACATGGTGGTGGGAAGGCCTGCATAGGAGAGCAGCGTGAAAGCAGACCATGTGAAGATGAAGAGCTGCAACATTTCCAGTAAGCTGAAAAAAAAACCAAAAACATTTGGAGCATGATTGCAGGAATTTTTAAAAATTTATTTCAGAAGGCTGCACAAGCTATTGAATTCAGGGAGCAGATCACTTACTGAGCTTTCATATTTAAGTTGAAAGAAAATGAAATTCAGAATCTGTGAATATGATAGAAGGTAAGACTAGAAAATGGGGTAAAAGCCAGTAAACTTGACACCATTCTACTTAGCACTCTTTCAGATAGCCTGGCAGCGCCTAACTTAAGTATAATTGTGATGTAAATGGGATGCATAATAGTCTCGAAAATGGGTTTCACTGAGAAGTGTAGAATTTTGAAAGAAAGGGAGACTAAATTCAAACTAAATCATACTTTGATTTGCTTCATAGCTTGATTGAACCACACTGTTTTGATTTATCCATAACTCCTACAGAATTCTGTTCACCTCCTCCTCTCTTGGAAAATGGATTTGTTCAAGTAAGTTATTTCTAGTACTCTATTATCTGTCCTATCCCTACCTGCAGTGTCTCTATTACAGTTAATACAGATGTTCACTTGCAAATTTGTATTTATCTTGGTATGATTAGTATCAGAGATACTGTATTGAAGCTCTCTCAGCATTTCTTCCTGGCTGAAGTTTACATGACATTAGACAAGCATTCCTATTATAAATAAATGAAATAATAATAATAATAATAATAATAAAGCCCCACACACAAAACCAGAACAAAATCTTTACTTTTCTGGACCATGGTACCTACAGAGAAAAGTAATCTACTTGTCCTTTACCCTATAAATATATTAAAAAATTTCTGTGCCACATGAGTTACATATTAAAGCACAGGAAACTAGTGAAAAAACAGCATATATAGTAAACTGTCCAAGGTCATCCAGCAAGTCCATAGAAAAATTATAAACAGATTTTAGGAGTCTTCACTGTAACTCACCATTACACTTCAACTTTTTGTTCCCTGGTGAGACAATCATCTGGCAAGGTACGTGGCTGACTGTAACTTGGGCCCATTTAACAAGGGAGACTAAATTCCTCCCTTGGAAGAATGGATTATGTCTTCTCTATGTTAAGAGGCTGTCTAGAGTCTTCTTGCTCAATAAATAGATAAAAGGATTTGTTCAAAATCCATTAATTGTCTCTGTACAACTGCAACCTGAGGCGAGGTCCAAAATTTTGTGCACCTTCTTTTGCCAGTGATTTTTTCTTGGTAATCAATAGTTGTCTCCCATATTGATTTTTTGGTTCACAAAGTAAAGGTAAAACCCTGCAATTTGTGGAGTAGTCTCAATTTTTCAAAAAATCTCTCCTTAGAACAAATTGGGATGCAAAATGAGAAAAGACCTGTGTCTTCAAGTCCAGCTCTTCTGAGTGACCATATCACATTAACCTTTAGCAAGCCGATAACGTGCCATCCTAAGAATTAGCAACCCTCCACTGATCCCCCCAGACGGCTGTTGAAGAGCTTATGTTCCCCTTCTAATGCCATATTTACAATCAGTTAATACACTGGCAGGAGAGTGCTGGTCCTTCACAGACATAATGCTGCCAGAGCCTCGTCACAGGGTACCTTCAACTTTAACCCTCCCGTTTCTGAGTTAAGATATATCCTGTATTCTACCAGCTAATTTGCAGCATCTTCTCAATTTTGATCACATTTACTGACTCTTTATAACCAGAATTCCCCTCAATATTCCAGGTACTCTCATTAGAGCATTGTAGAGTGACATTAATGCTTCTCACTGTCCTCGGCTACTGCATCCCAGAATTAAAGGGCGTTCAACCCTGCTGGCAATTCTTACAATGTATACCCAAAATTTCACCTGTCCCTTTTCTTTCAGAATGCTGAAAACTCTTACCCTGTTGGGAAAAGCATTGTTTATGCTTGCAGACATGGATATTCTCTTGTTGGTGATCCCGTTGCTAAATGTGGCAGTAATTTACAGTGGCAAGTTGGAGACAAGTATTGCCAGGGTAAGTCTAATTCATTCTTGTTTTGAAATAAAACTCTATTGCTGAATTCCAGGGAAACACCTCTGAATGTCTGTTTTCCAACATCAACAGCAGAAAAATAAACACCTGCATTTCCCAGTTCCCTAGACGTAATCAGGTCTATTTGAATCCAGATATTGTAATACTGAAATAGAAACATGCCCATAAAGTCTGGTTTTATGTAAGGCTGAAAGTGATGGAGACTAAATTCCAATTCAGGAATTGCTTCCTGTGGAAGCAAATTTTGTTGATTAATTCAGTCCTGTGGCTATATCCAAGAACCATGGGGATGAGTCTATGTCTAAAGCAAACTGAGGAAAAGGTCCAATGGGCTGTACTGGGCAACCACAAAGTTCTCAAATAACTGCCTTGTCATTAGAACACAACTCCAAGGATCATTTTACATCTTGGATATCTTCCCACTTTACTGTTTTCCTCTAACCCAGTTAATAACCATTAGGGTTTCTTCTTTTCCCCTGCACATTTTATCTGCCAGTCAACTTTCAGTGTGATCAGGTAGACTTGAGAGTTTTCAGACCTGTGGCTTAAAAACATCCTTTCCTCCTTCCAGCCAGGACTGACTGCCCACAAATGTTAATCCACACTTTTAAATGCCATTTCTTTGTGAATCACTGCCGGGTCTCCCAGAGTCCTGTATGTGTGACCTCTCTCTACTAGGATGTTATGCTTTAGTACAAGCCCTCAACAGAAGCGTGGGTCCTAACAACAGTGAAGGCCTCTTCAAGCTAGGGCTGGACCTGCAGGCAGTAAGAGAAGATGTTATCACTCTGTCCCAGGCATCGCACATGTTTGGCTGGTGTGATGAGTCACATAACCCTGTGCTAACATGATTGACGTGTTTCTACAGGAAAATCAACTAATCATACCATTCAATTTGTCAAGGAATTTGAGAGAAGATAAAATGTGTGACTGCTTTCTGCAATCCACTGATTCACTGTGACTATCTCAGATGTTTCAATCCTTAGAAACGGCTTGTCGCTTGCCCATCCTGGAGGGAGGTTTGCAAGGAGAGCCATGGAAAGCTGCCTATGAGATCGGTGAGAGAATAACTCTGTCTTGCCCACATGGCATGCAGTTAGAAGGGGCACGCTCCATTTTATGCGAGCCCAGTCTCAACTGGTCTCCTAACATGAAGACTATCCGGTGCAAGGAACCAGGTAAGCCATTGCAGTTCTCCGAGTACAGTGCAGGAGTTTTTTCCTGGACAGACTATGGCTGATGTAGATAAGATATAGACAGAGCTGTAGCTGATATAGTAGGAGAAGCCATACTCATATCACTAGCAGAAAGCACAGAAAATATGAGCGTGTTTTTTTGGTGGGCTGTTCAAACAAGATGCCTCCCTTCTTGTGAGGTTTCCTTTTGCTTCTCACCCCCCTATGACTATCAAGTATTGTCACTTACAATATTTTAAGGTACTTCCTGGGAGGTATGCTGTGTATTCTGCCACCCAAGTGTACTTTGCTTTCCACTAATGTTGTGCAAAAGCACCACGATATGAATTGCACTTTTGAGATATGGCGTTTCTATCTGGAAGCTGTTCAATGCACCACAGTCTCTGATGGCAGAGAAGGGCACAACTGGATGACTCCTTTTGCTCCTCTGATGATACGTATACACACACACAGTGGGACACGTACGTTTGGATGAGAGTATTTCGTCACCAATAGTGTCAGTAACAGTCAACTATATAACCAACGGCCCCAAGGATGGAGACAGTGAAGTGATTTTTGTTGGAAATTTCCTCTCTGCAAGAAGAGAGGATTATGCCTACTGTCTGTGTTGCAATACACTGCAACTCTTTTTTTTTTTCCCTTCTCTGGCAATTTCTGCCTGTCTATTTTGCTTGGCAAGTCTTAATCCACAAGGAATATTTTTTTTTAAAGGCCACAGTGTTCAACAGTATTAAATTTTTATGTTAAAGTAGAAAACTGCAGACACGTAATCTAAAACACAAATCAGGATAAAGCTTTCTCAAAAAGTGTGTCCATTTGGATTTAGCAAAGTTTTGCCATTACTTGCTACTGAAATCTCCCGAGGAAAATTTAGCAAAGGCCTATTTCATTTTCAAGCTTGGAATACAACGCAGCACTCAAAGACCAGCACTTGTGTAATCATGCAAATTCCCTAAGAATGACTATTGCTTTAGTGGTTAGAGTTAGAGTGCAGATTGAGGACTAAGGATGGAACTTTTAGTTTTCATTACCATCAATGCATAAAGATACTCAGGTTCACATTTCTACATAGGATTTCAGAGCCTTAGCTTTTCTACTGACAATAGTGAAGCCAGCAACTCTGAAACCTAATGATAAAGCTGTTGCCAGCTATGATTCAGCACTGCTAAGTGTAGCAGAGACAAACAGCTGCTGCAGAAATTAGATGAATGCTTAAGCTTGAACATAGTACTTGTCTCTTTCCATCTGACTCATGACCTGTGGATAAATTAATGAACAGTAACTTTGCAAAGTGTATCATATCTTTTTAATAGTGTTGATTCCTTCCATGCAGTAGATACTTTTAATGAACATGCAGGATGGGACTTTGTCACAGTTGTATAATGCAAAGCCTTTTAAGCTCAACTGATAGGATAATTTCTGAGTAGACCTTTAACAGCCCTTGTTTTTCTGACCCTT
Source organism: Limnodromus scolopaceus (assembly GCA_028565335.1). Lineage (NCBI taxonomy): Eukaryota > Metazoa > Chordata > Aves > Charadriiformes > Scolopacidae > Limnodromus > Limnodromus scolopaceus. Next base: position 19,052 of record JAOXNO010007190.1, read on the forward strand.
AATAGCACTGTCTGTGTTCTTCTACTTCAGCGCCCAGTGTGAAACCAGAAGTGACAGAGCCTAAATGTCAGCCATGGGAGAAAGTGCATCAGTCACAATGTGTGTGCAAAATGCCCTATGAGTGTGGGTAAGTTCAGGCCGAATTTGGCGATGACTTTCTCACTTTATTCAAGACCAATTAAATTTCTTAAGTCTTCATTCCATGACAGATGAGAAAGCTTTACTCATATGAGAAGGAGGCATTGTACTTTGTTTGCTTTACAGCTCAATCAATGTCCTGTTCATTACTTACCTGCCTTGTCAGAGCTGTCAGTGGGTTTTAGCAGTGATGGAATTTGGTTGGATGACAGAAGGTGAAGGGATAATTTCAGCTCCACTTCATCTGTGAAATAGATGGAAAAAGATAAAATGATATTTTTAAGATTTAGAAGATTGAGAAAAAGTTAGAACAGACACCCTTGGGATATAAACCATCAAAGCAGTAAGCCAGTGCAATAAAGCAGATTTCTTTTCGCTGCTGAGAGATCGGAGTTATGAAAGGCACAATAATCTAATCTCCCATTTACACAGTAGTTTGCACAGACCAGTTACATCACCTTTGGTGACCTGATAACTTGCAGACCAGAGTTTATTGTCGCCTGTTTCATCTAAGCCTGTATGGTGCAATAAGCAATGCGGGAGAAATGTAGGGAGATGTCTATCTCTCGGTTCTTTGCTAAATATGGAGGTAACGGAACCAAAACAGAGGAGTAACAAGAAGATACCTTGAGACCACCTGATGCTGGTGGCCAGATGTGCCAAGGAGCTCAGCACTCCAACACCTGGCTGCTTTTCATAGACTGAAGTCACCTATGAAGTCATCACAGTGGGTGTGAGTTCTGGATATGAAATCTGGTCAGGTTTATGTCACAGCAGGACCTGGGCACTTTGGAAGCTCTAGGATAACAGACCAAATTTGTCCTATCCTTGTGTAGTAGGAGGAAGGAATTTTGAAGCTGTCTCAATTGATTTCAAGGTAGCAGAATTTCTCAGTGAAGGACACATACTTTCCATCAGCCACAAGAGTGCCCTGCACAGCAACTCTGGATCTAAGCCAAAATTAGCACATTTTGAACACCTCAAAATTAAAATTGGTGACCTTAGTTCAGGTTTTCTAGGGCCACTGGGCACTTGTCTAGGATCCGGGGCCACTGTCTTGGGCGTGGAGATAAGTGTCAGATTTGTAACAACTCTGCCAAGGCTCTGTTGCTACCCTAAATCACCTAAATATTGTAAATAATCTGGTTGTACTCTTTTTGTCGCAACACTCATTAAGGTGAGGCAACAACTCCTCTTCTGGTTCATGCGTGTGTTGAGGTTAGTTACATAGCAGATGAGGAGAGTCCACAAAGCTAGGGAAGGCCTTGGGCAAACTCAAAATAACCTTGGAAGTTAAATTAATTACATTCAGTTATGCATTCAGGCTTCAGTTATAATTAATGTACTACTTGCCTGTTTCTATTTTTTATAATTATGTTCAAAATGGCAGGAAGATAGATAACAGTCATTTCTGTTACCTGATGCCATCTTTTCACTCTGTCTTGAAATAACACATCTAATAATAGAAGGATAAATCATCAGCTGTCAAAGCAGGCTAATCTGCCAGTCTGTTAAGGCTGCAGGACTAAGGCATGTAAGCAGATCCTGGTCCTTTCTCAGAGATCAGAACTTGCTTTGCTGTGACAGTGACTTTCAGCAGCAGCCTCTAGTCAGAAGAGAGCTGGGAATAAGTGTTCATGTGGGAAATCAGGAACACCATGGTTTCATACCCATCCTACATCCTCTCAGTTTCCAAGAGCCTAGCAACAGAGACTTCCAGGGAGAGAGACCCACAACAGGCTGCTGAGGGGTAATTTGTCCTGCATGACGTGGTGTCTTATCATCAGTTAGAGCCAGGGAATGATCCTGGGCACCAGAGCTGGGAAACTGCGAAAGCAGCTCCTGGTAGAACTTTGGCAAGGGCCAACTGCTGGATAATTCCCAGGCACAGTGGAGGAGTTACTAGGGTCAGGGACCATTCCTAACAGGCAGTCTGATGCTGTCTCCATCTTTTGGGGTCAAAGAGAGTTTAACAGTTTGGACACCAGCTATTCTGTGTGAATCGGCTCGGTGCAAGGAAGGGGTCAGAGCACAGTTAGTGTTTTATATACAGATGAAATCTCAGCCTCCAGTAGGTAAAGACTATTTCTGCAGTGAAACATGAGATTTGATCATTTTTAAGTACTGTCCCCTCTTTTTTCCCCCAACATTTATTTGTGTAGCATCTATGTGTCTGCTAAGAGTTCTTGGCCTGTGTTATATTAAAACTTATGATCTTGAATATAATTTTAAGAAGTTAAAATTATTTCCAGCATGCTGAATTTTTCACTTTTCAGTTGCACTGAAAGTTACTGCCTCTCATTGTAGGTCAAAGGGAGAGAAGTATTTGCTGACTTACATCTGCCATTTCCTTTGTCATAATATGTGTTTTAGTAAAAGCTTGTTCTTACCCAAGCCTTCTTTTTCAGGTAAAAGGTATTTAATTTTTCACATTCACTTCACAGGAGGATTCTTCCTTGCCTCTAGTAACTTCTATTGCACTGCTGTGATGCTCCAGCCCTGTAATATCCTTTCTCAGCAATGAGTGCACATCATTAATTTCTCTTATGAGTACAAATTCTCCATCCTTTTTCCTATGCATCTGAACATGTTGATTTCCGCTGGCCGACCCAGCCATAGCAAATATGTGAAGCACTCTCAAGACAGTTTGAGGGGTTATACTGTACTGAGAGATTGTTGACATGGACCATGAACTCCCTGGGTTCAACCTTCAGCAGCTGGTTAAATCAGGCCCCCTCGCCTCTTTTGGGTGTAATTGAAGTGGTGCAAAGCAGACAGATTAGTGCACTTGTGTCTGGCCTTAATCTTTTCAGCTAAATTAAGCTGCCTTGCATACAAGTTTTTGGCCTTCAGACTCAGATACTGAGATTTTTCACTCAGGCAAATAAAGAAGGCCTCTGAAAAATTTTAAACATAATAAACAACTTAATTATGGATTAGAGGCTTTCACTGGATCACACTTTGTTCTTCCAAATTTAAGATGATATTTAAAGATGAAGTTCTTCTTACACCTCTATCTGTAAGGCTAATTTTCACATTTTAATTCAGTTAAGGAACCCACTGCAGCTGAGGATGCTAATGTAAGTAGGAGAAGTAATGCAGTTAGTAATCTTTGAAGACACATTTGGTTGCGGGTAGATGCAGCAAAGTTTTCAGGCTCAGCTGATGAACTCTGTGCCAAATTTTAAATATCTCAAAGGTGCAGGTAGTTTAAATTTGATGTAAAGCCAGTTCTTTTAAGATGCTTCAAAACCACCTCACAAAGAGCCATTCCCAAAGTTTGGAGCAGGCACTTTCCCTCAGTGTCTTATTTATAGATCTACCAAAAACCACTTCCTAATTCCCAGGGAAAAAAAAGGAAGATTACCTTAATACTTGGTCAGCAAGTGAGCAAGATCTGAGTCAGGACTTTGCTACCACACCTTCCCTCTTCCAGATTCCTCTTCCCTACTCTGACAAGCCACTTTCACAGGGCCAGTGAGGGCCCATGAAAGCTCATTAAGGTGATTTGACAGTACCTCATGAGCCTTTCCTCCCCACCAAACACCTTTTTGTCTGGTTGACCCTCAGAACTGACCCATTAGACACTAAAAGTTTCTGTGGGAGTGTTTGCGAGGTCAAAAGCAGGAGCTGTGCTGAAAATAAGCCTTTAGAGCTGGGTTTCAAAGCTGTCCATCCCCTGGGAGTGCATCTCTGCTCTTGCGCACCCTGTGCAGCACCTTACCCGTGGCTGTAAAGCACAGCCAGGGGAGCACAGGCATGGCCTGCTCCAAAGAGGCACTTTTTTTATTCACTCCACACAGATGTCACTGATTGCATTGAGAAAAAGTGGAGAAGTTTGGAGGATGAGATTAAAATCCAGAAATCATGGAAAGGTTTTTTTCCTCCCCTCCTACACTTAGAGCAAGAAACACAAATGGCAACGAGTTCCTGGAATTGTCCCCAGACCAAACACTGTTTAAGGTTGTCCAAGACTTGTTATTATCACTTTTATGAGCTAATTTTTGTGGGTGTTAGAACAATATCTGTATTTCAAGAAGTAAACAAGTAATATCCCTGGACAAATAGAGCGGGTTTTTAATAAAATTTCAGTGGAGATGTATGCCTATTTCCAGAAATATCTTTGGTCTCTGATGTTGCATCATAACATGTTATTTGTTTTGCTGAGGTTTTTAAGGACAGCAGAGAAAAGGTCTTTAATCTTTTCTCATCTCTTATAATTAAGAAATACTTGTAAAATATTTTAATGTATGTGTATATGAATTTTTTTCCTTGTGTGTACTTAGGTGCATGCATGTGTTATATATTACAGAATAATTGAGGTCTGAACTCCTTTTAACTAAAATCTCACACTCACTGAGGTCAATGGCAAATACCCAGTAACGTCACTGTCCTTCAGAGGGAAAAGACTCTAGCTCTGCTGAGGTGCAGCATCCTTTGGAAAAGGAAGGAGTCTGAATTATTCACATGTCTATGTCTTGAGCTCCCTTGCTACACTCTTAGGGTGTACCTCAATGAATGGAGAAAATGGAACAAGACCCTGAATGTTTTTCATTCCCTCAGCTCTTTTTAAGAGGTACCAAGATAAAGCACGTTTAAATGCCGAGATGCCTGCTCTTGTTTTTCAGTCCTTCCCTGGACACCTGTGCTACAGATGAAAGAACCAAGAGAAACACAGCTTTAACTGTTTGCAAGATGCATGCCTTGGAGTGCATGGGCAGAAAATATTCTCTTACTAATGCAGAAAACTGCAAAATACCTCAGGCAGTTGAAATATCATGTGGATCTTGTCGTTCATGGGAAAAATGTGATGGTAAGAGATTTTTCATAATTTAAGCAAAATTGTTTATATGCTGAAATTAAGTCTTTATTCCCAGTCCTAGGATGGTATCTCCAATCCCTCCCAGAAGCACCAGGCACTACTAAGCTGGTTAAAACCGTCAGCCCAGTGTTTGGTGTCCAAACATGGCAGGAAAAAATCATGGAAAAGAACCCCCGGGATATCATAGCAAAACGCACTATCCACAGGAAAAGCTTATTCCTAGTCCCTGTTAAGAAGGTTACCCTGTTAGTCCTCTGGAATGTTTTGGGCAGCCCCTTGCCCTACTCTTTTTTCACTCTATCTATTTGTTTTAAATTCCTTAACATGGTAACTGTGGTAGTCCTTACTGCCTGCAGGAACAGCTAATCCTTTCCTGAAATTTGCTGAGCAGTCTTCCCAGCAGCATCTTGTGGCGAGGAATTGAATGTCTTATTCTATACTATCTAGTAAAGCCACTTACTTTTGTTTGTACTTCACTGCCTATCCTGAGTTTCTCGTATTATGATCAAAGGTGAACGTCTTTTCCCTCAGAGCAAATAGTCCCATTTGCAATCTGTCTGCAGTGGAAGTTTTCAAATTCCCTGATCTAATTTCCCTCAGTGTCCTATACTACATTGCATTTAATGGAGGGTTGCCAGAAATGGGAAGATAAAGGAGTAAATTAAGTTTTAGAAGTGCCACAGATAGAGGCACAGTTATTGTCATATTTTGAAAATAAAAAAGATTACTTGATAGGAGTTCATCTGTTTTGTCTAACAGGGCTCAGCAGACAAAAATAATAACCAAAAAAAAAGATAATCAAAACTGGCTGGAGTTTCAGGAGAGACAAATACAGGCAAAACAAAATAAACACACGGCACCAAGATAAAGACACAGTTATGAAAAATACATCCTCAGATGTGACCTTCTTCTTATCTGGTTATTTAGCTGTTGTCACTAATACAACTATGTACATTTACTTTATAGAAGTAGTAATCTTAGTGAAACTGCCTGTATGTAAATAAAGATACCAACTGTAAGTTCCCATGATCAGTTTCTTACTGTCCAAGGACAGATCCCTCATCTGTTTTCTGGACTGTGGAGCAGTAGATACCTGAACTAGTTCAAGCAGTAACATCAGAGAAGTCTTTGAGAACAATATCTCAGGCACCTTGATCTAGCTTTTCCTACAAGCACAACCAGCCTCTCCAAGCAGAGGGAGCCCCAGCAGCCCCCAGTTTCCACTTCTAGTTTTTCTGCTGAACCTGAACATCTATAATGTTACTTTTGGTTAAGAAAAGACTCAGTCATAGAATCATAGAATCACAGAATCATTGAATCATTGAACGGTGTGGGTTGGAAGGGACCTTTAAAGATCATCTAGTCCAGCCCCCCTTGCAATGAGTAGAGACATGTACAATTAGATCAGGTTGCTCAGAGCCCCGTCCATGTTTCCAGGGATGGGGCACCTGCCACCCCTCTGGGCAAGCTGGTCCAGTGTTTTGTCACCCTCATTGTAAAAAATTTCTTCCTTATACCTAGTCTGACTCTATCTTCTTTTACTTTAAAACCATTACCCCTTGTCCTATTGCAACAGGCCTCGCTAAGTACTCTGTCCCCATCTTTCTTACAAGCCCCCTTTAAATACTGAAAGACCACAATAAGTCTCTCTGCAGCCTTCTCTTCTCCAGGCTGAACAACTCCAACTCTCTCAGAGTGTCCTCATAGCAGAGGTGTTCCACTCCCCCGATAATTTTTCTATCCCTCCTCTGGACCCACTCCGACAGGTCCATGCCTTTGCTGTGCTGAGCACCTTCCAGAAAATTGCTCTCAATCCGATGGGTTTTGATGGGAACATTTTTGTCTTGTTTTCATTGGGTTGGATGTCATCCTGAGTGTTTTTCCTCTGTGCTCTTGCTTAGCGCAATCCGGCAGCTGTGTTTGTGAAGAAGACGGGCCGTGCGAGGAGGGAGGGATCCAGATCTGTGCTGAAGTGAGCGGCTCTGCTGCCCACCAGACCATGACCGAGTGCGAGGCCGGGCGGCTGAAGTGCCGGGGGGAGACTGTCACCCTTGTCAGCATAAGGCCCTGCGACACACAAAGCAAATAAGATACGTCACGGTTCATGTTGCTTGCTGCCGTGGGGTACGTCAAATTCGGTCAACTCTTGGGCGCGGACATACTTCAAACCTTGCTCTACCAAAAGAAAGCTCTGCCATGAAGTCTACCACAGCTGGTGAGGCTGTGTGCATGGGATCCCAACCAGAGCCCAGGGCTCTGCATTGGGCAGAGCTGCACTCACTGCTGCCGCCCCAAAGGGCTCTTCCTTTGGCCCCAGACTTAGCACTGGCAAGTTTACTTCACATTTCATCAGAAATAAAAATATCACTGAAGTGCAATTGACAAAGTAGCATTTACAGTTAGTGATGGATTACAGCGACTGACATTGCTAATACATTTTTCTTAAAGCCACACAAGCATATACATAGCATGTGCATATACAAGCGTAAGGACTGAGTAGATTTAGACTAAAAAAAGAAAACTAAATTAGGCTTTACTGAGTAAGAGATATGATTCTTCTCTTTGAATAAAGTAGCTTATTCCTACTGTGCCTTATTCAGTTGAGCAAACAGTACGCATGGCATTGAACCTGTCCTTGAGTCTGAAGCTCTTAAAGGTCAAAACAGTGTAGATTAATAGTAAAGGCAGCTTAAAGTAATGAGGAGACTTCTATGCTTCTAGCTTCTCTTACACAGAATGACTTCATGAAAAAACACCATTTTATGTTGTCATGAGCTACATTTGTAAGCGCAGGTGACTCAGTTGCATTTGTCACATGCATTTATGTTTGTGCCAAGACCAGTTTGCTGATGGTCCATGACACACAGAGCAAAGGCAGCTACAGGGAAAGTGCATCCTCACAGGAACAGAGACAGCGCACATGCAGTCCCCCTGGAGCTACCTTTGGACAATCCCCCAAGACTGCTCCTGAATAAAAGAAGTCTCTTACACTCTTTCCTTACACAGCCAAGCACGCTGCCTGGCGTAGTCAGACAGCAACACCTTTGCTCACGTGGTGTACCTTGCAGGTTGTCCTGGCAGTCCGATCCCTTCTGGCTGTTCTCAGATGCAAACAAGGACAAAGGGCTGGGTAGCAAGTGGGCGATCAGGCAAGTGCAGCGCTATCAGCCGGATGCCTGTATGCTTTCTAAGCGACGGATTTTATTTCTTACTACCAATAAATACCTATCACATAAAACATCTCTCTTGGTTGTCATGTGTGTACCTGCAGCTTCCTCACATAAACCCTACCCTCAGCTGGAAAAACTTTGGTTTCTGTGGTGTTGGCAGTCAGGATTAAGCCAGAGCAGGAGTGGCATGGTTTCCCCTTGGAGACTCCCTCTTCTGGGGGCAGTTACGTTGGAGGGACAGGTTGCCACTGCAGTAACAGCACTAACCTCCTGATCTTTATGCTCTCTGGAACTTAATGGCACTTTTTTGTTTGTTGAGCAAACTGTAAATTTTTTTTAATAGCTTATAGGTGAAAGCAAGAAGAATAAAATCCAAATTAATTTAATCAGTTATTTGCGCTGTATTATTTGCTCAGGAGTAGCATGATTGAAGAGCAGTGGATGTTTGCCCCCTAGTTACTCTCTAGTCTCTTGTCCGCAACTTCTAGCCTTTTTCTAGGGACAACTGGCACAACAGCAAGTTTTTTGGTGACAAAAACCTGGGAGGGGTGGCTGACACACCAGAAGGCTGTGCCATGATACAGTGAGACCTGGACAGGCTGGAGAGCTGGGCAGAAAGAAACCTAATGAAGTTCAAAAGGGTCCTGCTCCTGGGGAGGAATAACCCCATGCACCAGTACAGGTTAGGGGCTGACCTGCTGGAGAGCAGCTTTGCAGAGAAGAATCTGGGACTCCTGCTGGACAACAAGTCGGCCATGAGGCAGCAATGTGCCCTTGTGGCCAAGAAGGCCAGTGGCATCCTGGGGGCCATCAGGAAGAGTGTGACCAGCAGGTGGAGGGAGGTCATCCTCCCCCTCTACTCTGCCCTGGTGTGGCCACATCTGGAGCACTGTGTCCAGTTCTGAAGTCCCCAGTTCAAGAAAGACAAGTAACTACTGAAGAGGGGCCAGCGGAGGACTGCAAAGATGACCAGGGAAGAGGAGCACCTCTCTTATGAGGAAAGGGTGAGAGACCTGTGTCTGTTTAGCCTGGAGAAGAGAAGACTGAGAAGGGATCTCATCAATGCTTATAAATATGTAAAAGGTGTCAAAAGGATGGGATCAATCTCTTCTAAGTGGTGCCCAGTGATAACACAAGGGGCAATGGTCACAAGTTAAACCACAGGAAATTCCACTTGAATATAAGGAAAAAATTCTTTACTTTGAGTGTGCCAGAGCACTGGAATAGAGAGGTTGTGGAGTCTCCTTCTCTGGAGATATTCAAAGCCCTCCTGGACTTGATGCTGTGCAACCTGCTGAAGGTGAACCTGCTTTGGCAGGGGGCTTGGACTAGAGAATCTCTGAAGGTCCCTTCCACCACCTACCGTTCTGTGATTCTGTGATTCTGTGGTTCTGTGATAGCTGCTGGACGCAAGAAAAAATCACCTGGAAATTTCCTGATAGATAGCGTAGAAGTAATAGTGACATGGTGATTCATGTCTTCAAATATAGGGAAATGTAGGAAACCAGCACAGGGCCTCAAGAAATGTTGAGAGTCATCTGGATACATCAGCAGGAACAGATCTCCACATCCATAAAATAAATTAGTCTGAGATAAGACAGACAAAATATTAATGAAGCCTGCATTTCAAATGTTTCATCCGGTCCCTGACATCTCACTGTTTATCTGACCCATCTAAATCTTTGCAGGGATCCTTTTTCTCTCCTTTCTCTTTCTAATTACCCACTTTATCTTCTCCTCTCCTACTTCTCAGCCCAGACAGCTCCTTCCCTGTAGACACCTCCTAGACCCTTTCCCTCCTAGCTGCCTGTCTGCAGGTGCCCAGCAAGTGCTGTGACACTGCAGTCCTTCCCTTGCCTGACTTCTGCTACGTCCTGTTTTCAGTCTAGTATTTGCCCAGGTCAGAAAGCAGTTAGGTTCCGTGATCCCTCCTGAAAATCTGAGGATATCTTACAGGATTTTAGGACACACATGATGCCTTTTGGTTTGTTTGGGGCTTTTTGGTGGGCTTTTATTGTTTCTTTCTTTGTTTTTTAAACAGTCAGCTGATTTTGTAATGCTGGGGAGAGGAAGAAGTGAAGTGAGCAGATAGAAGTTTTCTTCAAAGCAATATGACTATTTAATGGACAAAAACCAGGTTCATGTAGGATCAGTGGCTGGGATGACAGTCTGTCCAATTGTTCATACATCCCTATGGTGTGCCCATCTGCTGGCCACACTTTGGCCTTTTCATTACAGAAGCATCCCCAGCCACTCTGATCCACCTCTTCACCATATTGTTGTTAAACTAACAAGGAAGTGTAGGAAATTTTCCCTTGGTGAGAAAGCAAAATCAGGTGAATCAGCATCAGATGAGAACAAAGAGGGGATCATGGTGTCAAAAACCTTAGCATAATCATGTGGCACAGAGCAGTAAACTCCTTTGTTTTACCTAATCTAAATGACCACAAGCTTCATTTGGGGGAGCCCCATCACCGTGTGTCAGGATACTTGGGAGGAATTTGATATTAGGTGACCTGACCTGAGCCTTGGGCAGCTGATCTGTGAAGAGCAGAAATAGAGAGCTGCAGAACACTTCCATGGCAGACAACAGGCTTTTATGGGAACTGGGCTCTTTTAAGCTACTGAGAACATCACTCTGTCTTGCTTTTGCATTTCCTGGTCTATGAGGCCAGACCTGCAATGAACACATGTCCCCAGAGGGAGAGTTTTAATGTTCATGCAGTATGGTAAATATCTACCCCTAATATCAATGAGATTAGATTCTCCCAGGGATGGGTAGAGGGACCAATAGTTTCATATATTATGTGAAGAGAGAAGGAGAAAGAATGAAGGACTCACGGCAAGCTGGTAAATTTTTGCAAATGGCATTCAACTAAAAAAAATATTGCGCTGTAAGAAGATGCTGAGAAACAGAAACCAAGTGGGAAATTGAGTGGTGCTGTGGCAGATTAAATTTCACCCAGATATATGTAAGGTAAATTTATTATCCATACTGATGAGCCAGGCTCATGGGATCATTTGAGGCCAGTGACTTGGAAGGTATCACCACAAACTGCTCAGTCAAAATGCTTGCCTGATGCAGAGCAGGAGGTACAAGTACAGTGGGATCTTTATAGGACAGTAACACTGAAAATGTTACTCCTGATTCACGCTATTCGGTAAACAGTACCAGCATGTGGAGTGAAATTCAGCCTTGATTGCTTCCTTGCAAAAAGTGGTCCCCTGAGCAGCCGCACTATCAAGGCCTGGTTTTCTAGGAATTCATTTTTTTTTATAGATTCTCTGATTAGCAAGAAAAAGTCTGCACTCTTTCCTTTCCCTTGAGAAAGCACTGGAGAGATCCTCCTCTACCCAGCTGCCTATTTTCATGAAAGCTACTAAAGCATCAATACTTTTGGGACATCTAACCTTCAGGTAGGTGTTGCTAAAAGGTAGGAAACAGGTTGAAATTGAAGGGGCAACACACGTAGATAACCTCCTGTTTAAATGGCCCTGTGACAGGCTCCCTCTCTGACAAATGGCAGGCTGGAAAAGGAAGAACGAGATGCCCCAGAAGCAAAGGTGGGAAGGATGCTGCAGGACTGGCACAGAACAGTAGTGGCCCTAAGTTAAGCATAAAACATAGAATATTTCCAAGCAGAAGAGACACGTAGCTAGCAAAAACTTAGGAAAAAATAAAGGTCTTCTGACGTACGTTTTCCTAATCTGGGAGCAGCAAATTAGGACGTGAAGAGTAACAGATACTTCATCTTCCTATACAATGACATGGGAGAAGCCTCCAACTTCCTCCTAGGTGGGAACCCGCCTGCATGGAAAAGGTTTGGGACCAATGTGCATCTACAGACTAACTGAGGGAGAACAGGTAATGTCCACCAACCTGCTGTTGTCAAACTAATAATCGTAGCACTAATCACGTGAGCTACCATTTGCAAATCTCTTTTTCACTGGAGACTGTATATCCCTGGTGTGCTTCTCATGGCTTCTTGAGCTCATCCCCCTGGCACCCATAGGTATCCTCCACCTCCCAGGGTGAGAGACACAGGGAGCAGCAGGCTGTGGTTCCTGAAGCACTCCCTGACCTGCAGCCCTGGCCAAGGACCGCCCAGGTGACAGTGGGTCAGCAGTTCAGTGCCCTGCCTAAAGCAAAACTTCACTAACTAAACCGAAAATGAGCATAGAAAGAACATAACTTGAAAACACTAAAAAACAGGTGTAAATAACATTTACAAGTTATATTGTTCAGGTGTATTATTACCTGCCACCGAGAAGTCCCTTTTCTCTCCTGTTCTGTTAATGTTTTCTTCAGACAGCTTTGGTCAAGCATAATTCCACCATTCCACCCTTCTTCTCACAGGGCTTGCTGTTGTCTCTCGCTTGCCAGTTCATAACTTGATGAAACACATTTGTGATTCCTCTGGGGACAGATCTTCATACCTGATGATTTTGCCCACGGCTTTCCAGCCTGGGAGCTGTTGTATTGCTTTTTTTGTTTGTTCTCTCTCCAGCCCGAATAGAAGCTTAATCAATCGCCTCCTGCCCTGGTCTGGTCACCACTAAAAGCAATGGGATCACCATATTCATACCATTACGAGAGACCAGCTCCATTTCCACCACACTGGGGCTCTGCCACATTGCTCACTGTGATGAGCTGCCACTGCAAGTAACAGCAGAGCCATTACTGCATATGACAGGAGGTGCAGGAATATAAACTGCAATTGATTTCTTCCTCTCTCTGCTGCGAAACACAGAAGAGTTGTCTCTGGCCAGTGGAAGGGTGGTGCCAGCATCCCAGGTCTTCTGGCCAAACTCAGGAGACATGTTAATTGCTCGGGGCTCAGCCTGCAAGTCCTGCTCTCCTGCACGTGTTCCTCAAGACAGTTGTTTTCATTTCTTGTGGTCAGGGGCCAGAGGGCAGAGTACTGCCCCGCAGCAGGCACTCACTTTAGCAGTTCTGTAAATTGATTTTTATTATATTCAGGCCTCTAAGAACTATATTAAATGTGAATATACAGAATAAAACTTAGCGAAAGGGAAGCAGTGACAAACAGCTGCAAATGGTGATTTTTGAGCAGAGTAGCAATTTAACAGACTAGATCAGTATCTTCCGGTAAAGAAAAGTCTTAGTTTTATATTTCTCTGTTGACAGCAATGACACTGAGATTTTTACAATGACTGTAGTACACACTTTCTGAATAATTACACAATGTATGATGGTAACTGAACTTGCTCATATTACAGGCCTTATTGATCTAAAGTCAAGTAACAAAGACAAGCAATATTTTTGTATTTTGAGAACTGTTTCTCAGGTGATCAAACCTTATGATGAGGAAAGCGATATAAATACTGCCACATGCATAAAGCAGACTGTAGCATTCTAGTTTTGCAATTAGTCCATGCACATGTAGCAGCAAAGGCTGCTGGAAATACGCTCCAAATATAAAAATATCCCAAACTGGCATTTTTCAAGTGAGAACGACTGTATTTGGATCATCTCCCAGGATATGTTTGTGCTGGTATCTCCCTGAAAGCAGGGTTGCCATCTTTGTTTCAGAGCATACCATTGCTCCCAGTACACAAATATTGGATATTGTCTTTCTGCATGAGGCTCCCACCAAGATGCAGTCAGACTGCTTCTAATCCTTGGAACACTGGCTGAAGCAAGAGGAAGAGGTATTGTGACTCTCAGTGGGAAAATTTGGGGACATTATCTACAGAGCACTTGGAGTTGTTCTTTTTTATTCTCTACATTGTTTCCTCTACCAGATTTTATGGAGACTTATCAATAAAATGCCTTTCCAAGAAGGCCAAATCCCCATAGGTCCCAAAGATGGCCTTAGGCTATGCGTATCTACTCTCCCTGCTCTTTAAGCTGTCTAGACACAAGATAGCCTCACCTGGGGACCATGCAGCTGCGCTAGGGTAATACAGTGACTGAGCTAATAAGTCCTGGGGGGATCAGGATGGCTTAACTTGAGCACTGGGCAGTGCTTTGAGATGCCAGCCAGTTTTTAGGCTAAGAGGAGGGGCCAAAAACAAAATACAGATCCAGGGCCAGACACAACTGCATCTGGCAAGGGCTGACTACTCATGCTGTTTTGCTGCTGCACTCAAGACGTATTTACAAGTCTTGTTGATTTTAGAAAGAGAGGACATATATCATAAGGCTAAGAAGCACACCAAAGTCCTGACACTGAGTTTGTATCTACAGGGGCAAGAGCGATTGACTGAAGTCTCTGTGTCGTGCAGGCTCACATGTGAAAGCCAGCTGCAGCCCAAACGGGGATGGCAACATCCATGGCTGTGTCAGCGATGGGTGCAAGTCGTCGTGTTGACCAGTGCTAAAGCATTTTCAGTACCCTCCAGCAAATGAGTGTCTTTGCACATGTGTGTAAACACATACTTACACACACCCAAGTGTACCCACCAAGCCAGTAAGGAATGCAGTGGCTACCCAGCTTTTTCTTGGCAGGGCTCTGCACAGTGTGTCAGCCAAGAAAAATTTCACATTTACAGGAAAACCCACTGCTGTTCTCACCCTGTTACACAGCAAATAAAAGTGTTTCACAACAAATGTTGACATAGTGCTCTCAGAGGAATTTCACAGACAAAACAACCATGTATTCACAGACGCTAACAGTGGATTTCACTTATGTGCTTATTCAGAAATTATTCCCTAGCAAACTAAACTAAGGATATGAGATGATTATCATAAAACATCTGATACCATCATGTATTCTTGTACTATGCTGGTTTAACTTAAGAGAGCTTGAAGGAATATACAGAGTATTGCTTGAGGTTTTGGCTCATGCTGAAAAAAGACCTTAGTTTCTTAAAATTTCCAGCCCAGTTTAGAGATCCCAGATGTGAAACACTACTGTCAAGTTTCCTTTATTCTTCAAAAACTGGAACATTTATCTGGCCCTGCACACTGACCCTTTGGACTGTTGCCTGTCCCTAGTGCATGCTAGAGAGTTTCAAAACAGATATAGGCATGTGAATGAAGTAAATCAAGTACAGGAACTCCTGGGAAAGAGCAAATAACCAGTGCTTACAACAGTAAATAAAACTGGACAGGCCTCATTTTAAGTCCCAGAGGCAAAGAGGTATTGGTCAGTTCACATCCAGACAGCTAGCCCCCTGCCACAAAAACAGTTGTTCTGCTGGGAACAGTCCTTGACCCATGTGAGTGTCTGAACTGGGCCCAAATGCTCATTGGGGCAGGACTAGCAAGCACAGACCAAAACATTAAATAATTCAACAGGAAGGATAAACATGTGCCCTTTCCTGAAGCATATGGCCTGGTCGTCTTTCATGTAAGCAGGTGAGACACAACCAGGCTGCTGGGCAGAGGACAGAAATGGCTGCATGGATACCCCACCCTGCTGCTTCTGGGGACACAGGACTGAAAATGCTCCACTCGCAAAATACCCCGAACTTACATGAGCAGTGAAATTTTAAGTGCAACTGGTTTATGAAGTAACAGCTCTGAAACACTTCCAGAAAATTACCCCATTGTTAAGGTCCAATTCTAAAGTGCTACTTATTTGCTAGGTCGTTTTCATTTCTTCGATGATCACTGTTAATAACAGTCGTTCCCAAAATGGTTTCATAAGAGAAGTACTTACTTGCCAGACTCATCTCTGCCTTTCAAACCTCTACAAATAAAATCAGCAAGTCATTACATGCAATACAAAGCTTTGTAACCAGCAGTCACAGAACTATTGTGAATCCAAGGACTGACCATCAAATTTAGCTTTGAAAATGTGAGACCTAAATCAAGGCATTTGAAAGCCATACCTAATGCATTTCCCAGTGGTAGCAGGTGTCATACCTTCAAGGCTGTTTCCTTCCAACCCTCACTGAAGGCTTTATCTTTTCAATAGCCCAATTGATGTCAATGTCACAATTACAAAGACCAGGACACAGGAAGAAGGCTTACTGGTCTTCTAGACATTTTTGACTAAATGCTGGCAATGTGGCTTCATTCTCTAACTCTGACAAGGACACAGATGTCTCCAGAGCTGTCACTATCAAAAGAGAAAAACTTAAAATGAATTGGAAAAAGTCCTTAGTCCCCAAACTTGATAAAAAGGCCAGTTCACTTCTGCATCCTGAAATCTAAAGTAAGCTTGGTGAATCCGGCAGGCTAACCAGTGCGTGTCATGCTTTTTTGTCCGCGCTCCTGTTGCAGTCCTTCAATACTTTTATTTTGCATCAATATTTTCCCTGGTACATGGGCCCTGGTGAACCAAGACCACCATTTTTCTGTCATGAAATCTAGCACTACCTGAACACAGTCATGTTTGAAATCATGGCACTCTGGCTGTAAGCGTGGTTCACTTTTAATGGGTTATTTTAGAACAGCAGTTTCAGGGCTTCTGGTTGTTTTTAGTTCCTGAGGTAATAATCTCAGGGAATGGAAACAACAAACTTCCCTACATATTCTTACCCACAGTCTTCAGCTGTACTCATGCTGATGCGTTGGGATTCAACCTGCCTTGTCCAAAATTACAATTATCCCTTGGACAGCAGGAGGTGGCTGGCACCAAATATCGCAGCTCCTGGGGGAGCATTGATGGGCTTCAATGTAGTCAGGTCCTTCCTCAGACTTGCACCCCCTGGGGTAGCTGGCAGTATATTCAGTGACTTGTTTCTGGCAATGGCACCTGTGGATCTGCTCATTATAACTGGCATCACTCTGATTACATGTGCATCATAAGCATTAATTGTGGAAATTAGGGAAAAAAAAAAAGTCATCAAGCATTTTCAACCAGTTATGGTTTATTCTGTTATAAGTTTCAATTGTCTCTAAGCTGAGATGACTTCCAGGAACAGATCTTCTGATTTCTGCTCTGCTGTTAATTGCAGCTCTCTCTCCGCACTGTTAATCTGAAGCTATGGATCAGCTGCTTTGCAGTGCTATGTCAGAAAGCCTTCCTGAGGTACAAGTAAACAGCCAGTGAGCTGAGGAAACAGCAGATAATAAGCTTTATTTTCTCCCTGAGTGGTTTTTAACACACGGGTGACGTTGACCAGGGCCTGAAGCCTCCGAGACAGCATTTGACAGGACCTACTTTTCATCAGGGGCCTGAAATTCCCAGTTGGGGCCCATTACCCACAATCACTCGTGTGTGATAGCTTTTGGAGTTGATTTCTCTGAAAAGCAAGATATCACCATGGGAAAACTAAGGTTCTCCTATCAGCTGTGCTATTTACACTATGTTCGCAGAAAGATCTAATAAAAGAGGAAGACTAGTTTTATTAGGATCTCAGCAGCGGAGCACAATAGAGGGTGAAAGACTCTGGTAACTGCGTTTTATGCCTGACAAAGAAAATATCATTAAAAGTTTTCACTTGCATAAAGATACCTTTATGACTTCCAGCTAAATGTGCACTCCTTTACCTTCCTGACAGGGTGCTGTAGGGGCTGGGGGCTCCATGCCCCCCAGGCAGCCAGCAGAACCAGGCAGCCCACCCCGCAGCAGGGGATGCCCAGCTCTTGTCACCCCCTTGGGGATGGGGACAAACCAAGGCCAGGCTGAGACATTGGCCCATGTCTCAATCATGGGCCCCTCAATCAATGAGGGCAGGGGTCTCAACCAACGATGTCCATGGCCAGGCAGGGCAGCATCTGATGTCATTGGGGGGCTGAAATGGGTCCTAGGCCATGGGCAGGGTAGGGGAGGCCTGTGGGAAGATGGTCTGGGCTGTTAGTGCGCCTTGTGCCTTCAGACCCTAGCCCTTGAGATGTCTTGTGTGCTCTAGGTAAACGGTCTAGTTACCCAAGGATGGTCCTGGGTGAAAGACTGCCGCTGTGCAAGTTATGGGAGCAACAGCTTCCAGAAAGCTGGTTTGTGTCAAGACCCCCGACTCTCAACTTAGGATATAACAGGGCTCTAAGTCAGGGGGAGCAGGAAAAAGTAAAGCAACCAGGCTTCATCAAAAAAACAACACGTTAGAATCAAGTCCCTTCTGCTCTGGGTTTGGTTATTGCAGATAGCAGAAGAACCGGGCCCCAGGCCCCATTGTGGAACCAGGAAGGCAGAATGCAGTGACCATCCCGTCCCTGCTGTGCTGGTGGCTGGCCATGTCTCACACAGGCACGCTGGTCCCTTCCACCCAGGCGTGAATAACGCTTTCTGGCTCACCCAGCGTGTGGTGGGAAGGAAGCACAGGCGCCTGCCGTGGCGCTCAGCACCGTTTTGGGAGCCAGTCTCTGACCTCGGGCTATCACAGTGCCGAGCCACACAACAGCTTTGGTCCTTCATGGATGAAGCCAGTTATTCCTGAAAAGCAGCAATATAAATGGCACTGATCTAGAAGACAAACAAGCCAGTGCTGGAAATTAAATCTTAAGAGTATATACGTACTCGTATATTTTAAATATATATATATACACACACACACAATTTTAAAAATAGAAAAGGTAGGATTAGCTTCATCCCCTTTTTAGATACCTACAGCATAAATATTTGTGTCTGACCTAGTCACCCCCCAGCTCCCTTCACTGTCAACAGAGGAAGACAGGCACCTGTAGGGCATGACTCATCTGGCCTGTTTTCAGATGTTGACCTAAGAAGACAGAAATCCTGTCCTCTGAGGGACAGTTTCTCTCTTCCACTGACTAAAAGGACAGCCAAAGATGATTAGCCTGGATGCGGACACACACCTTTAGGGGCAGCTCACTCCCAGTAACCAAGGAAGGAAGATCAGCTTACCCAAACCCCTCTGTGTCGGAAACCTTCACACCTACCCATGAACAAACACACAGAGCCTTGGGAGCCAGTTGAAAGACTCCTCATAGTAAAATTGATACCTTTGAGCAGAGGGTTTATTAAAGCAAGTTAAGTTTTAACTTTTAAACAATATTGTTTATACCATTTTTATCCTATAACATTCCACCAGCAGAGCTGAGTCAGTTTTGCTACAGATAAAGCTGAAGCTTCTGTTTTCTGAAGCAACTAGCCAAAACCTAATGCTCAGGGATCTCTGGGTGAGGAGAAATATGATGGATCTCTTCCTCTAAATACATACACTGAATATGTTTAGCTGGAGCTATCATCAATGCTGCAAATTATGCTGCTCCTGGAGGTACATCCCTGCACACCCTGGAACATGTTGGACAGCAGTGAGCTCTGCAGGAACCCAGTGGGAAAAACTGCCTGAGATCGCCTCTGGTTTATCACTCACTGGGAAGGTAGCACTAGCAAAAGCTCTGGTTCCCATCTTCTACTGTGCTCACTGCATCTAGCAACTTTGCATTTAATAGCCACAGTCATATTTTTCACTGAATTCTTAAGAGATGTTTACCTCTCACACAACAGCTGAAATTAAGACATCAGGACTCAAACATTTAATACAAGACGTTTTCACTCATAGCTGTAAGGGAAAACAGTAATGTTTTAACTAAGCAGTGGCTCATTGGAAAAAGCTTGCTGGTTGTTAGTTAAACCTATGTAGATGTTTTATCTTTAAACCCTTGAAGCAAACTTTGGATTACCCCTTTCTGAGGTTGTATAAGGATAAACATTACAACAAACACTATATATATATATATTCAGTTCTCTTTTATATTTCATCAAATTTTGCATTCTATGTTACAATTGCAGTAACTATTTATACAGAAGCCCACAACAGCAGCTGCTAATTGTCCGACCATTGATTTGTGCCTCAGCTGTCGCACTGTGGTAAGTGTATTCTACACACACTTCACATACTCTTCTGCTAGAGAAAAATTAGATGTGCTGGGATGTTGTATGGAACTTTGCGTCAGTGGAAAGGCTCATTATATTCATTTTGGATAATGCCTCCTCTCTGACGTTAAGAACAAATAGATGGGATTTTTCTGTGCAGTAGAGAAGCTGCATTACCGAGAAAGCTGTCCTTCGAGAATCAGTAAGATCTCTGTGACCCTAGTTACCCTGACAGATTCAGTACAGGTTTGCTTCATCTTCCCCAATTATAATTTATGACCCAAGGCAATGATCCATCAAGCCAGATAACATTACTTGGAGCTTTACAATGGCAAAGGAGAGACAGCATTTCCTGCCACCAGTGAACAAGAAAATTCTATCATTACCTAATATAAGTCCTCACAGTAGGAGAGGAGAGCTTGTCCAAGAAGAAGATAGGTGTTGCAGGAAACATTTGAAGAGCTGTAGTTTTTGATGTGAGGGTTGGGGACACCTGTGACAGCAGAGCAACAAACACAAAGGCCTTGTGCCTGCAGTCTTAACCCCACTGAAGTCAACAGCAAAACTCCTACTAATTTCACCAAGATGAAGATTTCCTCTGGATTCAGTTTATGGCTGAATCATTGTCTTATTAGTGAGTGGCAGGTGATGCCTCCACTCTGTGCCATAATGTTCAACTAAAACAGAAACTACGAGAGTTATCCACATCAGGAAGAGAGAACAACATAAATCTTAATGCAAGCACTTGCATAGCACACAACCACCCTGAGAACGGTGGTGCTGGAGAAATGAGGGCAGCCAGGGAGTTATTGTCTGCCTTGTGTTTACCAGGAAATAACTTCATCTGGCAATTTATCATGGTGAGAAGTGTCAGGGAAAAAAATTCCTCCTATCATCAGAAACATTACTAGACAGTCACATTGGAATCAGAGTCCCGTAATGAAAAGCTAGTATTAAGGTTAGGGGGTCAGGAGAAAGAAATCTTTATTGCATGTTGAGGGTGCAGAAGGCATACATAGACATTCTGAGTAATTATTCCCCCACAGAATGCAACCAGCAACATGAAATAAGGGCCCTAAAAACAAGCTGGGGACCATCAAATTTGCAACCCTCCCCCAGACCGTCACCAGCATATTAGCACTTATCTTCAGTTGGAGGAAAGACCTACAGAACTACAAAGTCAAACCTATCTCAGTTTTTTAATAGTAATTTTCACCACACATTTAAAACATGGAAACATAGTGTTTTATTGTATTTAGCAGCAGGATCAATTGACTTGTTTCCTTGAGCTCCATCCAGTTATGAATAGCTGCTGATTTTAGATAGCAGTGATTTAGATAGCTTGGCAACATCCCAAATAGAGGGGTCTGATACCTCCTTAGAGGAAAAATAACAATTTCACATCCAGCCCACTCCCAACTCCCAGATCCTGACAAGGTATGACGCTTCTACATAGGGCAGTTTATTCATCAATGGACACTTGTGCTTTATTTCCAGATTTTCATTGTTCTGCTGACTGCTGGTGAAAGAAGGTGACTTTCAGCTTTCATCTTCTAGGAGAGCAGGTTTCTAATCCTCAGTTTTGCATAATTCTGAGTGTTGGAGGGGAAATTCTGATTGTAACTGTTCAGCAGTGGTAATTTGTGACTGAGGAATGACCTGGCATGGAGGGAAAGAAGGACAAACTACAAGAAGGGATTAAACTGGCTGGAAGTAGAAATGTCAGAGAAGGAACAAATCTTCGCAAGGGAGTGAAGTTTTCCTTGGTGATAAGAAACAGCCTCAGCCTTGTCTTGTAGCCATCCTGGAAAGGGAGCCCTCAGGGGCCATCTTTGTGCAGCAGAGCTGGGCTGGGGGATGGACCCATGGCCAGGCTGAGGTGCTCCACGCAGCTGCTCTCAGGTAGCACACTTGCACTGCTGGTGCAAGTGTATTTAAGGAATCTGTTTGTGATGTATTTTTGCAGACTCCATGTGAAACCACACAGTATTGCATTAAGACTCTGTCCAATGCATTGTTCATTAAAGTTTGGGGTTCTTTAATATTTAAGCACAAACATGTGTTTAGTTCACCTCCACGGTTACCATAAAAATTTCCCAACTGTGTCTAAGGCTTAAAACCAGCAAGCTAACCCAGAAAGTTTCATCCCTTCAGTTACTCTGATTTAAAATCTCATGGTTTTGAGGGCTTCACTCAATCATTGTATATTTGAGGTTTTCACTATTCTCTATTTCTCCCTGAATTTATACCATGAGTACCCAGACAGGTAGCCTCCTTCATGACTCCATTAAGTGTCAGAGAGAATGTGTGATGATGCTGAAGTCTGCCTGCCTGGATGATACAGCCAGTACTCAGCTGGCGAGACGACCATAGGGCACAGCATGCACAAGTGCAGGAACAGAGCAACAAATGTCTGAGGAAAGGAAAAGTCTTATCCAGTGGCAGGGAAGACCCGAGGCAATGCTCCCCTTTCTCCCTTCCCCTCCGCTTACCTCCTTCCCTCTGTACACCCACAGAGTTACCAGCAGTGAGAGCAATCTCTATACCCCACACCCCAGATCATTTTCAGACCAAAAAATACCCACTGCCACCCTTATCCCAAAAATCTGTTAAGGGACCTCTATTTTTTTTGTCATCCTTCGGTTTTGATCTACTTGTCCTTTCATAACCAGCCAAGATTTCCGCAGGGTGGCTCGGCCAAACACATCGGGATGATGGTGACGGCTGCCGGGAGAGCTTATGGGTTACACCAGGCAGCTTCCCTGCTCCAGCACCTCCAGGCTGATGCCAGAACACTTCATGGCTGCCAGCATGCAATGGCTGACTGTCCTCTTCCTCCCTGTCAACTCCAAACGGATGCAGTGAAGGCGTTCCTCTTCTTTGGGGCACTGGTAAGGCATCAGGCAGGAGCACTGGGTCCGCGTGTCTGGGAATGAAGGTGTTGGAGTTTTAGCTGCAAATGTCATGACTGAAAACATATTTCATAGTTTGACAACATTTCAAAGTCCAACAAGGAAGGAGGTTTGTGATACGTTAGTTACAAAAAGCCTATAGTGCATACGCTAGACAGTAGGGTACTAGGAGTAGAGAAAAAAGCAGCTTTAAATATCAGGTTTTGCAGCAGTGGCCCACACAGAAGCAGAAAGGAAGTATCTATTTTTATCCACTGGCTTTCCCTGACCTTTCTTCTAAACAAAAAGATATTAAGTTGACTTTCTGTTCCCAATTATCCTTGCACACAATGTTGCTGTGAAATGGAGTCTTAAGGTCCATATTGTGTCAGCTCCTATTTCATTAAAGCCCCCTTTATGAATGCTAAGCTACCTGCTGCTGGCCTGTGGTAAAGCTCAGTCCTGCCGGTTATTTCATTACCCATTTCTGATCTAATCAGATTCTGACTCCTTATATTCTTTCCCAGAAATTCCCTGAGCAGGAAACTAAGTTTCTGTGTTCCCTTTCTTAAAACATATGAAAAATGAGTGTTTTCTTCCATTTAGCTGCTTTCACACGGTATTGCAGTATCTTCTGCCTCTGTGTTGGTATCAACTGCTTGTTCTGAGGAAAACCAGAACTTTCATTCCCGAAATGTTTGTGCAGAGGAGGAAAGTCTGACTCAAACCTCTTGAGCACCACAAGGAAAACTTATTTTATTTAACGTATTTTTCTCCTCTCTCTCTCATTTTTCCTCATTGAATAGGACTTCTTTAGGATTTTGAGAGAAAAACATTGGGTACTGGCACAGGATGCAGCTTTAAGCCATTTTCACAGTGGGAGCAGATCTAGGCTTCTTATAAATAAGCCTAATGTTTTTTTAAATTATAACCACTTCCCGGGGGCCTAAGGTGCCTAGAGGCTCCAACACAGTATGTCCCTTGAGGGGCACACTTAGTCATGCCCTCTGCCCTCAGCTCCACAAAGAACATCTCGTGGTAATTTTACAGCCACATACTTCAAATCCTGTGCTGCAGAAATCTTGCATCTTCAAAACAGGGGTTAAGGATTGCTGCACACTGGTGCTCCTTTATTTATCATAAGTAGACAAGGTGTGATAAGGATCACATTTGTCTCTGGAAGCAAGTGAAGGAATGAGTGTGGCTGCCACTCAGCCTTTTCCTGGCAAGAGGCTGATATGCATGGAGCAAGCCAGCATCTCAGGCATTTACAGGAAAACCCACTCTCTTATCACCGTTACACAGTAAATAGCCAAGTTGCACAACAGCGTTTATCAAATAATCCTCCTAGGGATTTCATCAGCTTAGTTATTTCATTAAAACTCTTGATAAACACAGTTTTCACATATGGATATTTGCAAATTTTACCATTAAAATCCCATTAAGCCTGATGGCCCCAGTCTTGCTTTTTAAGTACTATCATGATTTAATTTCATAATTTAATTATATGCTATCGAGGGTGTGGCCCAAATTAACTATTGAAGTACAAACTTGTGGTTATAGTAGCCTCCCAGGGAATGGGCGATAACGTTGCTGACTACATTTCTGTAATTAAAGATTCAAATGTTAATTCTCCTGAAAAAGTTCCCTGAATCTCCAAGTTCCTTTTGTGCCTTACTAAGGGGAAGTGGCAGTGCTATACCATTTGTGCCTAAGCAAAAAGGCACATATCTAACTGCCTTTTTTTATCTAAGTACTTGGTAGCAGGGACACGAGACTGACCACACTTTCTTATTCCTCTCACAGTAACTTGCTGGGGTGGACCACAATGCTCTTAAATCCCATGCTTGGAGCAGTGAAGGAGTCAGCACATTTTATTTTTAGGTGCAAAGGGTTGGATAAATCCCACCGTTCAGAAGTCATACCTGGACACTCCTCCCAGTCGTAGCAGGTGTCATAGCCACAGGGCACTTTCTTCAAGCTATTTGTAGAGAGCTTCGCCCTTTCAATAGCCCAGTCTAGGTTGGAATCATGATGGCAAGGGCCAGCATGCATGAAATGAAATGACTGTTCTCCGAGGCACATTTCGGCTGAATACTGACAGCTGGGCTTGGTCACTTTCTGTTCAGAAACAATATGTAGCACACAGATGTCTTCTGAGTAGTGACTGCCCCAAGGGAAAAAGAGAAATTATTTTAGCAGGTTGCGGAGCAAGTCTGTGCTTCTAAATGCTCCACCAGCATCAGATGAAACACAGCAAAACCATGGCCATGTTGGACATCTGTCTAAAGACCTAAGGCTGTCCCAACTACTGCTGAGCCTGAAACTGATACAGCATAGTGCTGCAAGATGAGGAAGCTTTTGGCCTCTCTGACAGATGGGAGGTAAAGGACATGTCCCTGCACAAGAAAACAAGAGGTGCAGTTACCTTCACAAGGCATGGGAAATTTCCATGGCCCTGGGGTGGCTTGTTTGAGTTAATGCAGCCCTGAAGCTGTTTGTGCAAGACTTCGTCTGAGGCACAGTGATTTTGGGACTGATGGCAGGCAAACCCAGCCATGCTGCTGGTAGTCTCCTTCTGTATTGCTCTTGGTTCCTGAGCGGATTCATTCTCAGCAAGTGCAGACATTTCCAAGCAGCACTGTTTTGCTGAGCTTAGACATTGCCCAAAGAGAGGGAGCAATACAGTTCACTTTGTTTACCCTCCTGAGTTAAGCTTATAGCTTTAATCAACAAAACCTCTCTAGTCTTCAGAGGATTTGGCCTATAAGATTTTGACAATGTCTATCACCCCCTGAACATGCTCTCTTTTTACCCAAGTACTCTTGAGAGAGAGAAGATACCTGGTTATTTGGGCATCAACATGGATGAGACGAATCCCATGCCAAGGGACTTGCCTGTGGTCACACAGGAGCCCTGTGGTGGAATGCCCCACACATCCACCACACCTCCACCCTGGCCAGTTATGTACTAAAAGTCCTCTAGGATAATCCTCTATCCACTTGAAGGCTCAATGGTCTGTGCAAGTCATGTTGTGTAAAGAGTCAGTAAATCCTGGTTTTACATATTTTTATGTGCTCTGGAGACTGGGACAAACAATGTATTTTGCAGCATGTTCATCGAAAAAAGTGGATCTCAAACACAAGGGGCATGACCTATTATAATAAGGTCATGACAGTGAAAATATAGAAATTGGAGGAATGAAGAGAAGGAAAGGAAGAGTTGGGATCTCTCGTAGTAGATGGTAATGTAGGTTAGAAGGATGCACCCTGGTATGCCATTCGGTTAATGTCATTGTTCATTTATTTCACATATAAATGGGACTGTAATTTGGACACAGAGCTGGTTAATATCTGAATGGAGTAGTCCCAGATTGCTGTTGTCTTTTGTTACTCTTCCTGGTTTGTGTCACAATAGGCTCTTGGTCTATCAGTGGAGAAATTTTGATTTTTATTTTTGTAATGGAAGTATTTAACTTACCCACAATCTTCTTCTGGAGACATACAAACACACTGAGATCCAACCTGCTTTTGTCCTGGATTGCAAATACCTCTCATT
>JAOXNO010008317.1:0-16901 GCA_028565335.1 Limnodromus scolopaceus
ATCTCTGCTGGTGATGCCCTTGTAGATGCAGCCCAGCATCCTGTTGGCTTGCTTTGCTGCAGCAGCACACTGTTCACTCATATTGAGTTGCTTGTCCACCAGGACCCCCAGGTCCCTTTCCACAGAGCTCCCCCCACGTGGGTAGATCCCAGCCTGTGCTGCGCTCCTGGATTACGTTTTCCCAAGTGCAAGACCTTACACTTGTCCTTGTTGAACTTCATAAGGTTCTTGTTAGCCCACTCTTCCTGGAAGACCACTATCCAGGTCTTACTTCAGGGTGGCTCTCCCTTCCAAAGTATCTACTTCCCCACTCAGTTTGGTATCATCAGCGAACTTCATCAGGGTACTCTTGATCCCATCGTCCAGATCATTTATGAAGACATTAAACAGCCTTGGGCCCAGTACTAATGCCTGGGGGACCCCACTTGTGACAGATTGCCATTTTGAAAAGGAGCTATTTACCACCACCCCCTGGGTGTAGCCTGTCAGCCAGTTCCCCACCCACCGCACGGGGCACTTGTCTACACCCTGACACGTCAGTTTCTCTAGGAGGGGGCCTCCAACCAAAATTACTCCATGATTCTAACTTACTGTGGTAAGTTAATCTGTATTCTAGGACAAACTCTACCATTTTTGTGTCGGTTTGGTAAAAAGTTGCTGCATAATATTGACCTTAAAAAACAGGGTAAACATAACGCTATAGCTGTAAGAAAAGAAAGAAGTAAGGAAAATAGGGGGGGTGCTGTCCAAAACACTTTTATTTCTTGGAAATTTCTACTTATATTCTCAGTTTTCAATCATTTTTTAAAAGCCCCAAGAATTGCTGCTTTCTGGGATAATGCATCGCTCTGATATGTGTCAGTCTGGTATTAATAGTCTTGTCCTTTCATAAATAATAATTTTACCCAGGCATTTTTCTTTCCAGATTTCTGATGTTGCCTTTATACACACATAATGCCTGAGGACAGTAGTAGCTACTCCTACTTCTGTCCCCTTCCTCCCTGTCCCTAAACACAGATGCTCTCAAGCCTTATGTTAGTAGAATCAGAGAAAGTAAAATTGGAGATTGTCTGTTTTCTGTGTTTTTTATATGTAAGCCTCACTTGCTTTCTGGGCCTTAGACTGAGACAGGGACCTTAGATCTGACAGTGTGGGGTTTTACTACGCTGCATCTGCAGTTAGCAGGGTTGCTGTTATGCCTTGTCGTTTGTGTTGAAAGAATCGTTTTCCATTTGCAGTATTCTGATTCACTCTGGTGAGACCCCACATGGAGTGTTGCGTCCAGCTCTGGAGCCCTCAGCATGGAGGGGGGACATGGACCTGTTGGACCAGGTCCAGCAGAGGGCTGCAAAGATGATCAGAGGGCTGGAGCACCTCGCCTGTGAAGACAGGCTGAGAGAGTTGGGGTTGTTCAGCCTGGAGAAGAGAAGGCTCCGGAGAGACCTTGTGGCAGCCTTCCAGTATCTAAAAGGGGGCCTGAAGGAGAGATGGGGAGGGACTGTTTATCAGGGAACGGAGCAATAGGACAAGGGGCAATGGTTTTGAACTGAAAGAGGGGAGTTTTAGATTAGATATTAGGAAGAAATTTTTTCACTATGAGGCTCGTGAAGCATTGTAACAGGTTGCCCAGAGAAGTTGTGGATGCCCCATCCCTGGAGGTGTTCAAGGCCAGGCTGGATGGGGCTTTGAGCACCCTGCTCTAGTGGGAGGTGTCCCTGCCCATGGCAGGGGGGTTGGAACTCAGTGATCTTTAAGGTCCCTTCCAACCTGAACCATTCTGATTCTATGGTTCTATTTGCATCCCTTTTTGTCACATTGCTTCTCTCGCTCAGGTTGTGGGCAAATACAATAGAGCATACTTGACTCCACATCTATTCAGCTCTGTTGAGACAGAGCATTTTTCTGCTGTGAGATTTTCAGCTGGCTAGGAAGTTACTCTTCACGTGTTTAGTCTGTGCCTGTGACTAAATTGAAACGCTACCTTTTGTTCTTGTGTTACCTGTAAAGATCAAGTTCCATTTTGGACCTGCACACAAAGTGACTTCACTACCTCAGATGAGGGCATTGAAACCCCTTTATTTCAGATGTGCCTTTCAGTACTTTACTTATCATTTGAAAGCATTGCTTATTACTGCTGGTCACTAGCTAATATTTTTCATCCTGATTCCTGTGAAACCAGCTTTCCTAACTGGCCTGTGCATCTTCTCTGCAAGTAATTTCACAGAATCACAGATCTGACAGAGTTGGAAGGGACCTCTAGAGATCATCTAGTCCAACTCCCCTGCTAAAGCAGGATTGCCCAGAGCACATCACTCAGGACTGGATGAAAAACATGATAGATAAGCATGGAGACTTATTACAGTCATACAGTTTATAAATTCGATGCACGCTTCTGTTGCTATCACTCAATTAATTTGAAGTCACTCTTAATGGCATTACTGTAAAATTAAAATAAAATTGCTTATTCATAAAATCCCAAGTAGGCTATTACAGATATTGCAAAATAGAAACATGCTTAACATTCTTACACTAAGATTAAATTGGTAAGCTCTTTTTTTCCCCTTTTCCTTTTATTTTTTATGGCTCTCTTCCATTTAATTGTCCTGATGGGGTTGTGTAGTCAAGTATTCCCTCCTTCTGCATAACATGTTCTTTATTTGCAAACAATCGAGTGCCCCTTTCATGCTGGAATAGTTCAGCTTTTCTAACCAGTCTTCTTCTTGAAGTACCCCAGGTAATTCAGACAGATTCAATCGTGCTCTCAGAAACTTACTTCATTTCCTTCTTATCTAGTACATAGGCTGTCCTTCTTAATTAAAATAAATATTTTTTCACTTCCTTGGAGAACAAAATATTTCCAGTTGTCACTTTCTGTTCATGACTGACTAATTAACTCCTAGCTCTTCGGTGTAAAGTACCACCCTATCCCTTTAGTGACTCAGCATACTCAGTTCAAAGTAGAGTGTTTTTACATGGAACATTATTATGTATCTATTTACAATACTGAACAGATTTGATAGAAATTGGGACCAAGCATGATGGTAGTTTTGGGGTGATAGTGGTGTTGGAGTGGTTAAGTTCCAGCATCCTCCTTTCAAGCATTCTGGAATGAACTTCATCATTACAAGTAACCTATCTCGGTTTTTAAAAAATAAGAGTGAGAAAGAATTAGAAATTTGAGTTGCAAAATACTCTCTGTAGATAGACCAGGAGAGCTTCATTTGGCCCTGGAAATTACAGCTGCCAACAGCTGGCAGTTGCCAAGCCGGTGTGCTCAGCGCCAGCCGTAACAACAGCTCACAAAAGATACCAAGCCAACAGAAAACTGAGGCTGCTTTCCTACTAGGTCCTACTCCCCGGTGTTGCTCAGCTCCCTCCTAGCATGTAAACTTCCGACTTCTCAAAGCCATGGGTTTACTGTAGCTCACCAGATGGTAGCTCTGAAAACCGTACGTTGTCTTCCTTAGCTTTTCAGCATCAGTCCAGCTTTTAGCTTTATCAGTCCCGCTGGCACTAATAGCGCTGACCAGATTGTTTCCATTCTGAATGCCGGCAAAACTCGGATTGCCTGCGGTCTTCCCCTTGCTGTTTTAATGGCTTGAGTTGTTCATGCCGTGTTTGATGAAGTCCCACATGCTGGGAACTAAAAGAGAGGGCACATAATGCAACTTTACCCTACAAGTATATATAAAGGTGAAGAATGTTAGTGGGGAAGGCTTTAATGGGGATGCTGTGTCTTTGAAAATACATTCATTTGGGGGCATTCTCCTGTCACACATTTTCTGTTTTACACATACTGTGTTCAGAGTTGTTTGGTTCTTTCTCTAGGCTCGCCTTACTCCATAATAATCTGCATTATATGATCACTTAGTTCCTTTAGTCTGCAGTGTTTTAAAAAAAAGTGTATTCTGTTTAATTTTTGAATTTTCAGCTGGTAGAATTGTTGGTTTTGCTGGGTGTGCCTGATGTCCTCAGGTAATTGTACGAAATAAATAACAGCACTAATATTGTTGACTTATAACCAGCTACTAGATAGATATACACATTCACTTTTCAGTGTGTAATTTTTCACTTTGTGCAGATAATGCCAGCAGAATATGTTAGCAATGTCACATAGAGACTTGAATAAACAGTTTAGAAATAAATATTTTAGTATTATTGTTATTACTAACTCCTTCTAGCAATATTTATAAAGGGTATAAGAACAAACACTTCTGAATTTGACAGGTCAACATATTTTAAAGGATTGGTACCTTGTTAATCAACATGAGGTGTCTTTTCTTTTAGCATTGCTTTCTTGCTCCCAATTCTCTTGCACCTTGCACAGAAAATCTTTTTTTCTTTTTCATCATTTAGTTTTAGGCCATCCTTTATGGAAAAAAAAAAAAAAAACTGTGAGAGAACATTAAATGAAGTTACTGGTGAAAAATTTATTAGGCTACTGCAAAATGACACTTTATACTCCAAAAGTGGCCACTGACTTGGAAAGTGAAAAAAATTTTTCTGGTGCATTTGGAGTGCAACACTTATTACATGAGTGTAACATTTTGTGTAATTTCTTCTTAAAGGGAATGCTTCGTGATCGTATTTCCCAATCAAAGGGAACCGTTTCCTACATTATAAGTAATAGGCATAATTTTTGTACAGAGCATGTAGAGACCGTGGTATTATGTAAAGGTTATCAGTGAGATGCAAATAGCTGTTGTTTTTATTCCTTAGTTTATGATATGCCTTCTTCCCTTTTTTCTTGCTTTCATCAGAGATTTCACATTTTAATAGGGAATATGCAGATGTCTGCTCAAAGTGATGGGGCATGGCACACAGCTTTTGACAGTCTTTTTTCCTTTGCTTATTTCCATGTTCTTTTTGAGTGTTCTCAGATCACATGAACAAATGACAGCTGAAATGTAGCTAAAGGAGTCTGCTTTGTATTTTTTAATGTTTAAAGCTTCAAACATTATTGTAACTTGGGCAAAAATCTTACGGTGTGAACAAAAGCCAAATATTTGGAAGATAATTTTAAAGTATTACTGTGTTGGCTAATGTTAAATAGAATGGGTAAGTATATGCTATTCCCAACTTATTCTAATTTTCCTACTGAATTATGTTGTGAGGCTTCTGATAGCATCATCTGTTTTGGTTAAATTTCCCACCCTTAATTCTGCAGGTAAATCACACTCTTGTTGAATGCATTAAATTTTCCTAAAAATTACCCCTTTTCTGTGCCTGCAAAAAACACATCAGATTCCCAACTCAGAACCATTCTCAATATCACATTTAAGTTTATTCTCCTCAGAACAACCACCTGCTAAGGCAAAAAAAAAATAGTAGTTGTGGTTCAGATCCCATCCAAACCAGACTGCTGCCGTCCTTCAGTTTCCTCATGCACCCTGATCAGAACCAAAGATTTCCTCAGTGCCTCTAAACTGCAACTTAGCACCACCAGTGAAGGTTTCTTGATGTTCTTCTGCCCTTGTTATGGGAAGTCCAGAAGGAGACTTGGGTATCAGCGCTGCATAACCTATAAAACTGCAGCAATTCATGCCACTTGCTGGTCTCAGTAGCATGTCTTGTGCATAGTATTCCAAAGCTTAAGGTTTTATTCCCGAGTAAGTTGGATGTTTTGCTAGTGCGTGTGGCTCTGCTTTTTGAATTAGAGGTAAAAAAATTTTATTTCAAAGTACTGGAGCTCTACTCTTGTCTTTCTGTATCCTGTTTTGACCATAGCGTCCGGAATTCTTTATTAAATTTTCAACATTGCTTTAATCTCTCAACCTGCAATGTATGTCTTCATATAAAGAGACAGAAAATTTATGGAAAATATATGAAATTATGTTAGGAATATCTTTCTTGACGGCAAAGGCTGTTATTTTGTTGATCTTTCCTAATGATTATGAGTGTTCCCCAATTACTTGGAAGATTAATTCATTGAAGGGAGATTGAAAATATATCAGTGATAGGTTATATCAAGGCAATTGCCCTGATTAGAGGCTCGATTAAAAGCTTAATCTTGTCTCATTTGTCTCAAGGTCACCAAATTAAAAGTATTTCACTGGAGTAGTGTAATTATCTAGATAAAGCATTTATCTTCCTCAGTAGATACTCCAAACTAGAGATAATTTAATTAATGAACTTTATGATCATTGAAGGTATCAGGGAGAGTATATTTCAGATGTCTGAAACGTGGAGCATCTTGTCACCAGATTTTTTTTTCCTGTGCTCCTTCAGAATATGTTAAAAAAAGAATGCATTTATTCAAAACACTCGTGGACATATTTACTGCTTCTGTAGCAGGTCCACTTAATGTGAAATGGTAGAAATCCCTCCTCAAATGCTCAAGCCAGTGACCTTGTTCGTGCACGTTAACAGAACCCTCTGATGAAGAGATACTCCTAAATGTCGCTTGCAACTCTCACCGAGTTCTCCAGAAACCCAGTGGCATTTGTTCAACTTGCGAAGTATTTCTAGCTGTATTCTGGAGTCCTACAGCTGACAAACTGAGAAGACAGTGTTACAGCTGTATCGGAGAAGGAGGAAGTAAGCCATCTGCACTATTTAGATAGGCTGTTCAGCCCTGCATGGGGTATATTTATTACAAATAATGCTGCTATCCCTCATTTTGCAGGCAGCCAAAAGCGTGTAACAAATCATCTCAGTAGGCACTCTTCGTATTAACCTGATGTGAGCTGTCAGAGCCAGCGTGCAGAATGTATTTCCTAAGAGGAGATACCTCTTAATAAATCTGTTTGCTAAGCACCCGAGAGAAATATGCCAAACATGCCATTCTGAGAGGCACTGTGGTCTGTATTCGTTACCAGAAATTGGTCTTACCCAGTGGATACCAAGCTAGAGCTGTGTATTTCCCATCCCAGATTCTCATGATAAGGAAGATGCTGCAGCAAGGTACAGTTTGATGAGCATGATAAAATTGCTTTTCAGTCAACCCCATCCTTTTCCGTACTTTTCCCAGTATAGTCTCTGGGAAAAGCCAACTTTGGATCAGATTTTGTACAGCTTCTTTATAGCTAACAGGGTAAATACTTTTCCATTCATGTCTATGGAGGGAATCTTTTTGAAAGATTCTTCTTGATAACAATTTTGGTTTTAAGTAGATAAGGTAAGTTATATAAGATTTTTATTTGGGCATCTCAACGACATAAAATCATCAGGCTTTTGGCCATGAAATGGACATGTTTACATTTTTTCAGAATGGTCCTGCTGGCACCACGGTCATCACATCCTTTTATTAGAGCAAGACTCTGAATGTTCTCATGCATGTTTTACTTTTATATCAGAAATCCTTTTCCACTAAGTTGGTACATTCACTGTGCTTTCTTTTTTGTCCCTGGCAACTGCTCAGTTTAAGACCTTATGCTGCAGACTGGATCTTCAGTTGCTGTCAACCTGAAGGTGTAAGATGTATCTTGATTCTTTAGTAAACACGATTTCAAAATGACAGGATAATATTCAACTGTTGTCCCAAATTTCTGCAAATTTTTAGAAGAGGACTTTTCTGGTTCGATAACTTGTTCAGTATATGCTGTAAGGCAAACATAAGCTACTCTAGCATAGTTCTTAAATGCTTTGCTTTTAAAATTTTATTCTCCTTGCACTATATTTAATTTTGGGGTTAGTTTCAATGGCTGATTTTTATATTGGATTTTTCTTTTAATTATTGGTTTTATCACGTATTATTCTAGAAGGAATGAAAGGATCATATACCCGTATGAGAGAAAACAACTGCTGTATTGTGATTTGTTTTCTTTTCTGGCTAGTGGGACTGCAGTTAAGAGACATGTGTGATCTTAGATCACAAAAATACTCTCTGAAACCTCAATAAAATGCCATTCATAAGGAAGATTTTATTGCTGTTTAGAAAATACTTTTTTCAGCTAAATCTCTTGAGCAGAGAGTGACTGGCTGTGTGTGATCTGTTCACAGGGCGGTTGGCCTGGGCACTAGAGTTAAAGGTAAAAAGAACAGCACCTTTGGGACTTCTTCCCACACTGTTAGGGCCAAATTCAACTAACTCAGCGTGTTGCAGGGAGAAGGAATCCACATTGAGGCCTAATCAGCCATTTTATAAATGTCATTTTTGGCTTTGCGTCTGTTTGCTCAATTAACAAAAGCAGAAGAAAATATAAAACAGAACAAACTTATTTGTTGGACTACTGAATGTTTTTATTAAGGTCCTTAAAGAATTAATATTTTTCTTAACAAAAGAATACCCATATCATTATCTTACAGATTTATTTCAGGGTTCATCTTGAGTATGTACTTCTAATGCTCTTAGTCTCAGTAGAAACTAAAGGTCACAAGGGTTTAAGATTAAAGGTTTATTTTCTAATTCAGTTGCCATCAGCTTTCAAAAATAGTTGTAGAACTTGACATATAATTAGTTTGGTATTTAATTTCTGAAGCCTGATTTTGAATTTGACATCAATTTTGAAATTATGGTAATGTATTTGTTATTTTCATCATAAAACTTGATTCCTGGTAAATAGGTGCTGAGAAGTTAAATAGTTGAGAAGCTGCATGTTAGTTTTATTAGGCTTTTTGTAGCTGCACATAGATTGGGTGAATAGGTGTAGTCAGTTATATCTACAAAACTGGAATTACAGATTAGTGAAAACATGAGATGCTTACCTGAAGTTTTTAGAGCTTCTGGTTTTAGTGTGCTCTATCTGTCCCTGTCTGAAGGTGAACCTTTGGTTTGCTTAATTTGATAGCAACTCATTGCACTAAAACGAAGACAATTCTGTTAATCTCTGGTGTTAATCCTTCAGTTTTAGCTAGTTGGTGGGGTTGGTCTTCCAATTATTTTGGGAGTACAAAGACACAGCATTAGACTTCACCATTGTTTTTGTGTAATTGGGTTACTGCCTCGTGATTGAAAGGTAGCCTGGTTTATTCTGGTTTTGTTCAATCAAGCAATGGAAGATAAAAATAAGTTTATTTTCCTTGAAATAGATTAGTTTGATACTGCTTAAAGCTTGCATTTGAGGCATGTGCTTCTTATCCTTAGATTTCTTTTTCTGTTAATGTATTTATTGTATACCTTTCTCTAAATTCTCTAACTTCATCATTTCACTCTATCATAAGGAAAATTGCTTCCATATCTGCATGTTGCCTACTGATCATTGAGAAATAACTTTTCACAGTAAAGTACTGGAACTACCTGCAGCATTCAGATTTACCATGTGTCATTTTGTTTAAATTTCTTGGTCTTCTGCTAGACTGAATTAGAGAGATTCATACAAGAAGAGAAAAAAAAATTAAAAAAAAATATTGTATTAACCTATAATTACATGTTGTATGGCCAAATGTGGGAGGTTGTTGTATTTGAGAGAAGCTTGGGCCTGAGTTTGAAGGCCTTTAGTTAATTCTAACAGATTTTAACAGAGCAGATGATGCGTAACGCTGAGGAAAGAGGACAGCCAGTGTAGAGTTGAGATCTGCTTCTAGTCTTTGACTTGACACCTCTTGATTCAGACAGTATGAGGCTCCTGTTCATAAAAATTAGGGCAAGCTGGTTTCCAGTAGCCTTTCTAGTCTTCATGCCTTGCCCCCTCCAGTGCTGATCTGAACACACACTTTGTTTTTAAAAATCAAAGTTTCCTAGCTTCAGGAAATGAAGTCCACCCTCCCCATCTCTTAAAGCCACTGTGGGACTTCTTGACTCGCATAGAGCAGACCAGTTAAATTTTCAGAGTCTGCTAATATTTTCATTGGCATATATTACCTTGTCATATAAACGGCACAGAACAGCGAGGAACAGTGTAACAAAATGATGAGAGATTCTGGGGGGAGAGACTCACAAGCAGAGGAGGTCATTTGGTGCTGGAGTTTGCCAGCTGTGCATCCCAACAAGAGCAATTCATTGAAAGTACAATGATTGGTCTTTTAGTTGGGATGCAATGTGCAATGGAGGCAGTAGTATTAAACCAAGCTGTTTGAGAAGCATAATGAAATTATTCTTTCTTTTACTTAGTAACTTAATGCACCCTTTTTTGACCTCAGTATACTGTTGAAGAATAGTGACAAGCTGCTTAAGAAGTTGGAATTGCAAGGTGCAGCCCAACAAAGCAAAGGAAGAGCCCCACATAATGCTTACTATTCTAAAAAAAAAAATAAATGAATCCAGCCATACTAAATTCCATGTCGATCTTCAGCAGTGTGTAACTTCCCTGATCCTAATTTTTCAATGCATAAGATAGGGAATTTTGTTCAGCCTTTGGCAACTTTCCTTTGACTGTCAATCACCCACCGAGTTGTGGTGATGGGATTGTGTGATGTGGTCAGTTCTGTTTCCTTCATCACATATTTAGCTTCCTTTCATCACTTTCTTTTTCTTGAGGTTAAGCAATTTGGCTTTCCAAACACTGCCATTATTCTCTGTGGTTTGGTGATCAACCACTGGTTAGGTAAAGTGAGTTTTGAGCAACTAACAGCTAAAGCAAAACCTTTCAAAACGGGGGTTTTTTTCTTATTTTCAAAACAAAGTAGCATTTTTGGGAAGAGTTTTTCCTTGGCTTCTTACTGTTGTACTTCCCAGAATGTACATGTTTTTCTTCATGTACCAAAACTACAAAAAAACCCCTCAAACCCAACAACTTAGCTATGTCACTGTGTTTATGATCTTTTAAATTCATAAGTTGAGGTTAAGGTTATGGCCAGCTGAAACATCTGGTAGGGCAGACCTAACAAGCAAAGAAGTGATAAAGGAAATGATGGGGGTAATGTAGTAAGTTGGACACTTTCCTGTGACTTTTAAATCAGTCCAACTCAGATCACTAGCATCCCATTGTGTTGATGTTGATTTTTTTTTTTTTTTTTTTCAGTAAAAATTTCCTTTTTTTTCTCACCCATGTAATCGTTAATGAACAAGACTACTAATAAAGGTCTGGGCAACTTAACTGATAGTTTCCTGCTTTCCAGCATTTACTTCCAGAGTTTTTCCCCATTGGTAGTGTGTTTTGCGCTCTGACCTAAATCTCTGTAGTATTACGGTATTTCAGATGGTGGCTCCTTTTCATTCCGTGAGTGAATAAATACACTCTCCTGTGTCTTTTAGGATACAAAGCACTTTTGAGGAGGTGCTGATCTCCTCTCTCTGGTGAGAGAAAATGGAATGAAGCTGCATCAGGGGAAGTTCAGGTTGGACATTAGGAAAAGGTTCTTCACTGAGGGGGTGGTTGGTCACTCGAACAGGCACCCCAGGGAAGTGGTCACGTCTGTGCTCAAGGAGCGTCTGGACAACGCTCTTAGTCATATGGTTTAGTTTTAGATAGTCCTGCAAGGAGCAGGGAGTTGGACTCGATGATCTTTATGGGTCCCTTCCAACTTGAGATATTCCATGATTTTATGACTCTATATTATACACTGTAGAATCTAATATTTCATAATACAAGGCATGTTGGCACTTTTAAACTAAGTAATATAGTACTTCATTGCATACAGTTTTCTTTGCAGGTTTTTTCAGTAATGTTGTATCAATTTAAATTATGTTGAAGAGCAAAGTGTGCTTTAAAGCAAATGAAATTCATATGTCCATCAGGATTGCTGGCTGCAGCAGCAGTGGACTGTCCTGTGGGTGGTGGTAATGCTACGTCAAAGAAGGCTCGAGCTAAACAATCTTTCTTACATGGCTGACTGACACATAGAAATATTTTCTGAGTACCTAAGTCAGATGAATAAAACAGGCTGTTTCTATAGCTGCACACAAGATCTGTATATTTTTTCTTGGTGCGTGTAGTCATTAGGTGGAATATAGCATGTGTGTATACATTTTATCTTGAAGGTAAGCTTCTGTGGTGGTTCAAATGCATTGTAAATGTGTCTTTATACTTGGATTATTATAAAAACATGGTTGTGCGTTAGGTGCATAACTGTGAAGGAAAATATTTTAAAATATGATTATAAAATTCAAATTAACTTATGTATATTTTCAGTTAACATTTTGTCACCTTTTATTTTACAAGAAGAACATTTGAAATTACGCCAGAAAAGATAACCAGATGAGGATAATCGCTTACGTTACATTAACATGTAACATGAAAATCCATATGAGGAAAGAATTAACAGCTACATATGCTGATGTGCATTGCAGTAAAAGATAATGAGATTAATATTAAAATGCAAAAAATATTCACATTAGTACAGAAAAAAATAATTTCATAGAAGCATTAATAAATAATTGGGCCTATAAAGCAGTTAATCTCATTAGGGAGGGAAGCTCTTCAAAAGGACTCACAGGTAATAAAGTGACCTGTCAATCACCTTTCAGGAGTGATTGACAGTCCACTGGCTTTCTATTGCTTATGTCCATCTTCCTGTTTTAAAAGTATTTTAAAATGTGAAATCTTCTCATTTGAAAATTTTTATTGGATATTGTGATTGTTTTTAATTCATCCCCTCATGGTGTTCAGCTATACCTCATACTGGAAATTGAATAACTTCATAGAGAAGTGGAAATGTGTGGCTTCTTAAAATTAATAGAAATTAATAGTTATTTTCAATGTCCAGATTGAGAAATCTTACTTTTTTTTCAGCAGGCATATGGCTTAAATTAGGCACTTAAAATCAAAGGATGTGAAATGACTAATTCTGAAAATCTTGGTCTGTCTTTAGTTGAAAGACTTTGGGGTTTATTTTTGTAAATCAGAAGCCTGATTCTGACTCTACTTCCCTTCTTCTAATATATTTTGTTTTAACGGTACTTGCATAACATATTGAGAAATGGAGAAAGATTAAAGCAATGGAAAAGATTTTTCACTTTTGAGTGCCATATTTTTTAGGAGCCGTACCTCAAAAAAATAATTATTTGAAAATTTCTATTACAAAAAGCAAAAGAAATTATTTCCAAAATGAGTAGAATTCTTTACTGTAATTCAACATAATAAACATTCTCATTCGATTTTTCTTCTTTTATATGTGACCAGAACATTTTTTATTATTGATTTGAGTGTGAGTCCGAGAATAAATGTCTCCTGAGATGAGGTAGCTTTACTTTTGTTTGTTTTCTTACTGTTTTTGTTGGTTCCAGTGATATCCTTCTTTAAAGCTTTATCTCATTGATCACGAACTGGCTCTCCAGTTTTTATTAGAATCACCAGCATTCTTTTCCTCTCTGTAGTCCCATTTTAAAAAGAAGTTGAAGTAGAGATATATACTTATAGTAATATTCAGTGCTCTGTATCTCTCAGAAATTCATGTGCTCTCTTCATTTTATGATGAGAATTCCACATGCGCATTGCAACTTGGTGTTTGCTCAGTTGCTGCACATCCTAACACTAATACTTGCTAGAAAACACTCATAAATCTCTAAGCTGTTGCCATCATTGTAATTAAATAATTATCTCTTCGCTGTCTTTAATCTTGTGCAGTTTTTTCAGTTTTAATAAAAATACTCTTACAGAGGAAGGATTTCTTTAAAACTTTACTTACCCCTTGACAGGGTTGTGTGCTCTTTATGTGTGTAATTACATTCAAGAGTTAAAAGAACATTAAGTTTACAAAATGAAGATCTCAAACTGAGGGAATTCCAGAGCTTTGATTCTTTCTGCAGTCCTAATTAAATTCCTTTTGCACATATATTATGGCAAATCTTTCTTTTCCTCTTGACTGTCTCCACATAGAACGTACCAGTTGCAGTGTGCTCGCTTAAGACTCATACTTTATGTATTTTATTTTATTGTTCCAGTTCAGTATGTGGTCCATTTTTCAGTGGTGATGTGAAGATGGAATTGTTCTACAACAATCATCAGTAGTATTTCAGTGTTCAAAATAGAAACAGAACTGTCTTATTGAGCAGTGAATTGGGCGATTCCTATTAATCAAGCTTTTGACGTTTGATATTAAAATTATGTGTGTGTGTATCTTTATTTTTTAAATATTGTTTGTATATATAAAAACATGATTCTCTGACTTTGGCTTTGAAGACTGAAAGTTATCTGGTAGAAGAAAGAGGATTCTTGACAGAATCACTGTATGGATTCTTTACAGTTTCACAGAACTTTCATGGTGCAAATGTTCAAGGCTTGTATATGCCAAACCTTTTGCACCATTATATGCATGGAGTATTGTAAAAGTGAGAATTATTATTTGGTACTATGGGCATTGATATAAGATAAGATGTGTTCTCATGCATCAAATGACTGCAAGTCTTTTAGATTTATAGATTTCTAGTTCCCCATGACCATATCAGTTTATATAGCTAAGTAGTTGGGGAAATTCTAGCTAATGCCATAGATACCTTTCATACATTTCAAGGGTTTATTGCCCAAATTTGGTTACTTTTGACATCAAAGATATAGAGTGATAGCTGTGCCCTGCACAGGAATTCAAGTTTCCAAACAGTAGCACAGTTATGAGGATTGATCTGAGTATTACAAGCACTAGGTAATTTTAAGACTTCCATCTTTTAAACTGCTTTAGGAAAGCTTGAGTTTGTCTCAAAATATCTAACTACTATATTAGAAAGACATTAATTTTGGCTTAAACATGAGAAGGTGGATGTCAGTAATATATACCCTTGTAATTACTCCTTTCTTTGAAATACATATTTTGTTTAAGACCATTTTGGACCATGGAGAGATATCTTCTTCAGACATATTATGGTGAGGGTTGTAGCTTTACTAATATTGTTTTCTCTTCTCTAGCCAGTAGATTACAGTAACACAGACCAATTTTCTAACAGGTGAATCTAGGTTTGCAAATTTTTAAAAAAATAATTAACTCTAATTTTAATTTAGAAGTTGAATAAGAATTCTCATATGGAATTGAATGTGTTGACCTTACACATTTTCATTTTTGGCATTGACTTAGCTCTACTCTCTATGTTTATTTTATTGGACAGATAGAACCGTGTATTGTACAAGCTGAGTTGGTGCCAACCTAATATTTCCAATAACTTGTTTAATCACTGAACAAGTCTGCTTTCAAACTGGGCAATGTGCCCATTGCCAGTGTGCAGCACTGGGTTAAAATAACTTAACAATTATATTGGTTGTGTTTAAAAAGCGTCCTGACTCAAATCAGCTGTAACTGTTGGACAAGGTAGTTAAGTATACCAGTAATTTTTTAACTTCATCAGAAAAGGACTTTCCTTTGGTTTTTGTTTTTTTTTTTTTCTCTCTGGAGGCCATCAGCACTTTTTCACACTAACAGAAGTTTGTTTAGCACCAAGGAAAATTTGCTGTCTTTGCAATTTTTCCCAGCTCCAGTTGACTTACACTGGCAAAAGCAGAGCTCAGTGTTGAACCTACATTCTTTTGGAAGAACTCAAATCACTGACTAGCCATATGCCACATAATTTGGACACACATATCGCAAAGAGATATGTTCCTGATTGTACTTTTGTTGTGAGTTCTGAAGAAAATATTAAAGCAGAGTTGTTTGTGATCTGTTTTAAAAGTATTTCTGAAATACAGAAGAAACATTCTTCCCTCCCTGCTTGGATAACATACCAGATAGGAAGCTAGTATATCATTCTGCTTTCTAAACAGTAAATTAAAGAGCCCTCTCTACTACTTGCATGATGTTTGGGGAAATCTTATGACCAAAGAATTTGTCTTTTATTCCAAAATCCAAGCTCCAGATATAATTATGGAGAAAAGGGCTGAGGAAGCAAAGCTAGCCTGTTTTGTTTTGATTGGACTAAAAGTTTAGACTTAAGTTCTCTGTGGTCAGGAGGCTGAGATTAAAGGGTCTGTAATTAGATTCAATACTCCATGTGTCTTAATGCCCAGAAAGGCCAAACCCTGTCTGCAGGCAATGGTAGTTGCCAGGATCATCAAAAATAATTCATAGATGCAAGTGAAAAGGAAATTATGCACGTTTTCTGAAACGGTTTGTTCTTACTTGCTCTGTCTTGTTTCTGTAAAAAGAAACGATAGGAAATCCTTGAAAGTATCTAGTAAACAAGTAGGACATGAGGTTGAAAAGAAGTAATTTTACTTCTGGAAACAGATTGCCTAGTTCTTGTAGGTAGTCCTCTATATTCGAATCGTGTTTCATTAATTTTCCCTTTTGATCCTCTTTATTTTCCTTACATTAGATACAGTGGTATCCAAAGCAAAATAGGCTATTAGATGTCTGTGGTTTTTGTATGTACGTATGTGTATGAACCAAGAAAAAGTTTCTATGTAGCACGTACCACATGGTGACAAGAGAGAAGGTGCATCTTTTGATTAATAGTTGATTTTAAATAATAGTTAAGGGGTTTGTTTCAGAAATTTTCCCATTTAGATTAATGGTAGTGAGCAAAACAATCCATTCTTTTGGCTGAATTAACAGCTGAGGGTAACACTTGAGGATGAGTTTCTGGTGATCTTCTGCAAATGAAAGTGATGCTACTTGAGGGTTCCACTCGTGCCCAGTCCATCTGCCCAGCACTGGGGCTGACAGGAAGCGTGCTCTGGATGGTGCTCTGAGTGCTCTTCTCTTTTGCAGGCAAGTTAAAGATCAAAATAAGAAAGTAGCAAATCTGAAGCACAAAGAGCAAGTGGAGAAAAAGAAGAGTGCGCAGATGCTGGAGGAGGCCAGGAGACGAGAGGATAACCTTAATGACAGCTCCCAACAACTTCAGGTAACATGGGAATTGAATTACCTAAGTAATTCAACTTACCTAAGAAATTTGTTACTGAAAGAAAGCAGCCTCTCTATTGCCTTTGTAGCTTACTCTGTTGTCATAAGCGGCAAAATTCGTTTTAACTGTCAATTCAGTTATGAAGTGCATTGTTGCAATAATTTTATCGTTTTGGTACTGAGATTGGTGTGGCATTTCTTTCTTTGCTGCTCTTCTAACAGCCTTTTTCTTTAGCTGTTTTGTGTATTTTCCCAGCTGATTTTACCTTATGTTGGTGGGTTTTCTTCTACTAAATGAAAGATAACCAAGTAAG
>JAOXNO010008317.1:17001-41234 GCA_028565335.1 Limnodromus scolopaceus
GTTTTGTGTATTTTCCCAGCTGATTTTACCTTATGTTGGTGGGTTTTCTTCTACTAAATGAAAGATAA
The DNA here is from genome assembly GCA_028565335.1 of Limnodromus scolopaceus. Taxonomy (NCBI): domain Eukaryota; kingdom Metazoa; phylum Chordata; class Aves; order Charadriiformes; family Scolopacidae; genus Limnodromus; species Limnodromus scolopaceus. The sequence continues at coordinate 17,070 of JAOXNO010008317.1, forward strand.
CCAAGTAAGTATTCTTATAGTAAATTGAAATTACTGTGGGGTAACTGGAGGACCATGTTTTCTGTGTTTACTCATCCTTGTTTGACAGTGAAATCCTGCTCTACCTCATGAGTTCTTGGTATGCTTGCCAGTCAGTTTGCTTTATTTCTGAAATAAAAATGTGATGCTGCCGCACAGAATTATATGGTTAGCTCAAATCTACTGAGGCATATGAAAGTCACTTGTAGGAGAGCAAGTCAAAATATATGTTGATACTAGGTGTAGATGGTTTATCAAAAGGTAAGTTTTCAAGTACCGTCATAAAAATGTTAAATAAAGCAAAGGGACCAGGATGCTAAGTGAGGAGGTAATAGATATTTGCCTGTGATTTCTTTAATTTACAGAAATAACTTTCCTTTTGGTGAGTGAAAATAAACACGGATACAGTAATCTACCCTTGAGGTCTTTTAGGATTATTTTTTAAATCTTTAGAGAGCAAGCCTTCTCATAGGTGTTTTACTTTGTTATTCTACATTATCCTGTTTCTTGTTACCAGCTAAATATCTTAATACATCTACAATGAAGACACAGAATAAATCCTAATAATACACTAGCAAAGATAAATGCCCTCCTTAATTTAAGCAGATACTTCTTTTCTCTATTCTGTGGAATTCCAGGGGGATAGTTTCAACTCCTTAAGAACTTTTGAAGGAACCACAGAAACATGTGTCCATGTGGAATGCGCTCAGATGCACTGTTTTGTGGTCTCCTCGCCTCAATCCCAGTCCTGTGCATGCAGGGATCTGAAATAGTTAAGTTCCAAGTGTATGAAAATGATTTCGTAACTGCAGACTTTTATAAAAGGCTGGGATGTGGGATTTCTACATCTGCTAATGGGTTTTGTGGTGGCAATGCTATGGCAATCCACAAGGCTCTCGTTATGTGGCAGCTTAAGTTCAAATAACACAATCCTCCTTGTATTAGTGAAATGTCTTTAAAAATTCCTAAAACTAATACAATATTTGGTTAGATTTGTAATTTTCATTTGAGTAAATCTATATTTTTTAGTCTGAAAAGATAAGTGATACTTGACATTTGCCTTGCAATTATGTGCATTATGTGTATTTATCAAATGATACTATTCCACAAGATCATCCTTTTTGGTTTTATGTAGCACTTCCAGATTTTGAAAGGTGTGGCTTTCTTTTCTGGCTTCCCCACTCCTCCTCTTCCCTGTTATTCTTTCCCTTTTACAGAAATTAAATGCATTGGGAAAAACCTGAAATTTGTTTTTTCTCAGTTTTTTCATACGAAAATTGCTCTTTTTTTTCCTTTTTTTTTTTTTAAAGAAACAGGAAGTTATGTAATGCATTTGTGCAACTACGCATAGCAATGGACAGACAGTGATATTGTGGTTACTGATAACTTTAATTTCTGTTAGAACTGCTTAACCAGTTTCTGAGACTTCAAAGAGCTTGTACAGCTTTGGTGGCAGCGGTGAGGCAGCTTTCGCTCAGAAATTAGGTGGCAGAAAATTATGCTGCTTTGTGGCAGAGCTCTTTAAGAATGTACAGCTGTCCTTACAATCTACTATCCAGTTCTTTACTTATTAAATGTTTTAGCAGTAGAGAGATCATAGATATAAAACTATGAGTAGCATAGTTAGCATAATTTTACTCTAAATATTTCCTCTTTTTTAATTTCAAAGTAACCAAATTGCACTTAGGAACAAGAAAAAAATAACCAATTGTCTCTTTGGAGGAAGCCAAGTTTGATATTTTTCTCTTTGTCTCCAGTGTTACTTTGTTGTAGGTTGGTGGTCTAGTACGCACGCTAAAGTTGAGAACAAAGATGTCAAAGTGTATAATTTTATTATCTTTACCTTTTTACATTCAGGTTTTCTAATTAAAGATGTCTATACAGCAGTACCTACTTTCATCTACTTTGCTTATGTTGTTTTTTATTCTGCACTGGTATCTGTTGCTTTCAATATAATTATATGCAAGTATTTCTGAGATTAAAAGTAAACATTATTAAATACATATAAGAATTTAAGATTGAAGTGGGATGTGAGAGTCAAGAATGAAATGTTTAAGTTATCATAGTATTAATATTACTTGATTTTCCCTAGTGCCTTTCCTGCTTTTGTGAACCTAATTGTCCTGTTTGGGTGGGCTCGATTTTAGAGACTCTTTCCCCATATTCAACACGAGGCTGAAGGGAATGCTTTCATTCACAGATGAAAAAGGTCTGTATGCTCTAATGAAAATATCAGGCTATGGTAAAATATGGAGTGTTTAATGACAAGTGACAGGTTCAATAAAAACTCCTTCCTTTAGAAGAGCCCTCTGCTTATAGCCTCCCTCTCTCAAGGACTGCGAAGCTTTGGTTTCCTGGAAGTAAAATTTACCTGGGACCACATTTCAATTTGTTAGTTATGGAACCTGTCTTCTCCATAGACTCTGAAGGGCACTGCCTTCTAATCGATTGAAAAAAAATTAAACCTGAGAGGAACATAGATTTTTCTAATTTTTTTTTTTGTGCAGCCATTGTTGGCTTTGGGGTCAGGACACACAAGCACTAATTTCAGATAATTTTGGTCTTGGTGGTTTTGGCTGAAATTAATAATAAGACCTTATGAAATGCTTAAAAATATATGATCTGCATGTTCTTCGGTTGACCGTCTGCAATCCAGTCAAATAAACACGCTCCCAAGCACATACTCCACTCCTCCTCTCTCTGTCCCTAACAGGCATGTGGTTTCTTTCTTCCTGAGTCCAGTAACAAAATGTTCGTTTATTCAGAGAGCTCTGATGATGGAAATTTGGTATTTTGGGGAGTGGGGGAAGAATGAAAACCATAATGTCTCAATTCTAGTGAGATGGATAAATAGCTTTCCAAATTTGTCTTTTCCTCCTGGGTTCCCTTAAACCACAACTCTCCAGAGATCTGAGAGGTTAACGAGTGTCTGGTCTGTAAGCAGGATAAAAAAACCAAGCTGTTGGGCTGGAGTAGAAAATTTTTGCTTCAAGTAACTGAAGCTTGGCTATTGGGAAAAGGGATTGATACACTGTCTTGCCCTAGAGAGGTAATGTTTACTGAAATTTCAAGATATTTGAATGGGTACTTGGAACTGACGTCTGGAAGGGAGTATGCGTATTTTCTTGTCCTATCACTCCAGCATCTTCCAGAGGTTTTAGGAGGAATTTTCAGAATGTCTTGTAGCGCGGAGTTGTGTACTATTGGATCTGTATTGTAGCACCTATCCATCAGTCTCTAATTGCTGCTGCAAAATTATATGTCCAAAAGCTGTGTAGAATATATTTGAGTGCTTTAATGAACAACTGTAACACCAAGTAACTTTATTAATTTTTTTCTTGTTTTTGCACACCTAAGTTTTGATGATTTCAGGCATAATTCCTAATCTATGAACTGTGTGTGCAAGTATATGTTGTTTGTTCCTTGTGATTATATAATTCTATTATCATATTGAGGATTAAATAGGGAAAATATCCTTCTGGTGGAAAGAACTGAATCTTCAATCTAAACAAATGCACAATTTTATTGTTCAGTAATGCTTTTACTGGGATCCAAACAAAGTTCAATGGAATGGATAGGTAGCCAAATACCTTCTCATCAAATGAACCTTCTAAATTCATTAAATATTGGGAAGTATTTGTTTTGAGGCACCATAGCATGTACACACAGTCAATATCAACATTCAAAAATCTGAACCCAAGTGTAGCCCAGAACATCTGGTCTTAAATTATTGAAGAATTTCCTCTTAGCATGCTATGATTGGATTTTGACAGTAGGGTGGCTGAAGTTTTTTCATCTGATCTGTTGATGGTAATACTATGCTATGATGAAAATGACGGTTTGTCATCTTTCAGCTATTACTAAAAAGAGATTGTGCTTCCCTGATTAATCTATGAAGTTTTGGACAGTGTGAGCAAAGCTTCTGAAGAAATGGTTAGATCTAAAGGAAGGCTTTCCGAACTTGAAGTCCAGAATTTTCTCCATAACTTTCTAGGCATCATCAGCTTTGAAGCAAATTGGTTATGCTAGTTAAACGGTGTTACGTGTTTTCCTGGGATAAGTGAATTTCAAGTGCTGAGTTCCTGGCTAATTTCTCTTCTGAATAGACCACTGCCATATCAGATTCCGGCCTTGCCTGCCGGCTGAGTGGAGTGTACTTTATCCCTTGGATAGCACAGCTCAACACGTTAAGGCCCATGAAACTGTCGGCTACTGCATTTCAGCCTGGTAGAAATCTGTTCTTTAATGCCATCTCGCATCTGCAGGATTTATTCCAGAGAAGAGTCTGATGTGTCAGACCTGTATTTTCTCATTGAGCTCAGATCCATCTTTGGGAATTACTCAGATCAAAATGTTCTTTCTCCCTTCCTCTCCCGGTACTTTTCAGACATGAATTACATCAGGGAGAAGTTTGGGCCTCCCCATCCCTGGATAATTCTCTGTGCTACGCAGCCTTGGGGGTGTTAGAGTTCCTTGAGCCTGACTAGGTGCCATTATCTCTTATGCAGGTGGCTATAATTTCACTAAATGGTATATTCAGTTCTCAGTTATCCTCCTTCTGTCCTCTAGGACAGAATTTATGACATAAAGCACTGAAAGGATGTGAATTCACTTTACAATTCAGTTTTTAAGAAATTTGTTAGCATTTTTTGTATCAGTAACTTTTTCTTGTTAGTCACATTAGATCATTCTGAGGTCACCATAAGGAATAAAACTTATCATTGTTACATGTTCTTGATAATTAAGCAAAAAAATGATTCTGAGTTCACAGATAACGTGAATCCAAATTGTACTGTCTCTCAGTATTACATAGGACTTCTGTTAATGAAAATGCAGCAAGTATGAACAAATACAGGCTCTAAAGAACAATCATGCCTCACAAAAACTAAAGTGGAATAAATATATGAAAATTATTCCTCCTTTTTCATTTGAGCTAGATGCAGTGGTAATCAGTAGGTGATTTGGGGATCAACTGACCATTCCACCCTTTCTCAGCAATTCTGTGACAGCTGGCTATACATTAGAAAACAGGATATACATATGCAGTAGAGACTTCAGTACGCATCCTGATTTGTTAGTGATGTAATATTCCAGTATCAGTTTTAATTTGCATCAGGTTTTGCAATATGTTAGAGAAAATGCAGTGTTCCACAAATTTTGCATTCTATACTTACTTGGAGGGTTGTGATTTTCAGCACAATGTGTGCAGTTACTATAGATACAAGCAAATACTTAACCCTGGAAGATGCCTGGAGAAAAACTAGCTCTTGTTCTTATCATGCTATAACTCTCCCTGTCAAGAGAGCTTTTCCTAACTTTCCTGCATTTCTGGGAGAAGTTCCAGAAATGATGTCCACAAAAAGCTAGGCTTTTTGTGACTTAAAGTGAGAGGAAGTTTCTTGACAGGGATTAATTTGAATTTTAGCCCTTTTGGGGGAATTAAAAAATCCTAATTAAGCATTCCTGTATACATCTATGAAGTAGGTAGTGTATGGATGATAAATAGAATGGATAATGATGAATAGTATGGATAATGAATGTCCATAGTAGTTATGGACAACACTCAGGTATTCTTTTCATCATTTGCAATCATTTGCAATGCTCTCTAATGGAAAAAAAGACTTAGGAGTTTTAACAATGTTACTGCCTTAATAATTTTTATCATTTATTATCTAAGAAAGAGGACTGGAAAGAAACACTAGTCCATTGAACAGTGGAGGAATACTGCACAGTACCAAAAATCAGTGCAGGATATGAAATAACAATATAATGAAATTATGTTTTCATGTAAAAATTACACAGTTGGATTTCCATCTCAGCAAGACAGTAGTGCACACAAAAGTGAGCTTCTAGCTAAAAAGGAAGGTTACTTCCCTTTTCTCTGTTGAAGTCATAAAGTACAGCTATGTTTCGAGGAAGGTCATGAAGACTTGCTAAAAGATTGCCAGAAAGTAAGCATGACAAGGTAGGAAAAATATCTTGAAAAATGAGAAAATGAAGTCAAGCCCTGCAGCATCTGCTCAGAGTAGGTCCTTTTCTGAGGAACAGTAGTCCTTTTCATATCTTATCCTTTTACACGTGGATCTGACGGACTTTGCAAGACAGTAAATTCTCCATTTACTAGAAGGAATCTCATCAAGACAAACTTTTGTACACTTTAGGCCTTAAGAGTATCTACCTGGGTCTGTTTTTAATACCAGGTTTCCATACAGAAATCTGATATTGGTATTTCTCCAAACAGCTGCGTACAGGCACAGTATATAGTATCGGTGACCATTAAAAAGTGTAAGTTTATCTCTCTCATTTCCTAATTTACTTGGATTTATGAGATTGTGGTGTGTCTCCTATTTTAGTAAAGCCATTTTTGCTGGTGGATGTTTACAAGGTCTGAGTAACTTCATTGTTGCTTATTTGTGCAGTTTTCCATGTGAAGCAACCAAAAGTATACTTTTGAACAGAATATGATTTATCTTAGCAACTGATTTTTCTGTTGCTATATGAATTGTTTGATTGCCATACTAGAGAAAGGCGATGCAGCTTTTTCCTCCATCTGCAATATAATATCCATTTCAGAATATCAAAATAAATATACGAGCATGTTCTTGGGCTTGTTATGGTGGTTCTTATAGAGACAGAATCTATCATTTCTACATAATCGATGTTTCTGATGTTAAATACATTGTTAAGGAATTGCCTTCCTCTGTGTTTGACCAGAAGAGAGCACTCCTTACAGAATACTTATTACCGTAACGTTTACAGAAACTAAGCTCGAAGAGACTAGACATTTGGAATGGATAAGCGTATCCCTGGATAGACACTTAGCCATCTGCTCTATTTGTTTTCACTTTATGGTTTAGTTTACCATACATCTATTATGTTCAGGGTAGATGTATTCACTGCATTCACATCTTTAAAAAAGATGAACCATTTGACTCTGTATTCTTACATAATGTAAAAATGCTCTGCAGTTTTGAACAGACAGCTGGAAAAATTTCATGAAAGTCACTATTTACAACCAGCATTAGGCAGTCTCCCAATTATCCCAGTATTTCCTTAACTGCAAATTGAGATTTGTAGTGAGAGAAAGCCATTATATGGCTTGAGAGTTTTTAATAGAGGAAAGAGGACGCCCTACATCCTAACGTTTCTCTGTGATCCGTCAGGAATATTATTCTCCAGACACAATTTCACCCAGTCTTTTCTGCAGAAACATTAGGTGTCAGTGGAAGATGAAACCTGCTATTTGTACTCTCTGACCTGTTTGGCAAAGAGCAGGGTTGGTACCCTTTATGATATGCCAGAAACTAAGTACAGTGAAGACTGGACAGCTGAATGGGTGCCAACAAACTTAACCACTAGATGTTTTTTGCAAGGATTTTTTTTTTTTTTTTTCCAAGATTAGTATCTGAGTTCAAACTCCTTTCCTAAAAACTGTCAGAGAGATTAATGTAACTGTTGACAACATGGTGTGGTTCCTGTGAGGAGGTCTCTCCTGAGAGTAGAAAACATTGAGAGCCAGATTTAAGCAAAACAATAGGAGTACATTCAAGGGGAAGAACAGCTCTCTTTTCATTTTGGTGTCCTATTTCATGAGCCTGAGAAATGGCTATAAATTTGCATTTTTTCCCTCTTCTAGGATTTTTTTTTTTCCCCTCCCTCTCTTAAGCTTTTTTTTAATACTTGCTGTTTTGAAAATTGTTTCTAACTGATCTCTCCCCAAGAATAAAAATGCCTAATTGCTGCAGCTCATTTTAAGTCTCATTGTTTAATAAAATTGCCATTCTGCCTTATTCTTGTTTTCCCCAATAGAAAAGGAAAGGGGATGGAATGATGGCATAAAACCAGACAGAATTAAGAATTTATTTTTTAAAAAAAATATTACACATAGATTGTTTTTTTTTCGTTCTATACTTGCGCAACAAATGTTTCAGTGTATCCTTTAAAAAATTCCTCTAATGGATTTCAAGTAGTAATAAACTTTATTCACTTCATTCTAATTCAGTCATATTCCTTAATCTTGCTTACCAAATTACTCAAAGTGCCATCACCCTCAAACTACTCTTTTTTTTTTTCCATAGAAACAAGCTTATTCTGCTTTTAATTAGCACTTTCCCTATTAAATTTTACTCTTTGGCTAAAATGTACACACTCTTAACAACTACTCTTACTGTGATGTGCAAATATTAGCTGGGATTGAGGCTTAGACTATAAATTGTGTTTTCATAACTGACAGAAGGTTGTAAAATACTAAAAGCCAGCTTTTAGTATTTAGTCCTTTCAGCTGTTGAATTTTGTTTGAGGTACACTCAGATCTGAATGCAGGTGATGGGAAAAACTAAACTGGTATCACTTAGTCTTTTATTGATGATTAAAGGAGGATTATCTCCTTAACATTCTGTAAAATGTCTATAGTCAGCTAAAATTCATCAACAAATTCATTTTAGGACATTGTGTTGTTTTCGTTGCTGATGTTTGAGTTCAACCTAAGTCTTGATATCTTTGAGGGCATCTGATTTTCCAAAGCAGGACATGAAAAACAAGGGAATAAAAGCGAAAGGAATTCAGTGTTCCAACAACAGTTATCCATGCCTTTCTAGCGCACAGCTTTCTTCTCCATGCCAGTCACCACCCATGTACTTTTCCTCTTTTTGAAGTATCATTGAGTATTCTTAAACTGTATAAATTTTTTCCATTATAAGTGCGTATATCTTTATTTCCCAGTGCTATGGAACAATTATTGCTTTATGCTGTGGTAATGTGTCTATTTAAAAATGGCAAATATAATATTTGCTGTAAATGAGACTAAATTTCTCTGAATTATATTATTATATTTTCTCTAAATTTCTGAATTATATTTACTGATTCATTCAAGATATTTAAATGAAGGATAACCTATATAGCTCCACAAGTATCTCAGAACTCTAACTCATGGATAAAATAGCAGATGAAATCAGTATGAGTACATATTAATATATGTGAGGAGAAACAGTCTTAAATGTGTACACAACAATGGCTTCTATCTAGTTATATTACCATATGTCAACAATCTTGGAATTAGAATAAATATTTTCATGAAAGTGTCATTAGTTAGCAGAACTATTAAAAAAAACCCGAAATGCTGAGAAATATTAAAGGACAAATCAGATAATACCATTGTGGCATTATATACATCAGCAGTGTGTTCACCTCTTGAATAATGTGGGCTACCCATCACAGAAAGGATATGGCCAAAGTAGAAAAGGAAGAAAGTAGTAAACATAAGGATGAGCTTCTGTTCAAACAGATATTAAATAAATTTAAACACTTGAACATGGAAAATAAATTAGTGAAGACAAGAGCCTGGGGAGTATTTTTTCCAGCTTTGCAGACTGAGAACAATAGATAATCATTTTGGAATATTTAGGACTAAAGAAAAACAATAACTATTTTTCTCTTTCTTCTGAACTAGTTCAGGCTTTTATAGAAACAATTGGAATTTCATACAAAGAAGTGAGAATCTTTCAGAATGGGAAGAGTTTCCACTTTCTCATCCTTTTGTTTTTGATGCCATTGAATTCAAATGGGAATTTTTCTGAGTGCTATGGTGCCTTGTTGCCTGCTCAAATGATATTATCAATGTAACAGAGAAAATATGAGAAGCTTTTCTTTTCAAGTACTTCATTTTAGTATTTTTAAAGTCATGATTTTCTGATGATATTAGTGTCTAAAATTCCAATTTTTACCTTTTTCTGTTCAGCATTCTGTTCTTATCAGTCATAGCTAATTGGTTTCATGTTCCATATGAATTGAGTGCTGCCACACACTGAAATCATTCCTTTCTTCCTGACCCTTTCTTGCTGAATTTTTTTAAAGTTGCTGTTGTTGTGTCCAAGTCATGTTTATTTCCTGTCTTCAAGGGTATCCTTACATTTTCAGATACTGTGGTAAAGCAGATCTGTGCATTTACTGGTAAAGGTATTGAGGAGAACAGAAACGAGGTTTTAATATTTTAAGCAAAGCATTTCCCTAAATTAATATGTTTATCTTTGATTAGTAGCTGAATCCAGGTTGTACCGAGACAGATCTTTTCCTTGAGATTAACTTCACTTGATGCGTCTCGCTTCCAGGAGGATTGGGGGTTGGTTGGGCTGTTCCCAGATGGTGTGAGACCCATTGATAATTTAATTCTGACATGTGAAATGGTTGTGATGATCTCTAGTTTGAAGGCGGGGAGACAGGAGAAGGTGAAAAGTAATCCTGTTTGAGGTGGGTTTTTTTTCACATTAAGTGAAATGAATAGTGGTTGGTATTAGCATCTCACAAGATTTTTAGTCCTCTCCAGGAACTGATGGCTCCTTTAAAGGAAGCAATTCCTAGCACAAATAGAATAGCTGCTCTGCTATGATGAAAATCAAGAAAGGGGCATTAGAGACTAAAATAAAATGAATGTATGAGACTGAGGTGATTGCAGGAATTCCCTTTCAAGTTGAGGGAGTTGGGAGAGAATGAATAGAATCAACTGCTGGGTAGGTTTCCTCAGTGGTGGTGTATCACTATCACTATTTTTGTCCTGTGCTCAGCTGTGAAAAAGAGGGAAGACAGAAGTGAACTTTTATAGCTGGCTGTCTATACGTGCTGCTTCTGCTGCTCATTTTTGCTGAATGATTCAAAATGAGCAAAGAAAGGTAGGTCTCACAACTAATGTGATATATTAGTACCATGATGATGACAGGACTGACATTGGTGAGGAGAGGTCAGAGGAATAGGGCTGTATCAAGGGAATAATGTATGGGTTTGAGCTTCGTATTAATAGTGCAGTTAGTTAAAACTGTCACTGTTTTTTGCTGTAATCCCGTGTCAATTTAGGAGTCTTGAGTCATAGTATTGATTTATATGTGAAGAAGAAAGGTTTTTTACAGTAGCATTTCCCCAATCAGCCTCTCAGAAAAAAAAAAATATTAAAAAAAAACCCAACCAAACAAAAAAACCTGCAAAACCTCATCTCAATTACAGATATCCATTGCTTTTGCTCACTTCAGAACATTTTCACAGCTGTATTGTCAGCCTTGGGTCTTATTCCAATAGTCCGTGCAGTTGACCCACTGTTGTTCGATAGAAGCATAGAAAAAAAAGCCCCTGTAGGTTTTAAAAAATACAAATGTGGTAATTTGCAACAGCTGAAGCTAAATGTTGAAGCTGTTGGCACCCTGTGTGAGCTGCTAAATGGTAAACCTGGTTGTTAGTGTTGGCAAGGTCCTTTAGTCTGTCTAGGTTGTTGCTAACGAGAAGTGCCTACACAAACCCGACACAGCTAAGGGATTGCTTTGGTGGGAGCTCCAGGCTTAGAGTAACAGGAAAGAAGTGTCAAAAGCATGGCAGCTATCAGGAAGAGATGTTGCCAGGTTCTCATAGGAATAATCAGTTCTGCCTTTCTCTTTTAGGCCTGTGTAATAGTGTCCATAACTGTTTGTCCTTTTCTTCTCCTCCTGCTCTGTTCTCCTTCAAGAAATGTATAAATAATATAGATTGCAATGGAATTCCTCTTCAGTAGCAGAGAAAGATACTGGAATCACAGAGCTTTATGATGGATGTAATTCAGCTAGTATGGATTAGGATCCTTTCTTCACGCAAGCAGGGAGGTTGGAAATAGATGATCTTTAAGGTTACTCTTTTTTGGGAGGGTTAAATTAACTGGGAATGCCCTATCTAAAGAAATCCTTGGTTGAAGAAAAAGTTTTGCGTGGAAAGAAAACCCCTGCTTGGAGGAATTGCTAAAGCTTTGTGTATTTCATGTTGCTCCTGATGTTGAACAAAACTTCTGTATAGTTTGGAAAAACTTTTTGAGAGCAATGCACCTGAGTAGGAACGCATGAAATATCTTGGGGGAAAAAAAACAGCTGGAGTTGTTCACACATTTTTGTAGACATACTATATAATATTCAGAAACATTGTACAGTGGATGCAATGTATTCAAATATATACAGTACATTTGTAGCAATTTTCGGGCAATAATAACATTATGCACAAGTTTTGTTAAAGACTTTATATGTGTTCGAGAAATAGACAATGTGAAAAATTGAGAATTTCTCATTGCTAAGCTTTAACTAAGAGGATTTTTCTCTCCTTTACTTCCCTTTCATTTAAGTTACATCCATTAATAGTAATGTATATGTACCTCAGAATTATCTGTCGCGGTCTATCTTTAGAGTTGATATATTTCTTTTCCAATTTTAATGGGTCTGAGTGTTTGTTTTTTTTCCTATAAAGATACTTGAGGGACAAATGCATGCATGTTTTGCCCTTAGGATCACATATGGAACATTATTTACACCTTGATATACCTCAAAATTATTCCTTTTTATGATAACTGTCATTCAGTGCTAATGCCATTGTATATCATTGTAATTTCCTCTGTATTTTTTGCTGCTACTTTGTGACTTATATGTTTAAGAAGAGAAATGTGTTCACATAACTTCTAATGGATGAATTCGTTCTGTATTTATTTTCTTAGCATTTTGTTAGAGATACTTGCCACTTCAGTCAGCTTCTACATGAATTAATCTTGATACCAACTTATTTTCTATCATAAACTTGTAATGACATTTTACGGACATATTTTACTACCTGATATTTTACAGACTTAATTTACTTTCTTACTGAGATGGGGAGCCATGAGGAGTTTTTGTAGGGTAGAACAGCTGCCTACCTATTTTCATTCTTGTGCATTTTTATTAACTTCTGTGGTTGAGCACATTTAATGATTTTCTTTCCAGTGATCGTCCATACATGTAACATTTAGAGTGTGCATCCTTCCCCCATACACAAGAGCAGAAATTTTTGTCAGCATCATTTATAGCCCTGCGTCACTTGAGTGTCTACCTGCTCTGCAAATGCTACTCAGTTTTCTGAGTATACCTTTCTATTTCAAAGGGAGAATTTAGAATTTATTATAAAATGGTTCAGGTTGGAAGGGACCTTAAAGACCATTAAGTTCCAACCCCTCTGCCATGGGCAGGGACACCTCTCACTAGATCAGGTTGCTCAAAGCCCCATCCAACCTGATCTTGGAGACTTCCAGGGATGGGGCATCCACAACATCTCTGGGCAACCTGTTCCAGTGTCTCACCACCCTCACACTAAAGAATTTCTTCCTGATATCCAATCTGAATCTCCCCTCTTTCAATTTAAAACTGTTACCCTTCATCCTATCGCTCCACTCCCTGATAAAGAGTCCCTCCCCATCTCTCCCGTAGGCCCCCTTCAGGTACTGGAAGGCTGCTATAAGGTCTCTCTGGAGCCTTCTCTTCTCCAGGCTGAACAACCCCAACTCTTTCAGCCTGTCTTCATAGGAGAGGTTCTCCAGCCCTCTGAGCATCTTCATGGCACTCCGCTGGACCCGTTGCAACAGGTCCATGTCCTTCCTGTGTTGCAGACTGCAGAGCTGGATGCAGCACTCTAGGTGGGGTCTCACAAGAGCAGAGTAGAGGGGTAGAATCACCTCCCTGTACCTGCTGGCCACACTTTATGAGAAATGGCCAGAATTCATTGGCGGTTTCTCATAAACTATTGATCTTTTTTTTTTACTGTGCTAATTTTAATGCACTGGATCAATTATGTTTATCATGTCTGGAAATAATTTTTTCTCAATTGTTTCTTTGTACTATAGATAAATTTTTGTTCTTTCTTCAACTGATGATCCACAAGCGCATGCATATTCTGGATGTACATGTCTTCTCTTCTTCCACTGTGGTACTCTTAGGAGGATGTACTCATCACCTTGGCCTGTCCCTTGTGTTTGCAATGTGTCATATGAATTTCTGTGGCCAGCTTTGTCGCATTTCCATCTCAGCTGCCAGTGGAATGAAATTCTTTTACTGCAATTTGTCTCCTGTAGTTATTTTTCTGCATTTATGCAACTTGTCAGGCTTGAATTCCAGTTCTTGTGTCTTATTTGGCAGATACAATTTTCCAGATGTTGACATATATTGTCCTAATAAGATAGTCATCATGCATCTCAGGTCTGATCTTGCCAAAGATGAGGAAACTGGTTGAGGAGCTCCTGCTTGGCAGTTTCTGTCTCTTCAGCTCTCAGGCTGTTCCTTTCTTTCAGGAACTCTGATAATCACATGCTGTTGCTGTACATATGGAAAACCCCTCTTCAGCTCATTCTGTGTGAAACAGAGACTCCATATAAACCTAACACTTGGATTTACCCATCTTCTGCCTAGACACAATTTTCCCCATCAAAGATAATCCTCGAAACTTCAGCTCTTTTACCAATTAAAGGCATCAAGACAGCTGTATGCAACATTGATAATACTAGCATTAGCATTAGTAGTTAATTCTATAAACTCCACTGTTTGTTCATTCCCAGCAATATATATAGCAGCAGCTGTTTACATGGTAGTTAGTTTGCCTCTCAGTTACTTTATTATTTTTTTTTCAGAATCTTTAGTATTGGGTCTGTGTTTATTTGTGGTTCATGCTATGTCTTGTTACCAAGCTATACTCTAAAGGTATTTCCTTCTTCAGGAATTTATAAACTCCTCTTTTCTTCCACTCTTCAAAACAGCATGGGGTTTTTTTTTGTTTGTTTGTTTGTTTGGGTTTTTTTGCACCATCCTCTTCAGCAAATGGTAATGAATACAGAGAGAGAAACAACTCACCGTGGACATATGCTTTGGATGAGTTGCACAGGAACCCTAGCCATTCTTCTTGAGCTAGATTCTATGGTAAATACCATTTGCGTTATGTACCACGGTGTTCTGGTCTTCAGCATTTACCCTATACGTATTCTTGAAAACCCATTAAGTCAAAGTATTGTCTCATCAGTGTAAGATGTATCTCTCTCTTTGAGTGACAATTTTGCCTGCTTTTCTTGTTCAAAAACTTCTTCAAGTAGTTGATCAGCATGTGGAACTAAATGAAGGAGATCCTCCATGCTTACCTGAGCTTTAAGGCCCTATGATTGTTTGCGTCTGAAATCAAATGAAATTGTAATACCACCTTTTGGTACCCCACCACATTGTACATGCCTTTAAAGCTTCAGTACCTTCTTAAAAACCTCTGCAGGTTTTTACAGGTATTTTTCAGAGAAAAGCAGCAATTAATTAGCAAATTGATTTATTTTCATCAGTTGTCCTCTTCTAAAGAGTAGCGTTCTGATTTCAGCATAGCATCTTTCCTTCTGGGTGCAGCAGTTTAACCAACACTGCAGAAACCCACCTTCCATAATTTAGTGAGATACTTTTGGTAGACTCCTACGATAGCAGACCAGGAATCCTCAGTTAATGGGTTGACTACAGTAGAACCAATTTTTCATCTTCACATTTGGTACTGGTTATGGCCAAAAACAGGAAGCAAAGGAACTTTATGGGAGAAGCTTAATAAGATTCCAATTTTTGAAAGAAATGCATATGAATCAACCAGCAAGTACTTTAGAGTTGCAGTTAATAGGCCCTCATGTTTTTAAGCTGTGAAAATTTCATAACGTTAGATGGGCTGCCGCCAAATGTTGGTGAAGAATTTGTTTTATCAATAACTATATTAGAGTTTGTGTACAGGAGGAAGCTTTAAGGAGTATTTGAGGCAGCTGACAGTCCTTGAGTTCCTAGGTTCCACTTATCTAGTGGAAGATTAGTTCACAATGAGGGATTTTTCTTTCTAAAGAGAGTTTTATTCAATCTAGAATGGACTGAGATAATTATCATTAGGTTCTTTACCTAGGTTATGGCTTCTTGAGGTAATCCACATTAAGAAAGAGCAATAGTTCACAGGAATTAGTGCTTGTAACAATGTAACGATTTCACTGTTTAAGTAACAATGGATTCTGAGTTCAAAACATTTCCAGTACTATGTTCCTCCCCTCTGGTCTATGAAAGCTCTGGGGTAAAATGTGCTATTACATTAATTAGAGTTACATGAAAATGATCTTTCCCTGCCTAGATGATTGGCTAGTCCTAGAAATATTTTCACCAGTTAAAAGAAGTATTTCATTGTCTTCTCAAACTGTTAACTAATTTTTCCCAAGAGTTGACTAGAGCAATCCATTTTAATTCCAATTCAAAGAGTGAAATTAGGCCATAAAGACCTTTGTAAGTCTAGTTCAGAACACAGTTATGAAGAAATTTGGCAGCATACCTCAGATTTAATCGAACCTAAGTGCCTGGGTGAAAACATATATCCTATTTCATTCCCTTTTCTGAAACTTCATGGCAGATTACACATCATTTGAATGTGGGATAGATTAAATTGATACATCCTTTTAACATGCATCACTTGGACATCCTACCACTTCCTTCCTGAAGTGAAAGAAAAAGCCCAGAAATGTGCGTCAGTCACACCTCCTTTTCCTTTCAGGTTTTCAGACAGACACGTATTGGAATGAGTTTTGCATATGAATCAGCTACAGGATCATAGTATGGGTAGCAAAAATTTTTATTGTGCCTGAACTCTTGGCACTCCCGCAGTGTAGAATGGGTTTTGCATTTTCTTTATGCTGCCACCACTGAGCATAAAAGCAGAGCTATCTCCTCACTCCCAGTTAAATTCCACCTCTGCTGTGGAATCTCGTTCATGGGGGACTCGGGAGGGAGGGTCACATCTTGTAATGTGGAGGGGAGGGTCTTGTAATGAGGAGGAAGGGTCACATCTCTTGTAATACACCTTGAAGAATCCAATTACTGTACAGGTAAGTAATATTTTATTTTTTCTTTCTGAATAGTCACCTGTATAAGCTTCATGAAAGGAGACTGCCACTGTTTATCATTCTGCAATTTTATCAAAACCCAGGAAGATAAAATTGCCCTCAGTGTAACCTTTCAATGTACGTATGAAGCAAGTCAAGCTGTACTCTGGTCCACTGCTGCAGAGGATCAGTCATTGCAGGAAAAAAGTTTTAACTGTAGTTATAATTAACAGAAGTTTTTCTCCAGAGTTCAATGCTTATCACAGTAATTATAGAATACTTCATGTAACTAAAATGATGAAAGCATCATCAGCACAGGTTGAAGGTCATGTTTCAGAGTTTAGAGCCAAACAATTGGAAAATCATGCTGGTATGTTAAAAGGCAAATGCTCATTCTCTGTTAATTACTTTTTCTCTGTTATTATGTTTTGTTTGAAACAGCAACTTTTATTTTAAAAATAGCAATTCAAATGCCAAGCAATTAGTCATGAATCAAAGACACAGAAACAAAATAATTATTTTAAAGTGTCTTGAAACTATTCTGCACTACTGGAGGTGCTCTCTGGGAAAGCAACAGTCCACTACTCCTGCCAGGCATCAGTGTGGTTTTGTAAGGTGTAAGTCAACACTGAATTTTTTTAACTTGCAACCCTCTCATGTATATGTAAAAATTTTCATATTATTTTAGGAAAAGTAATTGTATCTGAATGCAGACTTTTGGAGACTGTCTTGGTCAGTTTTGGTACCATCACTTGCTCTTCTTCCTGCCTCAAGAATTCACCTGTCTGAATAGAGCGCTATATGGTGCCAAGATTAATACAGTGTCAAATTCACCTCTTAAATGTTTGCCTGGGATGAGGAGTGAATACACCTTACATGTTAGTATGTTTTATTCTGCATTCTTATTTTAAAGCAGTTTCCATTTTACATGCAACTGTTCAAACTCACCATTCCCACTTCTGTTGTTTGAAATGGAGAGAGACACTTCTACACTTCCTTTGCGATCCATGAATAATAAATATATCAAGAAGTACAGTTGATATTTATTGTGTAATGCAGATAGGCAAGTAAATATTTTTCATGTCTGGCACAGTTAATATTCTGCGCTGAGTTTTTTGTAAACTTGCTATTCATCTTTTTGATGAGTCTTCGGTTCAGCTAATCATAACCATAAAGTAGTTTTGGAAGATAATCAGAAAGATTCAAAAAGTATGAAAACATATTCTGCAACTCCTCTTTTTGAAATGAAGATCTCTCCATTTGTTTCTTTAGAAATCAGCAATTACTTGCCCTGTGAATCCACTTTAGAAAGTAATCATCAGCAGAAAGCTCCTCTGCCTGCAAAGCCTGACAAATACTGTTGCCTGTGCTGGTGGTTTAATACTAGCCTTTCTCTACACAAGGGCAGTGGTGCCAGAGGTCTTGCTCTGGACTGATACAAAGCTTTGCATCTCTGCTGGAACACTCTCATTGAAAGTGGCAGGTTTGAGACTGCCAAAAATGGTGTTCATACAACAAGTATCCTTGGTGATGTATCCCATGTCCTAGAAGGCAGGAATTAAGGAATGTCAGGTTCATTCTTTAAACTCCAATGACTAATTTTTGCATTATGAAGGTTGCAAGGTCAAATTTTTTTCCAAGTCAGTCATCTTTTTCTTTACTCTTTATATGGTGTGAAACACTTTCAGAGAAACAGTGGAAAATTTCAGTCCTAAAAACAAAAGGACAGAAGACAAAGGAGTGTATCTGACAAAAAGCAAAATGCAAAAAACAAAGGCAAACATTTTTGGTTCTTCCACTGCTGCTGACATGGCTAAAAAGCCCATGTGGTAACTTAAATGTGCATTAATATCTCATCTGAACCCTATGGTCTAAACCAATCTGCAAGACAAGAAATGCAGAAATCTTCCATCAAGCTCTTCATTTCTAATGGATTTGTTAAGCAGCTGTGGTCCAAGACATTCATATATAGCTGTCAGGACAGCCTGCTTTGCAGTCTTTTGTCCAAGCTGTTACAGCAGAAGCAGGAGATAGACATTTATTTTCCTAGCAATATTAAAGTTAGGATGGTCTCCTTTACAAATAACAATACCATTATTTTTGTATATCATTTCTATAAGTTATAAAGCTTGTATAAACGAATGAAACAGTAAATTTTCTGAAGAGCAATATGGTTTTCTTCAATGGTCTTTGAATATATGTGGGACATCTGAACTTGCAACTGTGAAGATGCTCTTGATCGAAGAATAAATTTTAAGGGAGTCTTGATACTTGGATGTCTGAGATTCAGACAGCCCAGATGAACCCTTCATAATTTCTAGAGAGTTTTTATTGAAAAACTTCCTTAAAGACTTAATCTGAACAATGGAAAACTCTGTTGGGTTAATGTTTGCTTTTCTCCCCCTTAACCTGGAAATGGCAAATTCCGAACTGCAGTGCTATGTTTCCCTTCTTACCACGCCTGCTGGTGAATGTGTGAGCAAATGGGCAATGCTGAATGCCTGCTACCTTCCCACCACTTCTGGCTTCTCTGCTTCTTTGGAACTGCTGACTAATCTTTCTTTACCAACAACCCTTGCTTATCTGTGCTGTGTAATCTGACAGGACTATGGTATGTCCAATACGGAGGGCAAGCGCTCTTGCTTTGAGGTCCTGCTTTGCTAGCTTTCTCCTTCTCTTTACTATAATCTTCCTCCTACTCTTGCATCACTTCATCTTTCTTTTGCGTGAAGATAATTTGCCTGCAGTTGCACCTTGGGAGGGAGAAACGCATTTTGGTTGGCGTAAAACTTGGTTGATTAAAAGGCTTTAGTTCCAAACAAGTCATCTTCACCTAGTCTCCCGTCATTTTCCAGGACAATCTACGTAAAAAGGATGATCGGATTGAAGAATTGGAAGAGGCACTCAGAGAGAGTGTTCAGATAACTGCAGAGCGGGAAATGGTGCTAGCACAAGAGGAGTCAGCCAGGATCAATGCTGAGAAACAGGTCTGCAATCTTATAAAGTCACTGGTAGTCCTCTTAGGAAAGTAACCGGACAATAAAGTACTATTTGCCCTGCTTTGCTGTGAAACACAGCTGGTTTTGTTTGATGATCCTGTATCTCTGTTCCAACATTAGGTAACAGAACTCATAAAGTCTGCAAAGCCTTCATGATAGGTTGTGTTTCATAGGTAAGATTTTCTTGAACTTAAAAAGAAATATAAGGTATCCTGAGCTTTAAAATATTAAGTAGTAACTTTTCTGATCTGTCTTGCTGTCAAAGCTATCTTCCTATATGTAGGCATATGTAGGTTCACTGTGTTGTTCATTGTATGTATTTAAAGATGATGATTTTTATTAGCGTAGTTGTGTTTATGGACCAGTCTTGTTACGCTTGTGAAACAGCTGCATAGAGAGACAAGTCCCTTGACTTTAGCCCAGCACACACAAAGAAAATACACACTTGTGTGTTGAAGCCACGAGTGTAAACTTTTACGCATTAATTGATTCTGTGCCACTGACAAGAGAATCTGAAGAATCATGTATGTGTCTGATTTTAACTCACGTAAGTAATCATCAAGAAAACATACCATAAATAGTGAATAAAATTCCATGAGATTTTGATAAAGGTTTCAAAGCAGAAACTTACTGTGCTTTTTGTGAGCCTCTTCAGTGTTTTTCACTGTTCCTTACTTGACCGTAATTAGCAAACAAAAGCATTTGGTCAGTTGCATTGAAACAGCATGATCTCTTTCTCTTTGTTATTTGGATATAAAAAGTTTTGACTAACTACACTTTAAAACTTTTAAAGAGTTTTTTTCCAATGTTTATTCTTATATCACACACTTTTAACTTAGAAGAAGATATAAGTATCTTAGTGGTAATCCAGGTTTTCAGGAAGAAGGCAACTGTTTCTCTTTAGGCTAGAATTGAGCTCAGCTGTTTGCTGATAGACATATTGAGGGTAAATCTAGTTGCTGTAGCCTAAGACCCTAGACAATGTTAGGGAGTTCACTTTCAAGAATGCCTTCTTTCCAAGCTTCTTGTAGCCTTTGAAAAAACCTGCATGAAATAGAAATGTTAACTAGGTAGTGAACAGTACATCAAAGATCAGATCCCCTTGAAAGGGAAATATCCATATTACAACGGAGCAGGTTCTATGATGAGACACAAAAGTAAATGAAATAGTATGGGATTTGATGCCGAGGACGTGATAATGTTTTAATTTCATTGTTACACAATGAAAGCATTGAGAAGCCTGTAGATCTTACCCTTTTGTGGTGTCTGTGCTTGAAACGCAGAACAAGATCCATAAGGCTTAGTAAATTTTTGGAGGCAAGATTTTGAAGAAGGTGGAGTGTGTTAAGTTTGTAGGGGTTAGAGGCATCTGAAGTCAGGGAAGTAAGCACAAAGATGAACATTTACAAATTGTGCGCATAATGTAGGCTCGCATTAGAGGATGATCAGAGGTCATCTCAGTATTGAAAGTGAAAAGTAGGTGGAGTACAGTTTGCAAAGGATGAGCAGCTTACATTTCATTCACTGGCAGGGAGGCATGCTAGTAGCATTAACATGATTAAAGATACAGACAAGGAGATTATTGCACAAATGGGCATAACCTGCACAAGAAGTATTTTGCGTAGATTCAAACACAGAAGAAATCCTACAAAATAATTTGGTGGGATAGATGCTGTCAGAAAAGTCTTAAATTGGAGATATTCCATAAAAGAAATTCTGCAAGTTTTTAAAAATAACCTTTTAAAGGAGGTTTGAGTCAAAGGTACTATCAAGATTAACAAAAATACAAAAATTCTGACCTAGATGAAATGAAATAGTGAGGAGGATTTCAGTCACAGGGTGGAAAGGAGGATGCCTCTTTAGCCTATTGAGCATGAGCTCCTCATAGGTGTCTGTCCACTGTGAGCTGTTAACAGCAGGTTTATTCTGGAGAGGAGAAGGAATGAGTCTGGGTTAGTAAAATAGGAAACTGTTGTCATAGAAGTGAAGTTTTATCTATACATGAGGCATTCTAAAACAAGAACACAGAAAGAGAACAGTGCTTTGGGAATAGATACAAATATCAGGTTTGACAGTAAGGAGGCTTTTCAAAAGAATTCACCACCAAAGCCTGATGAGATCAGATGGTCAGAGCCATCAGGGAAATAGCTGATGAATAGAGAATTGTAATTGGGTGTACAATCTGAAAGATGAGGCAATGCAGGGAAATGTGCAGCCTGAGGGTCAATAAGCCATAAGGATCAGAGAGAGAGATTGAGAGGAAGAGAGCCAAGAGGAGCAAGACTTGTAGGAAAAATTGGTGGAATATAGCGGGCAACAGCTTTGTGAAAAATAAATTAATTTGGGTGTAATAGTGTGTACAGAAGTGAGGAGAAGAAAGAAGGATGGATTGAAAGCTGTCGGATCGGAAGAGGGAAAAGTCAACATCTATACCATCGCTGATTGACAGCAGTGTCTTACTTCAACAGAACTAAACTGCTGGCTCTGACCAATTACAGTTCTTAAAATGTGACCCACAAGACAGCATGAAGGAAAAGCAACTGGAGTGTCTAGTTCTAGTCAGCGCTGGGAGAGCTGGGGTGCCCCATTTTATCCAATGGGATTTGTTTTGGTATCAATTAAATGCAGTCAAGTAATAGAGTGATGGCAAAAAGGTGTTCGTCTGAGGTGGGGAGGAGACTTCCCCTCAAATGTTTTTCAGTTTGTATTCCTTCAATTGCCTTAAAAGAATGCCCTCTTTGTTTTATTACATTCTTGTGGAGGTTCTTTGTAGAATTGTGAAAGACACCCTTAGATAGCTTTAGAGTTTTAAAATGGAAGGCTCTGTTTTCTATACAATATTAGTGGCACATCCTTTGATTTTTACAAACAATAATAGATTAGGATCATTCTTAGACCAAGTATGAGTGTTTTATGTGTAATTTTAAAAATGTTGATGTTGTCCAAACTAATTATAATTTGCTTTTAATTGCATGCTTTTTCTTTCCTCTCTTCTGTTTATCTTGTTTTCTACCATTCTGCCACTTCACTGGCTGTCTGAAGCTGTTTAATGAATCAGTGCATGAGGTCAACCATTTTGGCTTTAAGTGGTTCAAGGTATGAGGACATCTCATTTGTGTGTACCTCTGCCCCAATATTTAATGTTGTTTTTGTAGCCCTGTGTTGTGTAATCTTACCCTCCATCATCTTGTGATGTATGGTTTCCTGCTATTTTACAGACTTCAGATTTGAATTACAGTGTCCATGAAGCTGCTTGGAATTTCATGGTTCTCAAAGAATCGTTTTGGATTAAAATCTTACTCTCTTTAATCCTGCGTTTGAAATTATCCTAGCAGTGTGTATTAACTGTGGCAGTGGGTTAACTGTGTTAATACACAATCTATATATGGCAAGATGTCTCCAGATGACTAAAGCTTTCTGTTTGTTTCAGGATCTTAGACCTGTTCTTTCTTTCATCTATAACAAAAATAAAATCAGGCGTTTTCCTGCTGGGACCAGAGCACCCATTGGATTGGGCATAGTTTTATTAACCTTACTCTTCTGTATAACAGAAACCCTGCCATACAGAAAGCAGATGACGGAGTCTTCCATAGATACAAAGACTTGAAAGTTCTCCAAGTTCTTTCTTTCTAACGTATTCACCTGGTTTTACTGGTGCACCTGCTAAGTCTTGTGTGTAAATATTACTGTAAATTCCTTACAGCTGTGGGGTTATGTACAACTATGGCTGATCCCACTAGTTCATCCCTCTGTGTCGAAGGTCAGAAGGTATATGGAGATTTCTTTTTAAGTAATCTCCATAAGGCTGAAAGTAGGATTTCTCGGCTAAGCACTTGTATTATAAAGTTATTTCTATTAGAGATGGCAAAAAAAAATGTGGATCCGGGCACTTTTTCTGAATTAACCAAATCTGAGTTTACTTTTGTAAAGCTATCATTACATTCCTCCGGGGAAAAAAAAAAAAAAAAAAAGGATTAAACATAAGTTTTCCCTGCTCAGAAATACAGTGATTGTTTTACTTCCCTTGGAAATAAGTGCTTGAGGTCATCTTTGACAAAAGGCTCTGTTTTGCTCACAAACTTTCTTTTGCTATCCTGGTGCATCTTACCATCCCTTCTCCTGCAGCGGGAGGCAGGAGGTCATCTTTTTAGTCATAGTCAGCACCATTCCTAAAACAATGCTGGAAATGTGTTTCGATCTTCATGAAAGAATAAGGCCTTTTTTGTGGAACAAAGTGAAACAGAAGTTCAGGTTCTGTGATTCAGTGTCAATCAATAACAAGTAGTGTCAGGTCCTTGGCACAAGGAGCACAATACTAGAATAACTGGCGTTTTGAGCCTTCATTATTGGAGGACATAGTTCACAAATGTGTACTGACCTAAGATGCTTACACCCTCCCACTCTTCACTCACTTTCATTCCCATACTTCAGCGCACGTCCCTCCAGTTTTCCCAGCCTGGGTCATTCTGGAACCATAGAATC
>JAOXNO010009393.1:0-38864 GCA_028565335.1 Limnodromus scolopaceus
AACAGGCTGCCAAGAGAGGTCGTGGAGTCCCCTTCTCTGGAGGTTTTCAAGACCCGCCTGGATGCAGTCCTGAGTGACGTGCTCTGGGCAATCCTGCTTTAGCAGGGGAGTTGGACTAGGTGATCTCTAGAGGTCCCTTCCAACTCTGTCAAATCCGTGAATCGGTGAAGATGTCCCTGCTGATGGCAGGGGCGTTGGACTAGATGGTATTTCAAGTCCCAACCCAAACTATTAACTGATTCTATGGCCCATTTTGTTTATCTTTCTGTTTATTTTTAAAATATATTTACTAGTATACATAGATGTCAGAGAAATAAACCACATTTTTATATAACTATTATACAACTACTATCTAAAATTCTCTTCACATTAATATTAAGATCAAATTAAGTTTAGAAATTCTTCAGATGAAGCAAAAGATGACAGAATGGATAAAGCATGAAAGACCCCTGAAATGTAATCTGTAAAACTGTTTTTCAAACACATCGCAGAACATCTATATAATGCAGATAACCAAGCTAATAAAAATGTTCAGCTGACTCGCTGAACAGTGAAAAAATGTATTGGTATAAAGTTTGGTACTAGTGCAGAAAAGGGGAGAGTCTCCAGTATCTGAGCTGACAGTTTTATAATTAAATGACATTTTTCTCTGTTGACCTGTAGACACTCTAGAGACTGACTTTTAGTGAATACTTGTAAAAGTTAACCCCCAAATTCTTTACCTAGTTTGGTCAGAAATACTTTTTTTGTGAAAATGTTTATACTCTCTGTTTGCAAGAATTGGTTTCATCAGCTCTTCCATGGAAACCTGTGGGTTTCCTATCAGCTTTCCTACCCCTTGGCTTCCTGTATTGTGCTGTGCTGCTTGCTAGGCAGGACCTAGACTCTTCGAGAAAGACAACTGGTTCCCTGTGAATTTCAGCCGGAGCCCTCAGGACATCTAGTCTCCACAATATGTAGAAAACAACAGCTGCTTGGTCCACAGGTGACTGAGGAAGCCTCATCATTTTTGTTTTGTTTTATTTTCTTTTATTTTTTAAATGGCAAAAAGAAATGAGTTCCCACTGTTTCTAAACAGAATTATAGAAGGGGGAGGTTTGAAATGCTGAGGATTAATTTCAATCCAAAGGACCTTATACTTGCCTACTTAAGGATTTTCTGTGCTACAGAGTGCCAGAAGATAAACCTCCTTCAGCTTTGCCCAGAGACTTTCAAATATGTAATTCCAAATGTTTATATTTTTCTAACATACTTTATTATAGTCCTTTTTCATGGTACTGCCCAGAAGAAATAGCACTTGGTTCTTATTACATGTAATTTGAAGTATAGTATCTTGCAATTTCAATAGACAAACTTTGTTGTATTATGAAATCTACTTTTCTAAGTATTTTTGTTTCTCATCACAGCAGTATCTTGCTGTGTAAGGTAGAGAAAGGAAGAAAAATTAAGTAGGCTGCTCTGGGTTTTTTTGTATTATTTTATGTTTTCCATTTCAACACCAGTGCCACCACCATTCACTATTTTCCTTTCATGTCTGCACTGTTGCTATTTAAATTCTTGCAGTAAAAACTTTGATTCTGGGAATGCACCTGGACACTTTCCTGTAAGAAATTTGTTTTTCTTACCTTTTTTTTTTTTTAATATATATATAAACCAGTAAACCTGTGCGATTTCAAACACCCTATGGCCCATTACTCTTGGGATATGCATGAATTCCACTCCATCTTTGGGCTGGTTGAAATGAGACTCCATGTGAGGAAATCTTCTCTTTAATTCCCACACTTAGGCAGAACATGAAATGGGAGTTTGAGTTCTTCCTGGCCCACCCTGCTCATGCTGTTCTTCATAAATCCTGTTGTTGTTTCTAGGCCAATTGTAATTGTGTTTTCATTGGCCTTCTTCATTTATGTTTCGTTTCCAGATAGTCCTCAATTTGGCATGTTGGCTTTGCTTCTCATGTAAAAAGAGAATACTACAGTGGTTTTTTTCCCCCTCAATCAAATCTCCATAGGCTTCTTTATCAACAGATAGACCCTAAGAGTCTACTTTTGGGATATTTCATATCTCAGTTAATTAATTATCTTTCATTATTTGTTAGGTGCTGCGATATATTGACTTAGAATATAACATTAATGTTTTGTCAACCTTTAATAAATTTAAATATGTCTACATCTCAGTGCTGTACTCATGAACTCTCCTCAGTGTGCCAACTTTCAGTATGATGCTAAGACTGCTTTGTATTACATTTGGACAACAATGTCCTATGAAAAGATAAGAAGGCTAGGTTTTGCAGAGTGTAGGTTTTCATTTGACAGTATCCTGAGAAGTATTAATGCTGTTCACTTGAGTGAAACCATTCCTCTAATCGACATCTGTGTCATTTCAAGGTTTTGTACAATTTTTTTGGCTGTTGGCAAAAAAAAAAGGAAACGTTTGAGTTACCAGGTTTCCTTCAGCAGTTACTACAAACCTGAAAATCCAAGATACAGGAAGGAGTAAGTTTCATGTACTGATTGCATTTTAACTCTCTAATTTAAAATGACTTTATAATTAGGTTTAAAACTATTTTCTGTTTTTATTTTTAGCAATGGGCCTAAACTACAAGGCATTTTTTTACTTTTTAGCTAGATCACTCATTACAAATTCTACTTATTGGAATCTTCTACTCTTTTTCAACTTGTTTTTCCCAATGTAAATCATCAGACCACACCCATGACATTTGTCTTGACTTCTTGTTCTAAATTGCTGTATAGCTTTGCTGCCTGCTGTTAAAATAACTGACAAATTTGACTCCAGAGATGCACTTCAGTGATACATGAGGGAATGTTCCCACGAGCTGGATTATATTGAGTCAGTCTACTATAAACTTGACCCAAGAACTTGAATGCAAATCAAAACCTTTCTTACAGCATAACAACTTCATGCAATAGTGAAAATAGGTAAAATAAGAGAAATTTCTAATATAACAAAATTGTTTGGGGGCATTTTTTTACAATCTGTAAGCCATTATATTTGGCGGATAAATAGGTAGTCTTTGGGCATAGGTCTACCACATATAATCTGCATCTTAATCAGAAATGGTTCATCATAGCCACTCTCAATTTTAAGATTCTTTTTACTATCACATTTCCTGTAATCAGACATCTTTAAAATATTTTTAGTCTATGTAATCATTTCATCATTACATGCTCTTGAAATTTATAGGTTCTTGTCCTTTAAGCATGTAGTTGGATTAGATGATACAAGAGGTCCCTCCTAAACTATTCTTTGATGTATTTATAAGAAAGCAGAGAAAAAAAATCCTCATTCAGAAAAATGTTTGGGAAATAGAACTCAAAAATACTACCTGCCTGTAGCTGTGGATCACATTGACTGAAAAGTGATATTCGCACTGTAGATAAATGCAGCCACAGTCAATGTGTTATACATGCATAGTAATCCTGAGTGTGGAGAGAACTGAGGTGGTCTCTGAACATAACTCAATTCTATTTGATGACTGAATTGCCCTGTGATTCTGTGGCTTTAAAAACGTAAGTAGTATTGTGAAGGGAGAAACTATCCTCAAGCCAACTGCAATGCCCAAAGCCATGCTTCCATTTGCTTGTATGTATCTCCTTGTAGTGAACTGGAAAATGAAAGCTCAGGAGATGACTGGTGATCAGAAACCAGGAGAATTTAGTTCCAAGCTCTACAGACGGAAAGGCTACCATTGACTCCAATGAAAGTAAGTTAAGAATTTTTGTGCGTTTGTGTTATCTATATAGGAACACTAGTGTATGAGTGGTGTTTTACTATACATTTTGTCTCCAGCATTCTTTCTTGCAGTTGAGGGATAATTAATGAAAAGTGAATAAATCAGTTATGCACAGACATTTTCTGATGGAATGAGAAATGTCCTAATCAAATTGTTTCTGCCAGTAAAACTCTATTGGTACGAAATCTGAATTAACCTGTAGAGGAAATAACTGCAATGAAATATAGCTAGTTGGAAAAATCTCAGAATATTAATATTAAAGCATCCAAGGTTTATGAAAGTAACATTATTTAATCTAATTGATGAACCACAGCAGACCAAACGGACAGAGAAATAGCATACAGAACAAACAGCTCCTGTTACTTGGATATGTGAAGCATTTGCAATGGTACTCTCAAATACTGCACCACGAAGAGTTAAACGAAGAAAATCTGGTCAAGGTAAAGTAATAAAGTATGGCCTTCTCTGGTAGGGAAAGCAATAGATTAATTAACATGACAGATTAATGTTCAAGTTAACATATCATTCCCACATATTCTCCCCTGTTTCTGTCTATGCATAAAGAAGAGACACAGATTTATTGTTTCACTGCTCTTTTTCTGGAAGAAGTGAATTTAATCAGTAAAGTGAACAGACAGATACCTTTGTCTTACTGTTTTGCACAGATGAGTCTAGAGGTCATCAGAAAGTTCTCTCTACCTGTTCTCTTCCCCTGTGAATCTCATAGATGTTTCCTAGTTTCTAATTGCCATTGTTCATTAATTATCTTCAGAGAGTTCAAAAAGTGAGGTGTATCCTACCACACTTTTTTCATCAAAGATTCAAAAGTAAGAAAAGGCTCTACGTTTGGCCCAAAGTCTTCTATTTGGCTTATTTCTATGAGACTTTTAGTTGAGTTTGGGAAATGGCTACGGAGTAAAACATTATTACTGTTGCTGCACTTTAGAACTAATATTTTAGTCAGGCAGGATTAATAGAAAATATTTGGAAAATACTGCTATTCCCATTTTTCAAGTAGAAAGCTGAGGCAAAGAAAGATTAAATTATTTGCCTAGGAGGAATTCTGTAGGACAGTCAAGAACAGATATATTTGGAAAACACTTTGTGCATGTTTGTTTTCCTGCGGAACTGTATTCTCTCTGATTGTGCACTGAAAATGTTTTACTCCACAACATTGCACTACTAAGCACCATACTGAAACAGCTTTAGTTGCAACCAATAATTATATTCCAGGGGACTGGAAGAAGGAAGAAATTGTTATGAAGTGTGATTACAGTAAGAGAGTTCTGGATGAAATTTCTGGATAATATAAATCAGTATAGCTCTACTGCAATGAACATGTTTTTGATGATATATCAAAGTTGAGAGTAGTCTTAAATGTGACTGTTGGGCAACACTGATGCGAATAATACACTAGAAAAGTTGTATGTTTTGACAATAAGGCTTGTTTGGTTAGTTGTGTCTTCATCAAGAATTTTGTATTCCTACCAATATGTTTCCCAGAGAATTATAAGGAATTTAATAAGTTGCTAGCCATAGGTGATAAAATGTAAAATAGCAGATACTAATATAACAGAATATTAAAAACAAGAACAACCTAAGAAGAGTGTATGGGAATTCTACAATAGTTGATGCTATGCTTTAAAATAAAGCACACTATTTGTAATGACAGGACAAGGAAAATTCAAAACAAAATCCTCAAAGTGAATGAGGGCTCATTTGGGTACACTGTGACAGGTCAATATTCCCGTCTGACAGCTCTTATAATGTCCCTTTAAAAAATAACTTCACTGTGACTTCCCTGTCAATTGATCATGAGGTCAATTTTAGGGTCAGGAAAGGATTATTCCATTATCAAATGTATGTTTGTGCTCCTTAATTGTATGCCTAGTTGCACACTAGAGAGAAGTACATTAATGACAGCATTTATTAACTTAAAGAGTGATTTGCTATGTTAATGGCTTCACTTCTGGCCATGTGAAAGTAGACTATAAATTAATAAATCAAGCCCAATGTGTTCTTTTCTTTAAAAAAAAGTTCAGCTAAGTATTTGGTGCCTGGTCTTTATGGCTCATATTAAAAGAATAGTCATTCCAGGCTGGCCATAACTGGAGAGCACTTCAGGTATAACAGTCAGCCAACTTTAATGTAAACTAAATGAATCTATTATTTGTACAAATTAAGCTTAAAATTCTTTAGCTTGTTGAGATTTCAGAATAAAAGTGTCTTATATAAAAAAGGGAGAAGAAATAAATAATTTCTAATGTTTCATTGCTTTAGGGATTCCTGTTCAGACAGTAAAGGATAGGCCTGAAAAAGGAACAGAGAGCAAGGCTGTCTTCATAAATCACGCAGTTAGTTCTGGATTGGGCTTTGGCAGTCAAAAAGTAAAAGCTGCAGCTAGCAATTCTCTTCCATTAAAGAATGATAGGGTTTTTTTTTTCCTTTTTGAAACCAGGAATATTGTCAGTTAACTTAATTTAGCCAAAAAAATGTCATAGACTAGAAAAATAATGTGAAAAAGAATCACATTCAACAAAAATATTGATTCAGGTCCTTCACAGTGGAATTGACACAGAAAACCTGTGAACACAAATTATTCCTTGGGAATGAGACTACATCATATGTATGGGCATTGACAGTCTGACCATTTTCAGTACAGCAACTGGAGAGTCAAGTATTTTGGAACACCTAGTTAAGTACAGCTTGTGACTTGATGGGATAATGTGATTTTTTCACTTGAATGTGCGTATTTGCATGTAGCTTTGAGATATTAATGACAAAAGCATGTGAAAGGTGGTCCGTTCAATCTGAGGTTCATATGTATTGGTGATTGAAATGTAATTTTCTTGCAGCTAGAGAGGAACGAATGGAAATACTCTAGAACTTAGTATGACTACTGAGTTTTTCTCTATAAATTTCCTACTCATCCCCTTTACCAAAAAATAATATATGATCTAGAATAGGATACAAAGGTCTTTTAAGACCTCTTCAAAAAGGTACCCCTACCTCACTGTTCCACAAAAAAAAATAAATAAATAAGATCAATCACAACTTGAAAGAAAACCCCAAATCAAAAGCCCAAAGTAAACAACACTCCTAGTATTTGCTCCAAACATCATGCAGTACAGAAATATTTCAATATTGAAATTAGAAGTGTTGTTGAGCCAAGCTGTTGAATTCTGTGAGTATTTAAAATTTTAGTGTAGCTCACTCCCTGACCCTGGTCACTGGCCTGGGTCCAGCCTAAAGCTCCAGACCATGTACCTTGGAAAGCTGACAATCCTGTTGCAGTTCTGCACTTCACATGTTGGGAACTTTTTCAACGAAAAGTAGATAGATTAGGGCCAATTTAAGGCTGAATTAGATACATCTACACAATCTACAACTAGAATATAGAAGTGACTAAAGAGGAAATACATCCCCAGAGAACATGGTTAAGTTACGAGC
This sequence comes from Limnodromus scolopaceus, assembly GCA_028565335.1. NCBI lineage: Eukaryota > Metazoa > Chordata > Aves > Charadriiformes > Scolopacidae > Limnodromus > Limnodromus scolopaceus. The sequence goes on from JAOXNO010009393.1 coordinate 7,205, forward strand.
TGGAGTTAGCTGGCAAGTTTTTGATGCCTTTTTTTTTCCCACTGAAAAATTTTGGCATCCTGAAGTGTGTATTCTTTTCCCAGAAATACTTTTTTTTCCCTTCAATATTTTCACAAAAGAAGATTTGGAACTTTATTTGTTTGTTGTGGGAGGGAAGATGGGAAACAGCACCAATGATAATGGCTGGAGTGCAGACATTAGAACAATAAATTTTTGTTTTATACCTTGCCTCTTCCTTTATGCTCACCTTTGTAAAACAGAATTAAAAAAAACACATCCTTTGCTACCATTTTAGTCATGTTGGAACTTGTTGAATGCTTGACCACTGCAAGAAATAAAAATGCCACATTTTCTCTTACCTTATGAGACAGCAAAGAAAAAATGAGACTATTCCCCACATATATTCAGTATAAACTATTTCAGTAGTATGTTGATGTTGAAAAGTCTCATTTAAAGAGGGATGAATCTATTGTCTCTTATCTTTTACAGGTTTAAGTTAGTAATTTAATTTGACTGGTAATTAAACACTAATAGATCTATCTGCTGTATTCTGCAGAGCTGTGTTCACACTAAATTTATATATTGCAGTTTTATTCATTTTTGATTCCTGGTCGAAGCTGTTGCATATTGCTTGCGGGTATTGTACAATAGCATCTCATTTTTATCTCAAATTTCCACATTTCAAGATATCATATAGACAAATCCTGAACAAATAGTGCCAAAAAGAGTAGTTTAGGTTATAAAGGGAAGATTTTCTGTCTGAAAAGTCATTAACTCAAATTTTAGATTCCTAAGCAATCACAGAGAGTTGAACACTCTTTCCTAAGATAAACTTTAAAATTTTGCTTCAAGAGAATGCATAATATGAATGTAATTATAGCTTGAGTATAAGCTAACAAACAATACACTGTTTTATGTAAGCAGTCAGAACTATTCACTATAGTTTGAATTATAACTATCAAATACTTTCTAAATTGATATCAGAATATAGACTGAATTCCAATATTCTTCTTTTGAATAATATTGACTATGCTTAAAAATAAAATATTTTATAAGCATCCTGTGAGCTGAAAAATGGGTTTACAAGTTTTAGTATGATTTGATTTAAAATACGATGTATGCATTTTAATAGTTTTATTAAGCTCATTTCAAATATGGTATAATATGTCAAAACTAAACATACAGTTTTCCATTATTATACTTTCATTGTAACTAATCATTACTGAGAAACAGAAATAGAACTAAAGCTGGGAGTTGCATTCCTCTCTAATTGGTACAACTGCATCTGCAAATGCAGCTAATGAAGTATCTTAACCACTGAAGCTAGATTTGATATCTGCATACTTCTTACCACATTAAAAATATTACAAAAGCTCATGAAAAGGAGGAGGAACTGGCAAGACATACAGTGACTGGAACCTCCAGAAAATGCCTACCAGTAAATCACATGCAACATGGGAAGTGCAGACCTCTCCCATAGTTCACCTCCAAAATCACATATAGATAAACATAAGTTTCTGCCACAGATCCTGATCTAAGAACTGGCCAAATGACTAGTGGAAATTCAGCTCAATAAAAACATTGTTTGGTGTATTATACTGGCAACTCTTTGATAATTCTCTTGTTCATATAAGAAAAGTTTTGTGATTTTTATAATTTTTCTATAAATTCAAAGAAATTTAATAAAATAATTATTTTTTACTTTTGCTGAAAAACACTGGAAAAAAGTTTTGTTTAAAAGTTTCTCATATACTGTTTTTAAAATTTGCACAGTTAAGATATTTAAAGAATGAGTAGTGATGAAAAATATTTTCATTGTTCTGCAAAAAAAAGTGATTTTTTTTCTTAAATAACTTGTTCTGCCAAGAAAAAAAGCTTTAGATAAAATAATTTCTATCATGTTTAAGTTAACAAATAGAAGTCTTAGTGGGGAATCTTATCAATGTGTGTAATATATCTGATAGGAGACGAAAGAAGTCTGAGCCAGGCTCTTCTCAATGATGTCCAGTGGCAGGACAAAAGACAACAGGCATAAATTGAAATACAGGAAATTCAATTTCAACATAAGAAAAATAATTTCTTCTTTTAAGGGTTGCCCAGAGAGGTCATGCAGTCTTCATCCTTCGAGATATCAAAAACCCAGCTGGATATAGTCCTGAGCAACCTGCTTTGAGTAGAAGAATGGGACTACCTCATCTCTTCTCCGATTCCATAAAACCCCCAGAAAAACTACAGCAGTTTTTCTTCTAGGTAATTATGTTTAAAAAGAGAAGAATTATAAAAATTGTATATAAGCACTTAGTTCTCGTAGAAGCCAAGAAAGCATCCCCTACAGCTCCCCTGCAACCAAAACCTTGCCATTACAACTATAAACTAGCGAACAAAGACAACAGTACCTCTTTAAAACTTCGTGTGCCATATGTAGGTAATTAGTATTTGTTTACTTTTGTTGTTGTTGAAATATTTGAAAGAGTTGATAACATATGTCTTCATACCCCAGAATACTTATGATCTACAAGGAAAAGACAGAAAGTTGAAATATTGTTGACATCCCTAACAGTATGACGAGCTAAATGATGGAGCTGTGAGGAGCTCAGTGGGGAGACTCTCTAAGTTTCCACAGTATCTGTGAGCTCTGAAAGACATTTCTGAAATTCTCACTAAGTATTTAGTGCCTAAATTCTTACAAGAATCACCCAAAACACATAGGAAGTCTTTTTCACAGAGCAAAAACCAAGTTTTTCTGGATACCGTTCTGCCTGTATAAAAGCTTATTTGAGCAAGGCTTGATATGGCAAAGATACCTTTCCTAGGAGCCAGATCAGAGTAGAAGTTAATTCGGTATGACCAGACCCCAAGTCATCAAAAATTTTGTAAGAATCTACTCCCTATATTTTATTTTACATTTTAAAGTATAGACATCAGTAGGTATCAAAAGTCTTCAGTTTAATAAGGTGTATATTTTGGAAGTCACAAGCATATATATTGGAACAGGAATGCAACACTATAAACAGCATAAACCCACAGCTGTTGAATGAGCCAGATTAAATAAAAGTCTGATGATAAGTCTTCCCTTCCTTGCCCCCACAAGGTAGGTCCCTTTGTTTCACCCACTTTGCAGTTGATCATGTTTGGTTCTGTTTTATGCAAGCCTCACAGTATTATCTAGGTCACTAGAAAAACATTTTGCTTTTCATCATCTTTGAGACATGTGAAAGATTTATTTGTTGCTACAAGTAAGACCCCTGCTACTGTCAGGCTGGGGCTGATCCACTCAGATCTGCACCCACACCTACTCTAGCCCTCTTCAGACGCCTTTTTATAGTGGAGATACACAAGTGTTTTTACAGTGTGATTCATGTCCTCATAGATGTGATTCATCTATATGCAGTTAGATGACTACACCACTAAATAGTGTCTGTTTTTCCCTGTTTATTCTAAAGACACATGAGGATACACAGCTCAGAATCAGCAATATACATAGCAGATGTCTAAAATCAGAGTTAATGAACATACCTCTTTCAGCCTGCATCCATACTGCAAGCTTACTGCTCTCCTCACGCTTACCTGAATCCAAACAGTAGTCCTATCTCCATCATCTTAGTGCCCAGAAAAGACACAAACTTTTCCTCTTCCCAGAAGATTTTTTTCCAAGACCTGTATGAAGCAAAGAGGACAAAACAACCCACCATCTTATTCCCTGCTGCCACCCTGTCCCCACCCTCGGAAACCAACAGCCCAGCACACTTGTACCACAGATTAAATGATGAGAACTCATCAAACCCATCAGCTGTCAAACCTGGATTTTATTATCCTCTGTTGAGTCTGGCATCACATGATAGGCTTTACTTAATTAGACACACATTTGTGTTAATTACACATTTGCAGTAACCTAGCATTTAATTACTATCTCCATTCCTTTGGCTATTGCTGTGTTCATTAACAGGCAGAATGATTAGTGTGTCTCTTGACAGAAGCTGACTTGTTATAGGTTTCTTTCTTGTCTCTTAGATCATATAGAAATGAGTTTTCAGATTTTTACATTGATTTTGGAATAATTATTGGCAGAAACATTGATTAATATACAATTTAGTGGTAACTATACTCATATATCTTGACACACTATTTTTTTTCTCTTTCAGTTTATTTTTACAAAATAAAATTTCCATGAAAATGGTTTCTTTTGTTCATAAAATAGGTCTGAACTTCTGTTTTCTAGTAAATTTTCCATTTCCAATAAACTAATCCAGTGTCAGAGAGAGTCCAAAATGCAGCAGAACCAACCGCTTTGAAATCCTTACGATGCCAGACTCTAATAGAAGTGGTTGGTAATTTTCCAGTGAAAACGTTTGAGGATATATATTAGGGAACATATTGGTTTCTCTAAGTCTCCATCTGCTCCAAAAGTTTTATTTTAATTTTCCCTCAAAGATACCTTACCAACATTTTTCCTGTTATCTCTTTGGCTTTCAGCAGCCTTCTCTGGTCTTTTTCATTAATGGAAACATATGGCCACACAATAAAATAAATATGCATCTTGCTTTTGCATTTTAAGCCCTGGAAAACTCCCCAGTCCACATACTTCAAGTCTTTCTCTGGCCTTGTCACACTGGTCTGTCATTTGAGTAATAGTTTCTGTTGTATAAGTCATTACATAAAAATCCATGTATTTTTTTCTTTATTTAGTCAAAAAGAAGGCTGTTACATTCACCAGCTTCATTTTCTTCTTTCTTTTTAAAATTGACATATTTCTACAATGTCATCCACATTAAAGTTTGCTAGGAACGTGTTCCCTCAGAACACTTTCTTTTTTAGATATTTGTCTTTTTTCCCCCTACTCTTTTCTCATTTGCTCTCTATAAATAAATTTCTCTTATTTTTGATCAGCTAACACAACAATTAAAGCTGCAGACATTAAGTCTTAATCTTTAGCCAAACTTTCCTTTATCCCCTGGGAAGAAAAATCTAACTTTCCACGTCTTTCTTTCATAAAGGTTGAGATGTTCCCCTGACTCCAGGTAAATGACTCAAATCTGCCCAGACAGCCCAAGTCATTCTGCTTTTCCTTTCAGGAAACGTTTTGAATATGCATCCTGTACAATTCCTTGATAATGGGCATACAGCCAACACAATATCCTCTGGAAAATGCCTGCTCTACTTCAAAGCATATTCCCCTTAGATTCATGAAAGTGCAACTTCCTGAACAATCCTCTGCCTTCTGCAAGGGCCTGATGTGAAGGGCTTTCAACATCTACACTTCCTTTTTCTGGAGGGAGTACCCAAATAGGGAAAAGTCTAGCTTCTGAAATCGGAGATATCATTGTTACTGGTATAAAGCTGCGTGTCTGAGTGATCGTGCGGGGAGAGGGGCAAATTTCACTTTGCAATTTGTTCACGCGTTAGAGTCAGCACACATTAGCAGCCTACCAGAAGTATCCCACATATAGTGCATTTGTGTAATTTGTAAGGTTAGAAGTAAATAATTAAATTCCAAACATGTTTAATAAGGCTGTGATTTTTTGCAATTGATAGAAACAGATCAACTTATACTGGGGCCCAAATTAACTGAATCACAAAAGTGTAAGTATTATATGTTAAAATCAAGATTATCCTGTGAGCTTTTATGTTGAGTATTGGTAGCTGAAATCTCATGGTAAAAAAAGACACATTTAATACAGACTTCTGTCTTACCTTGGGAAAAGTACAAATCTGATAACCTGTTGCAAAAATATCATCGATTATACAAGGACCATGTTTTAATGTGACCTGTAAGTGCGTGTTTACCACATGCTGAAATACCAGTCTGGGCTTGAGGGTCCAGATGGAGCATTTTGTAGGGGACATATCAGTGCCCCTACCTGAGTTTCACGGATTCACGGATTTGACAGAGTTGGAAGGGACCTCTAGAGATCATCTAGTCCAACTCCCCTGCTAAAGCAGGATTGCCCGAGTTTCATTCCTGCAGAATCCAGGGCACATAGGCTGGTGCAAGCAGCGTAAATCCAAGCCTCACCCTGATGTGCGAATCAGGATGCAAGATGACTGGGAGCCCAGAAGCTCTCCTAGATCACACAGTTTGCACATGGCCCAGGTGAGACAACACATAAATGCAGAAAGCAAACTCCAACACAAAGAATATGTTACCTTCTTGCCTCACAGAGAGAATTTAAAAAATAGACAATGCAACACACTTTTAGTGACTGTCAGTGACAGTAAGAAACTACCATATTATGTTTTTTTTTCTCATTATGGAGGACACAACAGTGTTTCAAGACGTGCTTTCTCCATTTGGTTCTTTACTGATGTGTGAATATTTTCATTGATGTTGTGGAGCCATTTGCATTAGTATTTATGGATACTTTTCATTCTGAAAGTTGAGTCTTTAGACATTTCTGACATATCTAAGGAAAATAGATGTATAACCCTCTAATGCCGAAGGGGAAATGTTAGAATCAGATTACATCCTTTACAGGCTGCCAGCATGAGTTCATAGGGACACTGGTCCAGATTCCACTGTCTTTATACCAGACTAATCATAAAGCATTGGCTAAAACATTTGAAAGATGAAAATAAAGTGAGTATTCACACTATGGGGAATATTAACTTTAGGTATCTAGGCTTACATTCTTCCAGAAGGCACTTCAGAGATCCTATGTTAACCTGTTACAGATGGTAAATCACAAAAGGAGCCACGCTTTCTCCCTTGACTATAGCAGGAGCTCAGTTAAAAGTAACCTAATTTAAGCTGTAGTTATACGGTCACTCGAAGTCTGCATAAATCTCTGTAGCCATGAAGATGGACAGACAGTCTGTGCCTCTTCCCACACATATTTCAGAAATCCACATCTGAGATGGCTAGAAACCGAACTGACCAAAGTAAATATTCAGAGATTAGTTTTCGTCATGCCAGTTCCTGGATCCTATTCTGGGACCAAGTATCTGCATGAAAGCTCTTGCTGACAGAAGGGAAGAAGTGAGAAATACCCAAGGATAAGAGGGAGGAGAGGACTGCCTTTTTGGACCATGGCTTTATGTTCTAGTACCATGAATGTCTAAGAGGGGCTTAATTTACTTATAGGCATTATTTAGCATTGGGACGTGCTAATAATGTACATCTCAGTGGAACCGATTGTGGACTAAACTTCCAAAGGGTTCAGAACAAAGCTGGTGTTTCATTACATTTAGGGAGTACTGCCAAATCTTTGTCCTTGATAAAAGACTTCCACTTGAAACACAGGCATATTCATGATATAAATCAACCTTCCTCCTGCCTGAACTATCAGAACACTTAATGCAAAGAAGTGCTTCTGTAACTCAGAAGAGAAGTGCCAAAAGGTATATGAATTGCTGCAGCCTTTGTGACCCAGTTTATGCAAAAAGTATTCAGATGTTACCAAGCTAGGAAGCGGTTCAGTCACCCAGATATAGTATTTGCTTTATAAGTATTCCTCCTACTTTTGGTGAAGTGGCTCACAAAACATGCCTCCATGTAAGAAAGTATCTCATAAACTGTAACTACTATTCAATAGTGTGTTACAGATGTCACCAGTTGTGCTCAGTTTGGAATTTTTGTGGTTGAAAAAACAACTTCAGAGGTTTATAGGTTTTTTTACATGTTGATGTTAAATCAGGTGTTCAGGCCACTAGTCCACTGTGTTCCCCACACTTAGAAGGTCCTCAGACTACTATTTTAAACACAGGAAATAAATATAAGATACCTGCAAGCCAAAGTCATGCCTTGAATTTGGAGCATCCCTGTTTAGTTCAATTATCAATACCACTTCTCCGATATTAGGCACTACAGTTAATCCCTACATAGATAAAAAGTAGGTATTTTGGAGAAATTTTTCAGGGTAAAAAAAACAACCTAAGACAATGAGAAATGAAGGTCAATGCAAGCAGTTTATGTAATCTGTTTTGCTGAGGGCTGAATATGAGAAATCATATTTAGATAGCATAAGGAGAATATGGAGTTTAGCTCCTGTTCATCTATCTTTCACTCCCTGAGGTCAACACCAGAATCTAGATCTTTAATACAGATATTATGATTATTTATTGTTTATTTTGCACTTTTTTTTACTGTTTCAAGCAAAATATGGGCCTTGTAGTCCTTAACTATAATAAGCTCATGGTTAAAAATGGCTCCAGTCTCAAACACAGATGAAGAATTTTCATATATAGCTGAAGATTTTTTTATTATCCTCAACATTATGCTTTCTCCATTTAGAACTGAATCCTAATGTTCTTACCTTTTCCCCCTTTTTCCTTTTGACTCCCATTACAGAAAGTGTGATTTTTTTTCCTTCCTGAGAGATTAAGTTTTAAAACCAACTGCTTGAGTTGGCCTATTAATAATAATGTAAATGTTCACCCAGTAATGGAAGAATAAAACATTAGCCCCTTTTCATTTCCCTCTGAGAGCTCAGCAGTCTTAATTTTGTATTTGTACCCTGAATTCTTGAGCTGTTTTGAATTTTACATCCAGTGACTTTGCTATATTCAGCCTCTTCTGCTTCATCTAGTGCTGAATTCTATTTATTTCATTTATGGTAACATCTAAAACAAGTTTTAAATTGACGTAGCACTCTAAGCTAATGGCTGTTTTCAGTATTTCTTTATTCTGTGTTTATAAAAACTTAAAACAAACACAGTCTGAATTCATATAAGTGGAAGAAGCATAAAATACCTACATGACAGATAAAGAGAGTATGAAACCAGATAAACCTCTAGAATAATTAAGTGTTCCTGTTGAAATATGCTGTTATTGTAGGAAGTGGAATGTTAAATTACTTTAGAAATCCTTAAAGGTGAATTCACTCAGAGCTATTACAAAGACAGGGTAAAATACACACATGTGCACAAATAAACACACTATTTTACAGCATCTGTTAATAACCCAAGAATTGCCCACAGAGAAGACACAGTAAAATAAAACACTATCACCAAGAAACAGTCATTACTGTATAATAAAAACATAGGTATCCATGGTCAAAATGCAACCTCTACACAGAAAACTCTTTAGAAAATTCAAATAAACAAAAAGCCCTGTCCAAATTCTGCCAAGACCAAAACCTGAAACTCTTTAAACCCTTAAACTTCCAGGCACACAGCATCCTCCACTCCTTTTGAAGTCCTTAAGGTAAGTGGCTAGTCATGGTTTTCCTTTTTTTCAAATCTCACATTGAAAACCCGAGGGTAAGGTACCTGGCCAATTCAGGGTTTTTTGGGGGATGAAAGGACAGAAGGGTGTGAAGGAGAGAGGGAAAGAGAGAAAAGGTTTGGGAAAAGGGGAAAGAAGAGGAGGAAGCAAAATAAAGGAAGGAGAGGGGACACGGGAAAGAGACAGAAACTTGAATGGCCTTACGACTGTAGGATGCTGGTTAAAATACACAGACTCCCTGCGTGTGCCACGTGCTGCAGCGTGCCAGGGTCACCACCTTACGCTTCCTAGAGGGGGGTTATTTGTACATTTATTTTTGCTTCTGCTTCCTTGTTCCAGTCTTGGTAGACCAAAATGCAAATTATTCATAAATAAATCTGAAAGGCGAAATTGCAGACCATTAAATTGTCCTGTCATTAGTCTATATGTCCGTGGGCCATTAACAACTATAAGCAGCATCTTTGTGTGCACCTGATCGGTGTACCTTTGTTTCTAAGTATAATATATAAAAAATAAGGACTGCACGTAACAGGTAAAAGTCTTAACAAAGAATAAGTAGCATGCTATAGAACATATTTTCAAAAGGAATTATTATGTCTGCTAAAAATTCAGGAAATCCTAAGCTTTCGTATTTATATTGATTTCCAAAAGCTTCTAATCAACTGAGAATAAAACATAAACAACAGCAAAATCTAAATTAATTGCTAGTTGGTTATTTAGTCATGTCAAGGCAAGAAGCCATTTCATCCAGTAGTCTTCGTGATTCTAAAATAGCAACATGTCTACATATTGCTTAAGAAGAGAATTAGGTACATAAAAATGGAGTCCTATCACTGGCTAACTTCATTAAAGTGGTGTAAGAGCACGGGTTTCTACCACTCCACTTAAACAGAGTTAAAGTGCCTCCCCCAGCTCTGCACTTACTGATGTGAGAGGTGCATGCATCACCAGTCCTTCCCTTGGGTACGTAAAACCTGCTACTCCAGTTCAACTAATAGTACAAAACTCAGTCTGGGCTGAAGTCCTACCTGTGCTTGTTTGAGCTTTTACTTGCATGAACTCTGAGCATCCTGTTCCACCAGGTTATAACAGAAACAGATTCTTTGCGTACTTCTTCTTGAAGATGACTTGCAAGACAGCATGATTAATAATTGCTCTGTGGTCCGGTGACAGGAAAGCTCATCAAAGATATAGAGGACAGTTTTAATTACTTTCCCTTATGAATATTTAATAATGAATATCTATTTATATATCATGGAGCAACTCCAATGGGTGCAATGCCAATCCTGAATAACTAAGGAGTCAGAGCACTTTGGAGGACAAGATAGAAATTCCTGTCCAGATTTTGGGTTTATTTAGGTGGTAAAGAGACTGAATCTTAATCTTTCTTGTGTCCTGAGAGTGCAGAGGCCATCAAACTGTAAGCTGTTCTGTGTGGCCCATAAGATACAGTCATCTTGTTTTGACCAAAAATCCATATTTGCTGAAATTTAGTAAGTTAATGTGTTTTCACAAAATTAATTTGGTTTGGAAAATAACTGACCATCTCATTTCCTCCATGATAGCAGGATCATCTCTTTTCTTGTATTTCTATAATGTTTGCTCAGTATTTTCTGTTAAGAGCTCTTTGGTTTAACACAGGTATTTCCTTCCCAAACATACATTCGAGCTTGTGTTTTCCTTGGGGAACAGGAGAAGTCTGCATTTAGAATTAGACAGACACATTACAATACTTATAAATTGTCATTGGGTTAAGTAGACACTAGTTTACATTACATTTAAACACTTTGTACCATACTTACTTTAAAAGGGAAATGAGCTTATGACCCTTAAAAATGTCTAATTTCCTACGATTTATGCTTAATGAATGGAGAATAATGGAAGCTACTCCAAGAGGAGCCATTAAGAGAAGCTTTTCCTGTCAAGGTGGATATGCAATTGTTCGGGCAGGCGCTTCAAAATTAAAATAGGCTTCTGTTTTTTCCCCCAGTGTTTTAAGCCAATTTGCTGCCATTTGACATGATATTTAACCCTTTTATTAATGAGAGGGGGCTTTGATTTCCATTTGAGTCCAGTCCCCTTCCCATAAAAAGACAAAGTGCCACACTTATAACTCCTCAGGGAGTTTTGACAATACAATTGACAATTGACAAGATTAGGACCCTATCTGATGCTGACTTCAACATTTTATGATCTTACAACTTCACTTCTTGATGAAAGTCAAAGCAAAATAATCCTGAAGTAGGCTTTATACAAAAGCATTCCTACATTCAATATTCAGGGTTCATATCATTGAAATTTATTACCATGTTTGAGGTGATTGCTTCAGCTACTTCGTGGTACTTTGTGGGGAATGATGTCACTGATATAGATATAGAAAGAACACAGATCTGTTACCTGGTGGAAACATCTAGTGAAACATCCATTTAGTCTAGAGATGGCGTTTGCCAACTTTTGTAGGTTTATATGTGAAGGGTTTGGTATTTTCTTAGTAAGCACATCCTACACTACCATGCTTGTAGATAGTGATTTTTGTATATGGCAGACTATTTCTATTTTTAGGCTCATTGGTTGCTAATTCTCAGTCATGGAGCAGGTCTTTGATAGTCATTCCTAGAATGTATTATCTGTCAAAAATACAAACCCATTTTCTTAGTGGGTTTTTATTCAGCTGTGTCAACCCCTGAGCTTGTATGCTTCTCTTTCATTGTTTGGGGCTGCATCATCATTCTTACAGGGCAGGCTTTGGCAATGTGTACAGAGATCATAAGTATGACCAGGTGTGGTCAGTTATTCTATTACCAAAACCCCATCCTGCTTCCTGTCCATGAGCTGAGTGCCTTGTACCTCACTATCAAAGACAAGGAGGCAAAGAAACATCTGAAATGAGAACAAGAAAAAGGAATAAGTGGCCTGCTGTTACAGCCTAGCTCAACACCAACAATATGATCATTTTTATATCAAATAAAAATGCTAGGAAAAGTTCAAACATGGGTGTGTATAGAGTGAAAAGTGGCTTCTTTGTGTGTTTGTTTTAAACCAGCTATGCAGCTTTCACATACTTCAGCAAAGTCATATATGGTGATGCATGATAGAGGGCTTAAACCTGGTGACACAGCCTGCTCTTTCTGTTTAATGCAAGTGCCTGATTTGTTTTGCTGGTCACAAATGTCTCTTGCCCTTCTTGGAAGGCCTTTGTGATCACAGAATCAAAAAGTAAGCTTCAGGAGGTCTCTAGTCCAAAGAGGATCAGCTATGAGATCAAGCCAGGTAACTCAATCTTTTATCTAGTAATGTCTTGAAAACCTCCAGGGATGGAGACTACATGGCCTCTCTGGGCAACCTGTTAACTACATGCTATTGATAGGAGAATAGGTAGGTGTCTACTTCAGTTTCCATTGCAGGCATTTCAGCAGTCCCCAATTTTTATCTAAGAACTACACCTGCACGTTACTCTGCATCCAAAGCATGGGCATAAGGTGAGGGTAGGGTCCCAACACCATCTTTGAAATGCAATATAACCACTTGCACAGATCTGTAGTGGAACACAGAACCTGGTGAAAACAGGCATGTCTTGGAAATATGTCTTCCCTCCTTTGGATAATCATTGATGGGAGTTCAGACAGTGGCTCAAATGGGGACAAAAATGGAATGAGTGACAGAGCATCAACACTAAAGAGGTTTTAAGCTGAGACTCACGTGTGATTTGAATCTACTTTCCAATACCTGTGAAAAGAGGTTTTTTATTGTGATATACTTATTTGATCATAAATATAGACAGAGTCCAGGATTCTTCTGTTTGTGTTACAAATTTATTTCAAAGCCACTTCCTGTGGTTTGTAAGGTATGTTAAAAAAAAACAACAAACAACAGCAAATATTGTGTTAAGTTCACATGGGACCTTTCTAAGAAAAAACATTGTGCCTTCCCCTAGACTTTTAGAGCCCACAATTTATGAATATACTTTCATTTTCTGGCTTTTTTTGTTTGGTTGGTTTTGGTTTATTTGTTGGAAGAGAGAAGAGCTTTTTAATAGACAATTGGTAAACATTTTAAAAGCTAAAGAATCATCCTTAAACATTTAATCTGTGTTAAATTTCTGTAGAGAATTTATTTATTTTTATGAGATCTTTCCAGAGACTGGTTTGAGATTGTTGCAACTTTTGTGGTTGACTTACATCAGTTAAGTCAACCACATTCCATTAGCAGCACATGACAACAACGCAAGAGGACCACGAATAATAATTGCTCTTAGGTAATTTAATACTTCTGAATACTCGTGCACTTAGTCATCTCTACATTCTCATGCCACTGGTATAATCTGGCTATTTTGAGTCACCAGAAGGGTGTGTGGAATTTCCTTAACTTTGAAATCTTGATCAGTATATCTATTCCAGATGTAAACCCATATAAAGATATGAGAAAGTGTAAAAATATCATCTTGTTTGCCCTGAAATTTAGAATTGGAAGTTATTATAGCTTCAATAAAGTTATATAATATAACAGACATCTCAATCTAAATATTCACACTTATATACCTGACTACAGAAGATAAAGATGGGGCCACTCACTGTAACAGTGCACTTGTTTTGGATACACTGTAAAGACAATGGATAGCATTATTACGTTCAACAGAGCATGTGTCGGCTGAGATCAGTCTGCACTTGCACATGTGTAGAAGGGCTTAACTTTATTTCTTAATGAAGAAATGTTAGGATATGTCCAAAACTGGTGCAATATGTTGAACTACCCATTCAAGCTCTGACTACCTTCATCAGCTAAGCAGCTGCCTTCTGTATGCTACTCTTGCCTGTGTCACCAATTATGTAATCTTACCCAAATCAATAGACCTACCAATTCCTTAACGTCAATCTGCAAATGATTCAATTCCACCTCATGGGAAGGGTTTAATCTCCTGTTGCAGAAAATGTCTTAAGAACCTGATTCATGAAATATCACATAAGTGTACAAAATTCAACTGCTTTTTTCATTCCTGCATATGGACAATGATGTAACATTTGAAGAATTCATTCAATCAGAGTTAAAATGAAAGATGGAGACCACACTGTGGGTGAAAGAAATGTGGCCACTCCTTTACATCTCAAGCAGCCAGCAACAGATATACAAAGACACCACAAAATGACAGAAAAAAGTTAACACATTTTCCATTGACATAATTTAAGAGATTATAACAGATTTAAGGCAAGAAAAAGTCAAACCCTCTGTCTTGTCTCATCCATTCTCATTCTTCCCTCCCCCATATTTGCAGGTACCTGCTCTAGGCAGGCCTCCTCTAACCCATCTCTAATTAATGCTTCACCTAATCTTCTTGTAATACTGCTAATTGTTCGCAAACAGGCGATTTAATCAACACTCTGCTAAGAGGCGAAGCTTTATTCTCTCCACTATTTTGTGCTTTGACACAGGGAGAACTGAGGCAACTATGTCCCAATTGCTTTGTTTCCATGTAATTTAACAGCAAGACATTATTTTCTCATAAGAGGTGCTTTGAATTTTTACTGCTAATGAATAAATTAACTAAAAAGGTTAATCTGCCTACATGTTTATGAAACATTATGCAAATTACTCTCAAAAAGGTTTAATGGTAATTGAAAGCAATTGAAAACCATGGTACATTTCACTCAATTTTATCTTTTTTTTTTAAAGTATACAGATTGCACTCCTTTGAAATTTTACAGATGTGTAGGGCAAGAGATCATTTTTTAAAATTTAAAGTAAAAGAATATTTCTTAGAAATTTTCAACTGTCCAGATTTCCAAGGTTATGGCGATTCAACTGAAAGTAGATATGAAGGATGTGTGACTTAAAATTTTCGTTACTAAACAAATAATATTTTTTAACACTCATTAAAGACATTGACAAATGTCATGCCTTTTTTTATACAGAGATAGTCTAAGATCTACTGTCCACTCCAGAGTAGTCTGTAGTATACACTAAACTCAAGGTTCACGCCTTGAACGAGATAGTAACTCTTTAACACTTAAGTAATTCGTTCAGTTTCCATGGCTTTATTCTAAATTCAACAAGGGAATACATTAGGTCTGGTCTCAGGGAGAAGAGACGTGTTTAGAAGTACAAAGCAAGCCTCAAATTCTGGCTTTACTAACAACCAGTCTGGTCCCTTTGATTGAAAAAGAGTGGAAGAATAAGGAGAGGAGAGGGCCAGAAAGAAATGTAGCAGAATTGGGTCCTGTAACTGTTTATAAAAGACGCTCATGGAAAACAAAAAAATAGGTCTCTATCTAAATGCTTGTATTCAAAAAAAAAAAAAAAAGCAAAGAGGAAAAAAAGAGCTACTTCTCTAACTGTGAAATGTGATATTCTCATGTCTTAGGAAATATTGTTTTAAGTCAAGTCACTTGTATTTATTTCATGGCTATGTTGTTGCCTCTTTTGGTTGGATTTCAAAACAATCTGGATACTTGCTATATGAGGGAATGAGTTGCATTTCTGAAAGACAATAGCAACCTTACCCAGGAAATTAATGCTTGATTTGCCTAACAGCTAAGATGTTTTAGGCACTTATATAGGCATTTATGTTTTAGCAACAAGATAGACATTTTTTCTTCTTGCTGTTTTGTTTAGACTTTCCTAAAAACTTATTAAAACATTCAGATAATAACAAGGAATGTTTTTTAAAACGTTGTCAATGTTCTTCCATTAATTTTTTGTGAATATGTGCACTAATCTGCTGTGATTTTCAAAACTTTATTTTTTTATTTGATAGTTTTCCTTTATTTTTAATTTATTTCAGTCAGTTATCTTTTCTCTGCTTTTCCTGTTGTGAGCAGGAATTGGTTAATAGAAGAAGGAAACAAAAGAGGAAGAAGAAGAAAACTAGTAGTTTGTTGTGAATATATTCAGTGTTATGTAAAGTATATACATCTACATAAAAATACATTTGAAAATTTTCAAGCTCTGTTTGCAACTGTTTACTTTAAACATCCCTGCTGGGTGTCCAAGTTTAGTTAGCTGCACTGAATGCTGCTCAGAGCACTGCTCTATATCTCTTTCGGAAAGTAAAAATAGTGCAAAATGAGTGTTTGCAGGACATGCAATCTGTGCTGACTGCCAGCAGACTGAATAGTAAGGGACTGCCCTGGATTTAAGAGTTCTCGACTTTGCATGGTTGCAGTGGAAATCAGCAGAGCCCATAGAGGTAGCATGACTCCGAAGAGGAAATGGCTGCTCCTCGTGCACCAGTGGCCTTATCTCGGCAGCTCACTTCCTCCATTGCCTCTAGTAGGCCAAAGCTGCCCACTCCTGCATTTCAAAACTTACTGCAACCTTGTCATCCTCTTAACTTCCACTGAAGGGCAGTCTTGCTTAAGGACTTGAAGTATTTTTTGTCTTTTCAGTTCTAGAAGATGCTACTAGTTACATGTGAAGCGGAGATCAGTTCTCACTCTCTACTAACATGTCAAATAAGTAATGAGAGGTCATTAAATTTTTTTATATCCTAATATGTTTTTAGTAAAAAAATAGCAAGAAACATAGGAGATTTTTTGCTGCTGTTTAGAATCCTATTCAAATTCTATCTTAAAAGCCATTGGCATTCTTGTTCCAACTTCTCTCACAGTCAAATGTGGTGACTCTCACAGTCAAATCTCTCTGACCGTCTTTTTCTGATTTCTCCCACAAATTTTTTAAAAGATATTTTATATCCTTTTCTTCTTATACTTGAATAGGTTTTGTAAATCATTGGTGTTTCTCTGATTTCCTCCACGTCTAGTTATAAACATAAATCTCCCATCCTTTATGCTCTACTGGGTGGTTTTGTTCTGCTTCAATAAATTTCACTATCCTTTTCCCTGGTAGTTCCAAAATGAGTTTGTTTTAGCACAAAGAATAAGAAATCTGATCTGAAAAAAATGTTTCAAAGAAAATCATAGCAAAGCCTTTAATATTAATAATTAATTTAAAAGTTCATCATCTGGTGCAGAAAATTTGTACAGAAACAAGTGAACTGTGAACAATTCAGAAGTTCGAGGAACTGATCCTATTTTTCAACATGGGTAAAAGTAGATCCCAGTGTTTCCCACGTTGTAAAACACTGATTTGTCTGTGAATATAAATTAGAGAAGACTTAGAGCTGCTCAGAGTCACAACATCTTGTTGTGGCAGGTTGTGAGGATTGCTGGTGCACTTCTCACTTTGGCAACTGCCTCACAGCTTACACAAGAGGATAGATGCAAAATCAGGCTGGCCCGGAACAAAACCCCAGGTTCTCATATGGTGGATAAGTAGCTAAAGGCTCTCTTCAATACACAGACCTTCACATTTGTGGTATGAATCACCACAGAATATTTTTTTCTCATAAAATTTACAGCATTTTCTGCTTCTGCCCATACCGTATGAGAAAGCTCTCTTTCAACAATTCTTTCCTCAGAACTGGCTTGGAGTCAAATGTTCATGGTTCCACATTGGTGGCAAAAAGCAGCCAAGTATTTCTCCAGTTTCAAGAGGGGAAAAAAAGTCTGCTCTATTTTCTGCTTACAATCCAGATGACTCTTGACTGAGTATAGCGGAGCTTGTCACCTGGTCACTCCTTTCTCCTTTACGACTTTCTGGAAATCTGATGGAAAAACATTCACCTGCTTCCAAATCATGAATATAACTTGTTATTTGTGGTTTATACTTCATCTTGTTGCAGCAGGCGGAATATACTGCCCTCCATGCTTTCCCAATAGTCAGTTGTGTCATTAGTCATTTCTGTAGCAATGTAGCCCAAGAAACAGTTAAAGGCTTTAAAAGCAGTGCCACTCAGAACACAAGAATTGTTTTTCACCCCACTGCAGTGTTTGGCACACTTCAGAGGCAAGAGGGAACATGACCACTTTTTACCTGAAGACCTGGGCACAGGACCAGGCCAACCCACTGATTCCAGCTGGAGAGCAAGGAGATGTCACATGACCGGTCAACTACACCTAAAGCACACAGCAGAGAAGTGACCTCATGGCTGTTAGATCACTCTTCTTCCTGAAATCTTTCTGTTCCCAGTAACAAGAGGCCCAGGCAGCAAACAAAAGCTGTTAGAGAGGTTTATTATACAGTCATGAACAGATAGCATGTACCCTCAAATATTTAATGTCTGAACTGAAATGTCAAACTTTCCTCACCACTTCTGGTCTAAATTCTTACCTCAAAGACCTCAACAAGACCAGAACTTCAGTTGACTAAGACTATTTACAACCAAAATGCTCTTTAATCTCGTGTATTAAACTTGCAGAAGCAGAGAAAAAGTGACTTATTTTCTGTATATTTTTGCGATTCCAAAAACATTGAGCATTTGGTTGTTCTGCTTTCCCTCAGACCTGAGAACTCTTATGCCAAGTAACGCCCAAGGGAAAATTTTTACCTGGTGTTATAATGGGAAGCCTGGCAGATTTAACACATTACTCCAGTGTTTGCCTCAATTAGATCTCATTTCTGTGGTTATTGGACACATTTCAGACAGTCTTGACCATCAGACCCCTTTAAACTCACATGGCTCACAAAGTTACCCAGGACAATATTATTGCAGAATGATTTAACAGCCTCCAGAGAGAGAACATTAGCAAAGCAGACAAAACTCTAGATACTTAGAATGTATGATTTATATTTTTATAGGGATTAGTAAAGTGATTTGAATAAAATAAGGACCAGCTAAGGTTCAAGACTTGTTTCCAGATTTGGAATTGGTCAGATAAATTTCCAGTAATTTTATAGGTTCTTTCTCATTATCATTTTATTCTTACTCATACCTTTCACAGGCCTCCTTCCACTTCAGTGGAATATTGTTTCAAAAAAGGCTGGGTACAAACTGACTCAAATTAAAAACACTTTCAAAAAAGAACGTCCATAAATATGCTGGGCACATAAATTAAATCTTTCCATACATTTTGCTCCTATTTGTAAATAATGGTGTCAATTAAAAAATAAATAGTAATATCAAGAGAGAAATTTGGATAATTAAAACAGGAATCAAATTGCAATATATATAAACTGTCATTAAAAAGAATAGAGAATACAAAAAACCTGTACAGTACCGGCTTCCCGATTTTGGTTAATTCCCGAAGATCTGAGCAGTTTCACCACACAGTTCTTTCCTCTTCGCCTGACTGGGCTCTATATGGTGGTGAAGTCACATCTAAATTTCTTAATTGTACAAGTAAACCCAACTCACATTTCTGTCACTGATTTTGGAGCCTCACAGCTATTGTCCCTGAATACTGATGCCAGTGTCTGACTCCCATACAGTAGTTCTATAACCAGAGTCCTATCAGGAAAATTTCCCTCCCTGATTCCCCTCAGAGTGGTTACCTCCCGCTCAGCAGAAGGCGGCAGGGATGGAGAATGAGTTCTAGCTTAGGTTAAGATCTAAGGGATCTGGTTGAGTTTCCATTTCTGTTCTAAGACCTAAGCACACAAATATAGGTTAGCTATTGAAGTGTTAGACATAGTGACAAATCTTTCCTTAACTCAGATGTGAGATACAAACTTGGACTGTGTAGTGTTCGAAGTCTGGACCTGGATTCTACATTCTTGAAAACAAAACTTTTGATCTTGCCTGTAGCATTCGAGCCTTGAAAATGGAACGAGCTTCCCTTCTCTTCTATCCCTCCAAATGCAATTTTAGACTCAGCTTTCATAGAGCTAGTGGTATGGCCTGTAATATTACAAAAAAAGGCATAGCATAGAGGTGTAAGTCCCTAGAACATGGTATACAGATAGTCAATGTACAGAATTTAACACTAGTGTAAATTATGCAATTAGGCACCTTTAAAAATCTGATGTGCAATTAGTAAGCATTTCACAGTACCAATCAATACAAGTAAATGAAGCTAACAGTTCAGTGTAATCATGTATCAGCAAGTAAAATGCAGACTGACATGCTATACCAGAGCAATTTATTTCTACTATTGATTTCAGTGGAAGTTTTGTCTGTTGACCTACATATCCTACGTTGAATATAGTCTGTAGACATTAACAGCCATATAGGTTAACACTGAATCAAGTGATCATATTCCAAATGAACATCAAAGAGTGAATTTTTATTTCTGAATACTTCAGTAATCAGGAACCCATTAGTTTATTAATAATGTGGGGTTAGTGAAAATAAAGTTGGAACTTTGGATTTCTGTTTTCCAGGAAGTCAGAACCCCAGAACAGTCCTCCCCTGCTGCACTGCATGTGAAATGAAGGGAAGCATTATATTTTTTTCAGCTATCATGCTTGGTATTTAGCACAAAGGTAGGTAAAAGCAAAACAGAAGAATACATGACTTTACAGCTGAAAAATTTCAGAGCAAATTACATATTTGATTCTGATTTCTGGTGCATGCCACAGTACAGTTGACAGCCATGACTCACTCACCACGCAAACTAATTACAGTAGTTTGAAACTGGCCTAAACAAAATAACACTCGAAAGGAACTTCTTTGTTATTTTACTCTCCATCTGTTCTCTCATCCTTTGTGGACAGAATTTTTAATAGGGCCTGTTGCAATAAGACAAGGGGTAATGGTTTCAAGCTAAAAGAGGGTAGGTTCAGACTAGACATAAGGAAGAATTTTTATTTTTTTTTTATGAGGATGTTGAAACACTGGAACAGGTTTCCCAGAGAGGTAGCAAATGCCTCATCCCTGGGAACACTCAAGGTCAGGTTCGACGGGGCTCTGAGCAACCTGATGTAGCTGAAAATGTCCCTGCTCATTGCAGGGGTTTTGGTCTAGATGATCTTTAAAGGTCCCTTCCGCCACACCCCATTCTATGATTCTAAGATTATCTCTTAAGTATCTCCCTGTTGTCTTTCATCTTATATATAGGATATTATCCTTTTAGAGCAGAAGCCATCATACACAGATCTGACAGAAAGTTGTCACAATACAAAAAGTAAATAGCAGCAACATCTCAAATGTATGCTTCAAAATAAATTTTTTTCCTCTGGTGCATTTTACAGTGCTGTCCCTGTAATCACAGGGTTTCAAAATAATTAGTCCAAGAGGAAATCTTAAATTTTATTTGGAACATCCCTTCCAAAAATTCAGTCAATTGAGTGTTATCTGCATTGTAATGAGGATTGCCCAAGTATCAATCTTGCATGAAAGATAATTGTTCTTCATTGTGACCATGTTCCTTCTGTTTAGCCCACGTGCAGAAGCAGATTAGAATTTGAATGAAGGTATAGAATATACAGGAAAGCAAAAAGAAACAGAAGGAAAAACAACACTAAGAATGCACAGCAACGCAATAGCACCGTATTCTAGTTTGCTTTACATTATAAGAGTACTGTGCTGACTGTCAATAGTTTTCTATCTGGGTCTAGAGCCTAAATGGCTTGTGGCTACTCCAGGGTGAACTTAAATCATTTTTAATAAAATATGTGCAAAGGATAGAGTGGAAAACAACAGAAATGATGAGATTTTCACAGCCACATAACATTAAGTTATTTGATTTCCCTGAAATTCCAGACGCAGAGCAATTCCATTCTCATTGTAGGATGTTGCCCTGCAGCATGTATTAGAGCTGTCGCTCTGCTGTTTCACTTCTAGTGCATTACATATGTGTACAATATAGTTCTGCTCCCCGAGGTTAAATTTTGCTCATTGTACAACCAAGACCCTGAGGGCTAACACACACAGTTGAGGAAGTATTATTTTGTCCATTTTGCTACAGAACTCTATCCAGCTATGTGATGAAATTCTTGGTTTGCTGTCCTACTTGTGCATGTGTTCTTTCCCTGAAACAGATTATTTTAATATTGTTCAATTTAAAAGGCCATTCCTAGGTAAATAAATGGAAACTTTGCCTTTGAATAGCATTTTCATGATGAATTAAAAAAAAAAAAAAAGAAAAAAGGAAGATGGAAACAGAGATCAATAACTTTTTCTAATCTACAATAGGCATTGTCTGCATGACTGAGTGTCACAGTCAGTACTAGCAACACTGATATCCAGATTCATCATGCATATGAGTTCAGTTCGGATACACAGATTCAATGGTTCTGGTGTATTTGACATAGCCAAAACATCTGAGATTAAGATTACAGACTCCTATGCACTGTATTAAACTAAATAGCTAGTTGGTATTAACAGTGGCCCTCAGCAACATCCTTTTACAACTCTTTAACATATATAGTACATTCTATGCTTTATGTCTTATGTCCCAGTGATAAACATGCATGCCAAAACAATGTGAAAGGTTAACCTGTGCTACTTCAACAAAGGTAAGTCATAAATAAAATAAAAGGAACACAATGGAAAACATCCATCTTTAAAATGAAGGGGAAGCAGACATCTGATATGTTCAACTGCAGTACAGGATAGGGAAATGGTGCATGTCCAATGCAAAGTGCCTTCAGATTTTCAATATTTATGTAGAGCATCTGTAATTCTATTAGTGACTGGACATAGGAGTTTTTCTATCAAGTAGAAGTTTGTCAAGGAATGTGTCTATATTAGAAGGAAGAAGGACTGAATTAAATATTAATTTATTTCAGACTTTGGCCTATAGTCCAGGTGTCCTAACCTGAGGCTTTGAAAGTTTTCTGTTTTGTTTTGGGTTTTTTTTTTCTCCTCCTTTTTCCTTTTATCCAAGTGAGCTAACCTTTTCGTAAAGAATCCTGGAAGGTTGTGTTGTGTATCGTATATTAAATGTTACTATAGAATTGTTCTTCTGAAAACCAGTTAAGTATGAAATAAGAAAGTTCAGGTATATCAGTCATTTTGGTCAGTGTTATTTCCTTGGGCTTCCAAAAGGTTTATCTAAAAATAATGCATTTATTGCTGTAGTAATAACTAATTGTGTTGTGATTTTGAAAACATTTTTATTGTTGTTTGATTGTTGATTAAAGGGGGCATACACCAGGGATCAACTGGGACAAGTCTTGTGAAGGAGTAATGAAATTCTTTTGACTAACTTAACCTCAACAACTTTTTGCAATATTTAAAATCAATATATATGAAGCACTGAAAGAAAAAAATTGTGAGCAGACTGGGGATAGACTGTAGTAGATAAGAAGATTGTCTAATCTATACTCCTTAATTTCATTTTACAGTAAAGTAAATATAATCACTTTATTTACTAGAAATTATTTACCAGCTTACCTTTCAGGAAGCATGCAAGGTATTCTAGCTGAGTCAAAGCAACTTTTTTTTTTTCTATAATGTGTTTGACATTTCAACAAAAATTCCTCACCAAACATGCAACATTACACTGAGGAGACAGATTTCATCATCTCAACCTTATCTTCTGTGTTGTGTGGTTTCAGTATTCTGTCCTGGTTTCGGCTGGGAGAGAGTTAATTTTCTTCCTAGCAGCTGCTGTGTTTTGGATTTAGTATGAGAATAATGTCCACTGTACAGCCAAGTGATAACCTTGATCCAGAATCCAGAGCTGATAATCAGCACAACAAGGAGCAAGTAAGGTGTTACACAACACAGCTCTGATAACAAGCACAACAACTCTGAGAGCAAATAAATCAACATTTTGACCAGTGACTAGTAAAATAATATAATGGATATTCATAACATTTTTTTTTAACATGCTCTGTTTAGATCTGTCATTATCTCAACCCTTTGAGTGCCATGTTGGGCACCAAAAAAGGACTGTCGTGGTTTAACCCAGTAGGGAACCAAACATCACACAACTGCACACTCACCCCAATGGAATGGGGGAGAGAATAGGGAAAAAAAGTAAAATTCATGGGTTGAGGTTAGAAACAGTTTAATGGGACAGGGAAAGAAGAGAAAATAATAAGAATGATAAAAGAGTATATTAAACAAGAGATGCACACTGTAATTGCTCACTACCCACTGACCAATGCCTAGCCTGTTCCTGAGCAGCAATGGCTGATTCCTGTCCCCTGGCCAACCCCCATTTATATACTGAACATGACATCTACAGCATGGAATATTCTTTTGGCCAGTTTGTCTGGTTTAGGGTCCCTCTCAGCTTCTATGTGAAGCTGAAAAAGTCCTTGACTTCATATAAACATTACTTAGCAACAACTAAACCAGTATGTTTTATCCACATTATTCTCATACTAAATCCAACACACAGCAGCTACTAGGAAGAAAATTAACTACCCAGAACATGTGTTAACATAACGCACATGATATCAGAAAATAATGATACCAAACCTTGAATAGGTTTCCAACAGCTAAATGCACCTCAAAAGCTCTTCGCTGCTCTATATCTGTTGGTATAGTAATTATTTTGCAAAGTACTAGAAAGATGGTTAAGGTTATACTGTTGCTGAAGGATAGTAAAATTTCATCCCTTTAGGTTCACAAAAACTTTTTCTTATTTTTTGAAACAGCTTATCAAGTTCGCGTAGATCTGAAGCTACAGAATTTTGCAGTAAAGATAGCAGGATGACAAAGGCACTTGAAGAGGTGCCTTGAACAGTCTGACATTTCATAGTACTACGTGGATTAAAAACAGGATTAATGTAAATGATCAATCTATATGAATGAAATCATTAAGCACGTCTAACTTTCTTGAAAGATAGACACAAAATTAATCTGTTAAAATTAAAATATGCATATAAAATCCTGTTAAGGAAAGTTAGCTTAAGGTTCATCTAACGAAAATTCTAGCTGCTTCTGGTAAGTGATAGTTGCTGTATGAAATGAGAGGATTGAATTCCAGAATTAAAGTCGCAAAGGAAAAGCACTTGCATGACACAATTTTTAAAAGAATCAAAAAGGCACTGTGTATCCCAACACTTTTAACTATTAAATATTTGGAAGGTCAGAGGTTAATCTATTAGAGTCTCAATAGAAAAAATATAATTTCACCAAACAATTCATTTGATCAGTTGCATTATATTCCCTCAGTGAATTGCCTTTTAAGTTATTTATTTTCAAGAGAATAGTCAGCACTCACGCAAAAGTTTATTGGAAAAATAATACTGAAATCAACAAACCAATGGTTTCAAGGTCAGGGAAAGTTAATTAAGGCCTGAAGAGATTACAAAAAACAGCTGAAGTGAGTGTTTGAGATAGTAGGAAAGGCTAGGAAGAAATATATGGATGAGGAAGAGGAGAGGAAAAAAAGGAAATGTTTTTTCCATTGCTAGCGAAAAATGTGTTGTGTTTCTCCCACAAATGTTGATATAGCCTTACAAAGGAATAAAAAAACCTGCATAACCTAGTAACTAATATGACCTGTGTTTATGTTACTTTAAGTAGGAATTCAAAGTCTCAAATTAGTTTGACACAGACAAAGAAGACATTTATCAGAATACATAGGCTAGGTAAGATTTGCAGGCATATGTAAAGAACATGAAAACGTTTTATTTTACCTTCTTGTCAAGGGGATGTTTACTGGAATAAATCAAAATCTACATAAATAGAAAGTCCTGATATTTACACTTTTCTTCTCTATGAATTTCCAATCTTTGACACTCATCAAGCAAAAAAAAAAAAGGGTCTAAGTTCAGTTCAATAGTACATTAGGGGTATTTCTTTTGCACACATGTCTAAATCAGGAAAGGAGCAATTCACTTGGAGCAAGCACTAATGTCCAAAAATGCTATCAAGGCAGACAATGTTTGGTACCTCATGGTTTCATTTTCAGAATCGTGTGGTTTTTCACTATATTCTGGAATTACACAAAAATATAAAAAAATGTTTCTGTATATAAACTAACATATCTGAATGCGGAGAAAAGTTTAAAGCAATATGATTGCCCTATGTCTACTCTACCAATTGAGGACAATCCAAAAAGAATAATTTGGAATTAAAGTATGATTTTTATTACGGTCTTTTGGATTCAGTCTTTTGGATCTGTTATTATTTTTGTAATAACAGATTTTTACAGAAGATCTCAGGTCCCTCAGTGCCACCAAATGTTAAGCTTGTTCACAAGCTCTGGTGCAAACAATAGGTCAGGCTAAATTTATATTGCTTCAAGCTAACACAGTTGATCCTGACCCTTGGATAGGCAGATATGGTACTAAAACTTACATAGAAGTGGCAACCCGGGCAAATATTCTGGTGCCCTTGTGAACTCTCTGATGAGTTCTATCAGGCTGGGACTTTATTCTGTAAACTGAGAATGCAGCAGAATGTCTCTCTCTTTTGTTACAGTTCTCAAAAGAAAAGAATTTTAAAAGGCTCAAGCTTTGCCAAAGAGGTTTAAAATTATCACCTCTCCTACAAAAAAAAAAAAAAATAATTGCAGATGTTTTGAAAGTTTCCAGCAGTGGTCTGGAGAAAGCTAGAAAGCAGTTGTGACAAGCCCTCAGGTTTCCTTACTGTTTTCCCATATGCCTTGTCACTGTTTCCGTGCATAAATTCATACATGTACTGTTTACTTGTTTCCTGTTGAATCGGGTGATACGAAACAAACCTTTGGTACAGCAACATTCTCTTTTGCAGTTCTTACTGTTAGTCTTCATTGTACAGAACTTGTATTGGACAAGAACTCTCACTGATGTGCCGAGTATACAACTCAAGTTTGATCAGCATATACACTTTTTCCTGGATCAGAGATTAGACATAAAGACAAGGTTTTGAGTTGAGACAAATAGGTCAGCTGGTAAAAACTGGTAAATTACTTTGCCCAGTATAATACTTTGAGAATATCCATTGATGATATATTTACAGTAAACTATGTTCCGGAGTGTCTGTCACACAAGCTGTTTAGAACTTACTGTTGTTTTGCTCAAAAAGCACATTTCACCTTTTGTTTTGACTTACTCTTGATTTACATTGAAGAAAGCAATACAATAAAACACTGAAGGAAAATCTCCATGACAGGGTACAACACATCTAATTACAGGTATTTAACAAAATGTCAAGCGCCTCATGAGACCTGTTTGCCAAAGAGTTCATTAAAGTGAGAATTAACTTGTCGCCAGATCTCTAGCCAGAATGCCTCTAAAACCTGTAAATAAAAATCAAACTTTTCAGTATTTGATTTTTCTGTAGTTTTCCCAGTGCAGTAACAAAGAGAAAGAGGAAAGATTGACCTCGATGAACCGGAGCACGTTCAGTGGAGACCACAAGATGGTCAGGAGCTGGAGCACTTGACCTGTTAGGACAGGCTGAGGGACCAGGGTTCGTTCAGCAAGGAGGAGAAAGAGCTGTTGTGGGGCAACCTAGCAGACCCCCAACACTGTCAAGGATTGACAAGGACTGACAGGATTAGAAAGAAGAGAGAATTAGTTTTCATAGCAGTGCAGGGTTGGAAGATGAGAGACAACATAAACTGAAACAATAGAGGTTCAGATTAGATGTAAGAAGAACCTCTGCCACCATGAGGACAGAGGGAAGTGGGACTGCCTGCCCAGCTGCCATGCAGTCACCAGCCTTGGTGGTTTTGACGACCCAACTGGATAAAGCCCTGAGCCTTGGTCTGACCTTACAGCTGAATTTGTTTTGAGCAAGGGATTGGACTAGGGACCTTGTGAGAACCTTTCCAGCCTGAATTATCCTATGAACCTGTCATATTCCTTTCCTGTGAAACTCAGGTGGACAGCTGTTTTAGAAAATCCGTTTCTGAAGACCACATGAAAGACATGATGAGCCACTGGTAAAGTTTGGTGAGACAAATGCTGCACATGTAAATTAACAATTCTGGAAGAAACTCTAGTAAAATTAAATTCCAAAATACAGATACATTTTTCTTTTTAAATTAAAGTCTTAGTATACTGCAATAAACATAATCTCAAGGTTCATTTGACAACTTGAAATTCCTAAATGGCACAGATGTATTATACCTAATTTAGATTACTTTACATTTGACTGCAAATGTATGGGCTTTTGCATGTGTTAAAAAATATCCAAAT
The DNA here is from genome assembly GCA_028565335.1 of Limnodromus scolopaceus. Taxonomy (NCBI): domain Eukaryota; kingdom Metazoa; phylum Chordata; class Aves; order Charadriiformes; family Scolopacidae; genus Limnodromus; species Limnodromus scolopaceus. The sequence goes on from JAOXNO010009393.1 coordinate 35,163, forward strand.
CCCTGAGCTGACAGTCTCAAATGTCAAGAAGGATGAAGTGTGAGTGAAAGGAAAGGTTATTATATCTATTGATACGTGACTGAGGCACTAAGAGACTACAAGAAATGAGATTGGCCCCTTTTTATGACAGTGGGGACTGATCTCAACTTGTCTAAAGCCCAGACAAGTATCTTAATTATAATCACACTCATGTTTTCTTTGCAGTGTTATCTATACCTCTATAAAACAAACTACCTCTGTATTGGTAAATACACCCTATAAAACTGAAATTATTGTCAGTGCACGTGTGCATACTCCCTACCAAATTTCCACTGAAATTTTTATGACACAAAAAGAGGTCTATTTTTCCCTTTTGATGAACTTTGGATTTACACACATAACTCCCTTTAATGTTAATAAGGAGTCATACATGGTAATCCCCTTTCCTTCCCCAAATACTGATGGTAGAGTCAATATGGATGTGCTCTCTGGTTTTTTTCTCACTGATCTTTTTCAGATGTAACATAAAAAAACCTCTGAGACTGGAAGTCAAAAGAAAATGAAATGTCCTCCCTTTCCACATAATCATTCATCTGTTTGGCTACTTTCTGTATTCACAAAAAATCTTTTTCCCCAGCGTGGCAAAAAGTGTAAAACAAAAAATAGGACATTTCTTACCCCACCCAAAAATACCACTTGAAGCATGGCTTTGCACTTCTTTCATATTTGTAGAGTTTATAATGAAACATTCCCTTGCAGAAACTCTTTTCTCTGAACCATTTAAGCTGAAATTCATGCCATGCTCCAACAAATTTCTTTTTAACTTCCATTTGGTAAATATGACATTTCTCCTTAAATTCACTGATTAAAATCCTGTGCTCTGCAACCTCAGTCACCACCTTCTTTAATTTCTCAAGGCATGTTTCAGCCTATTGTGGACCTTAATTTAACAACTGATTTTATGATTTTTCTATATAAGACAACAGCAGAGGATGGATTTTGCAGCATAGCTACTGGAAATGGATACCCTCCTTTCCTCTTGCCTCACATACTTGAACGCTGCCTACATATATCTTTATGAGAGCTTTGGGATCACACAATGCCTATAAAACAAGGGATATCCCTGAGATTCAGATTTATAAGTATCCACTGCCATCCAGGTAGTCCAAACCCAGTCAGAATTTAAGTTCCGGTTGACTTCATTTGTCTCTGGTAATATCAGAGCTTCTGTTGATCATATGGTATTTCCAAAGGCAAGTAGAAATAGGTAGAGATGATCTATTTATATGCAAATCCCCTGGTATGAAGGAATGTCTGGGGTATTCTCTAAGCACAATAACAAGAAAAAAAACCTTCTTGTAGATCTACCATATAGATCTCTCTATAATGACCAGGGTCATGCTTCATTATGTGTGTAATGTGGAGAGGTCTCCAGCCCTGTCTAAAAGATTGGTTTGGCATGACAGTTCAAAATTATTCCATACCAGGAATTTATTATTCCATATTAGGAATTCAGGACAAGAGGTAATGGGCACAAACTTGAACATAAGAAATTCCATCTAACCATGAAGAGGAACTTCTTTACTTTGAGGGTGGCAGAGCACTGGAATAGGCTGCCCAGAGAGGTAGTGGAGCCTCCAGCTCTGGAGACATTAAAAACCCGCCTGGACATGTTCCTCTGCAACTTGCTCTAGGTGGACCTACTTTGGCAGGAGGGTTGGAATAGATGATCTCCAGAGGTCCCTTCCAACACAATATCATTCTGTGATTCTGTGAGTTAGGACTTTTCTAGTCTTTTTTGGAAATAGATTAAACCAAGCCATGATGAAGTTTGGAGAAGAAAAACGTCACCAGGGAACATAGTATAGAGGAATTGAAACTTGCATTGTATGTAGTTCCTCACTAGTTCCCAGCACAGCTAAGGTTATAATGTCACAGAAGATTTTCTTGGAAAAGTCTTATTCTGCTACCGGCCAGAGAGCTACCTAGTTTCTGAAGTTATGCAGTGTATCTGCAGGCTGGTCACAGATTGTCTACTTTAAACATTCCAGAGGCAAATGTTTTCTGCAAACTTTATGTCAGCTCCAAGTTTAGTCCTTTGTTATTCTCTCAGGATCTTCAGGTTTATACTGATATTGTATCATTTGTTACAAACTGACACACACCAAAAAAAAAAAAAAAAAGAAAGAAAAAAAGAGGAAAAAAAAGGTCTCTAGAAGGTCATTGGACTGATAAACCCTGCTTTATTGAGAAAGCTGACTTGAGCTGATTCCTAAAGTACCACTGTACAGAAGGCAATAGAGTAAGTGATTTCATCTGTCACTTGTGAATAGAAGTTTTGGTGTCACTGCTTGAAGGCTCAACATGGAGATACTCAATGCTGATTAAATGACCATAATTCCTCAAGGTTGTGACATGTCTGAGAGGGATGGAAAGCTGTGATCAGAAAATCTAAGCAGTAGAATTTGCAATGCAATGGCATGCTCAGGAGAATTTTTTACTCTCAATCAGCCCACAAAAAGTATAAATAAAACACAATTGGCTAGGCAGATCTCTAGGCATTTAAAAAGTCTAATTTCCAATTATGTTTTGAGAAAATGTCAGTTCCTTTAAAAAAATAATGCTGTTCTAGCTGAAAAAGAGGTAATTTCCACCAATTGCTCATCACACTCATTAGCATTCTTAGAAACTAACTGCTTGCAGTGGGAATTTGGAGTTGGCATTATAACATATCAGGTGATGCTCACTATTGTTGCTGGCCTCCAAGCCTTCCAGGAATTCTGGATTTCCACCCAAAAACTCCAGCCAGAAATTAATGCAGTTCAAATCAAATAATACTGACTAGTCACCCTGGCAGCTATGCTCAAGAGAAGCTATGGTGCCAGTAAGGAACAGAGCCAGCAGAGAGTCACAGAGACAAATGCTGGCTTTAAATCTTGCCCCTAAGGATCGAGTGAGTCTTTTACCTTGGGAAGATTATGTATATTTTTTACACAAATGCCTTTCTACCAAAACCAAGAGAATCCTAACAGCTGCTCTACTTTACATAGCCCAAAGATTTTAGCATTTAGCTGTTTTCTGTGATTAATTCTGAAATACTTCTAAATTTCCTATTCATAAGAAACCTTGATTCCAATCTTATTTACCCTCATTTAACACTACTGCTCTGATTTAGAGCATGAGTAAAATCAAAATTATTCTTTTTTTGTATGTGTGAAGGTATGTGAAAATAGTTAACTTTAAAAAATAAATCATAGGCTCAGGAAAAGAAGATAGTAGCTGGATATAAACTTACAGGTACCTTGTTGATCCTCAGCAAGTTCAAGTAATCACAAAAATCTAGGCACCTGCAGCTCATTTGTACTTTTCAATCACAAAGCCTTGAGGGTTGTGGTTTAGGAGGACACCTCAGAGAATGGAAAAAAAACCCCAAATAACATAATATCTTACTGAAACATAGAACTGAGTCATTTTTCATATCTTTCAAGGACTGAAAGAGCCTGTGTTAAGGAAATGCTTTCCCTTTAGAGGTTACTGCTATCTAGATGCCTATGGCTAAGCTCTGGAAACTTCTACCATGTTCTTTGAGGTGTAATTACAGAATCACAGAATCACAGAATGGTTAGAGTTGGAAGGGACCTTAGACATCATCGAGTTCCAACCCCCCTGCCATGGGCAGGGACACCTCCCACCAGACCAGGTTGCTCAAAGCCCCATCCAGCC
>JAOXNO010017250.1:0-32655 GCA_028565335.1 Limnodromus scolopaceus
TTGAGGACTCCAAAGTTGGACACAGTACTCCAGGTGGGGTCTCACTAGTGCAGAGTAGAGGGGTAGAATCACCTCCCATGACCTGCTGGCCAAAATTTCCACTGGTTGCAAAGAAAAGCCAAGGGAGACTAGCTTATACTCAGATGTCTGATGTGGGATGATCAGCAGACTATTAAAAAAAAAAAACAGTATGAATATATGTTGTATTCATAGCTATTTTTAAAGACATGGATTCAGGGTTTAATGACTGAAACCATTGCACCTTTCTTAAAAGATCAGCTGGATTAAAAGATAAGTGAAAGTAATATGTAAAATTCCTGGAAGTGAAGCAAGTTTAAGGGAAATGGCCGCTGAGCCAAATTCTTGGGTTTAAGTCTTTTATTAGGAAACCAGTGATGGAAATACAGGTGGTTTCATATGTGAATTTTAAGCCGACCAGTGAAAAGCAGAGCTAACATCCTTGTAGCCTGCTACAGAGACACTGAGATCCTTGTCACTTATTAAAGTTTTATTTTGTTCCCCCACGAACAAGGCAATTAATTATTTAGAATACCAATCAATCAGGGGTTAGATGTACTAATCAAACACATTCCAGCTGCTAAGTATTGTTCACTTAAGACATTGATCAGCTGTAGGATGCTCTGTAGACCATTTAGATGAGTATTTTCTGACAATGTGCTTTAAACCCCCTTGAGGTCAAATCTTTGACACCGTCTGCTGGACCATGTGGAAGGTTGAATGCCAGACTGTCTGACAGACTGTAATTATTTTCTGTCCTGATGCCCTTTCTGCAGTCATTAGGGGATCAAATTTCTGAGAAAGCCAGAAAAGTTCCTTGTACTGCAAGCAGCTAATGGCCTGAAAATGAGTCTCTTTTGTTATGTTGATGATTTGCCACTGGATGTTGTTTGAAGCCCGGGATCGATTATTTAGGGCTAGTTCCACCGGTATCATCTATTCTTGGTCTTGTGCGGCTCTATGCTTTCTTGCCATTTCCCCCATGCTGAAAGATGTATGGCTGGTATTGAAATGCCTTTGGTCTGCTGGTGGTATCTCCAGTTGCTCTGGTAAGGATAGATGTCAAAGGGGAGTCCACCACTAGTGCTGATCCAGGGCTCTCCAGTTAGATGCTGAATGAGCATGGAGAAAGTCTAGATTTTCTGTCTTCCAGGACAATGCCCTTACTGTTCGCAGAAATAGCTAAGAGAAATTAAGATGACATTTCCCAATAAATAATTGAAGAATGAGACACATTGTTTGCAGTCCTAACATGACTGCAAATTTAGGCTATTGCCTAGCAAGTTACTATACGAATTCCCCTTACGTTGACCCTTGTGGTAATTGGAATTTCAATTATTCATTTTCAATTACAAGCATGGCATGATGATCACAAATGTCATTAAGTATTAAATTACATCTAATGATAGATGGATGGAGGCATAGATAGATGCCTCTCCAGATCTTTTCTTTATTTAATGCCAGTAAATCAAGCCCATGTTATTCATGGAAGAACTTTGTAAAATACTAGAAAGACAGTAAAATACCATTTATTTGCAGCAGATAAAACCTCTTTAATGCACATTACCTGAGTGCCGTGTAAGTTTTCATCATCTGTGTCATTAAGAGGAGCAGTGCCACGAAGGTGGGTACCTTGCCCTGCAGTGAGTGGCAAAGCGAAGGGAGCCCATTTGCTTCCTGCCTTATTAGAGGTGATATTCCAGTGCTCATAATTGGGATCTTTGTTTAACAGCCTCCTCAGTGTCTTTCCACCTTGCATTTGCAAGGACAGTGAGCTTGACTGCTTTTTTTTTTTTTTTTTTTTTTTATATATTTTAGCAACCTGGAAGTCTTGGGGGGGAGAGGTGATGCCCTATATACACTTGGCCTGTGTTAGGTGACCTGCGTTCACCTGTGTTAGTCCTCGTGGGCAATTGTTACACCCGTGGGCAAGAAAGAGGTTGAGGACAGAGTTTTTAGGCCATGTTTGGCCTTGAACCAGCCCTGGAGCTGCAGGGAGTGGTGGGAGGAAGAAAACCACAGAACTGCTCTTGCTTTGAAGCACATGCAAAGGGGCACTTACCTCCTGCCTTGGGTACATTTTGCTATTCTGCCTGTGGTATTCAGTCCAACCCAGCAGGAAAAATCTGCAAAAAGACTGCGGGCAGATGAGAGAGCCCAGAACTGCTCACAGGAGGGCCAGGATGCTGGTTCCAGCAAGGCAGAGTTCACGCTGGCTGGCTGGGAAACATGGATGTGAAGTGCTGGCTTTGGGGTCACTGCAGCCAGGGAGCTTTGGGAATACTGGAGAGAAGCTTGCAGCTGAGATCTAACCTAGTTCAGCTTCTGCAGGAGGCAATGAGTATCCACAGCTCTAAGAAAGATGCAGCGTCAGACTACAACCACTTTGCATTAGAACTACAGAAATTCCTACTTGACATTCCTGGCATTTTTTAAAGTAGAGCAGGAATCCCACTTTAGGGAAGTCCTGTTTCCACACTACTGCAATGAAGTGCTGAGCAACCAGGCACTCTGTCTAAATTAAGCCTTGAACTATTGATTTTAGCATGTGCATGGGTGCCAAATTTCTGATCTTACATTTCTTGTGCCTTACTTTTCCTGTTTCTAAAAACGACAATACAATTTATTCCCAGTGCTGTTGCGACGTTTAAATATCCCATAACTGCAAGGTACTTTCAAAATGAGGCTGTGTGGACATAAGCAATGTCTATGAACTGCTTGATGTGCGTGACACAGTTGTCTTTTATGCAAAACAGAAATGAGACTCGCAATATTAAAACAGCTTGCCCATGCCTGCATATGGGCAAAGGCATTGCCAGAGTAAAGACAGAACCTGGATCTTTTTCTAAAGCATCCCTTTTCCATCAGCCCTTAGTTGCTCATTTGTCCAACAGGAATGGGACTATTTTTACCAAATCTAGATATTCAAAATTTGCATTTACCACCTTTACTGTTTACCCGTCACCTTTCTGCAGTGGTATCTTTTTTTGCAAAGCTCCCTAGATATTTATATTTTATTTTACTTTATTTTATTTTATTGTATTTTATTGTATTTTATTTATTTTATTGTATTTTATTTTATTTTTTTATTTTTATTTTTTCATTTTCACTGCCATCTTATTCTTTTCTCTCTTCCCTCTTATAAAGGGGGGTAATTTTGTACATAGATATCTATTCGTGTCGTGACTTGGAAGCATTCTTTTACCAGTTACAACCTGTAGCCCCACTTGGTTCCCAGTCCCCCAGCCTGTCTTCCTCAGGTGTTATTTATATATTTATCCACTGTCTCCTTTTTCATCCCTCCCCTCCCCAGAACCTGTTTCCTGCCTTTCCAAACCCCCTCTTGCAGTGCCTGTAGCAGCAGCTGGGGAGTCATCCATCACTGCGGTCGCAGCTTTGCTCCTGCCAGGCACGGCTTTCGCAGCACTGCCCACAGCATCGGGAAGCTGATTAGAGCTGCAGGGCCCCAGTCAGGCTTGTGTTGCTGCCAGCGCTTCCCGGGAATTGCTAGAGTGCAGATTTTGCAGATGCAATCTCACCTGAGCTGATGAATAATTCTTCCGGATTTTTTTTTTCCTTTTCCTTCTTTTCTCCGCCTTGCTCAGGTGAGTGGCAAAAATAGTAGAATGGGCACCCCCTTCTTGTGCAAAAACCTGCCTTCTTCCCATTTATAGAATCATAGACTAGTTTGGGTTGAAAGGGATATTAAAATGTCATCTAGTCTTACCCCTCTGCAATAAGGAGGGACATATTCAACTAGATCAGGTTGCTCAGAGCGCCATCTAACCTGACCCTGAACACTTCCAGGGATGGGGCATCTACCACCTCTCTGGGTAACTTGGGCCAGTGTATCACCATCATCATCGTAAAGCATTTCTTCCTGATATCTAGTCTGACTATATCCTCTTTTAAAGCCATTACCCCTTGTTCTATCACTCCACTCCTTGATAAATAGCCCCTCCTCATCTTTCCTGGGGCCCCTTTAGGGACTGGAAGGGGCTCTAAAGTCTCCCTGGAGCCTTCTCTTCTCCAGGCTGAACACCTCCAACTCCCTCAGCCCGTCCTCACAGCAGAGGGGCTCCAGCCCTCCCAGCATCTCCATGGCCTCCTCTGGCCCCTCTCCAACAGGTCCATGTCTCTCCTGTGCTGAGGGCTCCAGAGCTGGAGGCAGCATGGGGGGTGTTTCCCCAGAGTGGAGCAGAGGGGCAGCACATATCAATATTCATGGTGGGGTGTATCATTTCTGCAGCCCTATTGCCACTGGGTTTCATAATTGTAGTTGCAACCAAGACTAAACTTCAAAGCTCTTAAACAACTTGAATCTGAGAAAGCTGATTGCATGGGGTTTTTTTCTGAGTTTTTCTGTTTTATTACCTGATGGCTGAGTGCCTGCAAACCTGCACCCCCTGTAAAAAAAAAGTTATTTCTGGTTGCACAGACTGAGAACTTCTGTACACAACATATCAATGGCAGTCAAAAGGCAGGCAAAATATTACATTGTGTGTTCGCCAGCTATAAAAATAAAATTTGAAATAATGGCCTAATTTTGCATGTGTTCAGTATTAACTTCAGACAGATGCTACAGAAGTAGCAAAATAATGATGAAATTGGCTGTAGCTGTGGAGAGACTTTCTACATAAGAGGAAGAAGATTGAAACAGTAATTCAGAGAGAAAAGACATATGATTAGTTAAACTTGTATAGAAAAAGTTTTGTACTGAGTAAATGAATCAGGTTTTTCCATTTAACCTGTCAGGAACAATATTAACAAAACAAGACAAATAAGTTATCCAGTGAAAGTGTGTGGCAGTAAATTTACGCCTGAAAAATAGATTATTTTTTTTAACCGTACAATGTAACAATTAACCTCTGGATCTCAGGAGGGGAGAAATAAGTAAGTACAGTTAAAATCTGTGAAAGAGGCAGTGAAAAATCAGCGATTTATATGGAGAGCATATAATCTACTCTAAAATAGACAGAATTGTGTGATTCAACTAGAGAAAGGCAGGCCCTGATAAGGTTTGGATGGAGACGGAGGAGAGCTGTACAGACATCAAGTGAAACCCAACAACCAAGTTTAGTTCCTATTTCGCTTGTTGAAGGGTCAAACGCTACCGGACCTCTGTGATCCCTTCACGTGTGTCCCCAGCCAGGGTCTTGTCCTGTCTCTCCTCCACCCAGTTGGAGAGCAATGGAGGAGAGCTTCAGAGAACTGAGAGGAAGCTCAGAAATAAGATTCAGGGAGACAGTCTATGAGATGTGGAGGTTAAGGAGTTCACCAGCTGCTGTTTATCAAAATGCAGATTGACAGAGACTTGGCTTCAGTCTGCAGACACCAATGCCTAGATAAACTTTTAGACAAGGAGGTCTTTTTGGTTTTGCAAACTAAGGCACAAAAAGATTCATTTGTTGGAAGACGAAGTTAAACAAATTCAACCTTGAAGGAATGTGCAAGCAGTGAGGGTAATTAAGCAATGCAACACCTTACCAAGAGAGGTGGCAGACTCATCATTATTCTGGTTCTCTAAAAAAAGATTAGCTATCTTTCAAAAAGGCTTAATCCACCTCCTGGGAATAGCTGTTTTTTCTGTGTGTTGAGAAGGGCTGGTGAGAGATCCCTCTGGCCTAAGAGCGTGTGCATGTCTGAATCATTTTGCAGATGATGAGCTGAGGCACCGAGGGTGAAATCCACCCTGCTGCAGAGTGATACAGCTACATTCTTGTGCTGCTTAAATCCCTTTCTGTCCTCAAATTAGAAGTCATGTTGCACTTATGGGATGTAGACACCCTGTTTGGTACTTATCCCATGAGAAGTTGTTCAAATCCCAAGTGTCTGCCCTGTCCCTGGAGACCACCTTAAAGACACGTCCCAGGTGGCTATAGGTTACACCTTAGTATACAAAATTGGTTGGAGAATGGTTTAATAAGCTGAGCAATAAACAAAAGCGATTCAAATGGTGCTTTATGTCGTTTTGGTTATCCCTGCTCATGAAGCTGTGACCACTGAGGGAGAAGTCATAGTCTGGGACATTTTGGCTATCAGACTTACCTAGCTGGTCCATGTGCAGTGCATCCTTCCACCCACCTTCCTGAGTGGGCCACATCTTACGTGGCCTTCATTCTCAAAGGTTGGGACTCATCTTGCTTAAACTTTGGTGGCTCCCTCTAAGTTGAAGACATCTCCAGCTTTAGCTCTGTTTATGCTTGATGCTAAGGAAGAGGCTCTATTAAGGGCATGATTGGTCACAGCTACTGCAGATGTTGCATTTAAGATGTGATGGATCATGCCCCAGCAGTGCCTCTGTTTCTCCAAAGGTTAAAGAGGGAATCTAAGGTAGAAACTTGGTTGTCTTAATTTGGTCATGTGAACCTGTCAATAATATCTCAACAACTCTGGAAACTTAACCTTTACTTTATGTTTGGTTAGCTAGTTATTATAGATTAACGATAATAATCAGCTGTGACCCACATTATTTATTCATTCTCCTGCTCTGCTGCCTGCTACTAATTCCTGCCTGGAAAATGAAGCATTTAGGTGGTTAAGATTCTCTGCAAATACTTTGGTTTGGCTTTTGAGAAGGGTCTTAGTGAGGTACAGCTGTGCCAAAACTAGGTCTTCATCTTGGCTCTCTCTATATTTTGCATCATTGTGTGGCACATCCAGTTATTTCCTGAACTTTAAAGGGAATCTGTCATTCATTGTTACCAATTAGATGCCTTTACAATATGACCTGGAAACTGTTTTCCTGACAACTTGGTGTTATTAATAACATGCACTACAGCTGGGGCGTGCCAGTAGTTCAGGAGTCACAGAGCAGCCTGACAGTTTAATTTGGTACCTTGATGAGATTTCTGCTTGCAAAGTTGCACAGAATATAAAAGACTCTGCCAGTACGACGTTGGTGGGAGCACTTTAAGGGATTTCCAGACTGTTTTTTACTTATCTGAAAGCTTTCACACTCAGTGACTTAGAAAAGCACGTATTGTAGAATAGAAAACTAGAAAGGACAATTCTGATCACACTAATAATAATTAATATTATTATTTAAGTTTTTAGATTACTACACAGACATTGGTTGACCAGTCAAAACAACTCCGTCAAGTAAGAACCATTATTTCATGTGTTTAAAAGCCATGAATACCATCACTGATGGAGTCTCCTTCATGAAGTTGTAGACTTGCAAGCATGTCTTCAGCTCATAAAGTCTAGTATGGAGGGCTGAAGAGCTATAGACATACCAAAACACTGGCTAAAGTGCATCACTGAAGAAAAGACATTTCAAATACTACTATAAGTCACTGTATAGAACATATCCCAAATGCAGCAGGCAAATCACAGGTTTGCTCTTCCCACTCCACTGTCTGTTGCTCTGGTGCGAATCCATGTTAATCTCACAGCGATCGGTGGCTTTGCTGTGGGGAGCCTTGTGGCTGGGATCTTTACTCTGGCTGTACGCTAGGACTGCAGACCCACTGTGAGGAACACCGAGTGAAGCAGAAAGCAAATCTCTGCTGCATCTAGGTCACTTGGCAACTTTGTAAAAGCTGTACAAAAAAAAGCCCTTATACAAAACTCCCAACACTGCTGTTTGGGTAATGAAATATAATTTCAATTCAGTTAACAACAAAATGAAAGTATGTCTGGCCTGGACCATTTATGAGGAAGCTGGGAAAAGCTGGGCCATTGCCAGATTTTTGTTTAACCGTTCACCACAGAATATGCTTTAACAGCGAGCCTGTCAGTGTCTGCCCAAGTTTGCAAGAAACTCTGAAAGACTATGAGTTGCTCTCATTTTATTGCAATGTAGGCGAAATTTGAGAAATAATTCAGCACGGGGCTGTTTCAAAAGCTTGAGGAGACACAGGTGCCCAACACCATACATCGATGCTATTAACTGTATCACCACTAGGTACAGTAGCAGAAGTACAGTCATGCCATGACTATCACCTCTGAATATTATCTAGACATTTCCTGTATCATCACAAGATAACCAGGCACCCTAAGAGCTTACAAAAGTGTCAAGGCAAGTATTGGTGGCAGAGTAAAGTGTCGTCATGTATTGGCTTAGAAAGTTTTTTGAAAGTTTGTAGCTTACAGTATGTCAAAGTAAACACAGGAAACTAGTGAACAAATGAATCAATGGGCAGATGAGTTCTCCTTTTTCCTCTCTTTTCTGAATGAAAGCAAGTACTGTACTTATTTTCCAGCTGAGAAGTGAAATTAAATTGTCTGGGTACTTGATGGCCCACTGTTTTTAGAAAGCTATTAAGATGCTGCTATCAAGTAGAGGACAGCCTTCTTGACCCTCTTTAGCTGGCTTATCTAGTGGCCCCCTGATGCCTTCATCACTGTGCAGAAGGCCGATCACCAGAGGTGACCGTGTTTAACAGTGTCTTCCTCTAAGTGGCAATTTAGTGGGCAGGGGAACACACTGGACTGGCTCCTCAGTCCGGTGAGGGGGACCTGGCGGAGGAAGGAAACATTTTGTGCTGGTTATCTTGTCTATAAGGAGCTCAGTGATACAACAGCTTTTCAGCTACTCCAGCACATGGTTTGGCTGAGACTGTGAATTAGAAAAGCTAATGCTAAGTCTATCTGTGATCAGAATATCAAGCAGAAAGGTCCAACCCTTTCTTACAGAGATTCTGTACTGAAAACATGGTTTTACACAATATTGGCTCTTCATAAAATGCGGAGCTCCTACATCACCATTCTTAGCTGACCTCTACACTGCTGATAGAGGACAAGACTTGATGTTGCTAGTGAGGTCAGTCAATTGGACACATTAGGGCAAGTCCTGATCACTTTGCTTGTCTCTTTATAAGCCTTCAGTTAAGGGAAACCTAATTGATATGATATTTATTTTTTTTTTACTGAGAAAGGACCTTAGGTATGACTAAGAAAGCAGATCTAATGCTCAAAGCTTTTTTTTTTTTCTTTTTCAATCACATCTTTGGCAACAACATTTTGACCTGACCTCACTGTGGTCTGAGCCCCCCACATTCACGCTACCCTTCTGCCAGGAGCAGTGTTTCCCATCAAGGTGCTGGAGCAAGGGCAAGTAGCCAGGTTGGCACAGGGTCACGGACAGCATCTTACTTTTTGGGTCAGTAGCCAGGATACCCAGATGTGGTGAGAGGACTCTGCTCACACAAATACTTGGTATGTGGAGACAGTTGCTTCTTGGGTCCCAAATGCACCCCCGCCAAGACATTGACTACTTTGGTACCTGCTTCCACGTGTTAGTCAGGCAGAGATTAAACGTGATGCTTCAGGGGTGTTTAAGGGCACGGTCTTGTGTTTTCAGTATCTGATCAATGGATGAGACCCAGGTTTGCTCTGCTGGACATCCAACACTTCCTGCCAGAGGTGTTTTCCCTCCTCTTTCTTTTATTTTACTTTCTGGTCTTTAGTCAATGCTGTTGAAAAGGCATAAAGGTTCACTTGAAGGGGAATAGTGGCAGATAGCAATCATTCATCAAAAAGAATGCCTTTGAGAGACAGAGGGAAGCAGCAAAGACAAATGGCAACAAGACCCTCTAGGCAAATTTCTGGTTAAATACTTCTGGGGGCCCAAGTTCAGACACTTGTTCTGGGAGCAAGCAGCCCTTCTCACATCCCTGCTTTCAGTGTAGCTGTTTGCCCAAATTTTGTGATCGCGGAACGGATGAATGATTGTCTTCTCCGTCCAGCTCTGAACCTTTCACTCAGGATTCCTGAACCGTTATTTGCAAAGAGCAAAGCTGCCCACCAGACAATGTCAGCAAATGAACCAAAAGGAGAACTGGTTTCACTCTGAAGCAAACCTATTGTGCAGGCACTTTAGAGCACAGTGGCAGGGGCTTAAGATGCTCCTTTATTTTTCTTTCTGTAGATTGTTCTTTTTAGAGAGCTAACCCTGCATCCGATTATTTTTTATGATCTGAGAAAAGGCTATGGGAACTGTTTATCTTTTTGTGTATATATAAGTTCTCTAATCTAAATCTAACCACTCATCCATTCAAAAGCAAAAGAGACTTTTATGGTACTCTGAGAAAGATCCTCTGCTTGTATATCAGCATATTGCCATTGAATTTCAATTAATTTCACCCTTGGCTAAGTAGACTGCAAGGGATCTAGGTAGCTGAGTGATCTGGCCTTTTGGTTTAGTGGATTGTAATATACAAACTTGTAGAAATAAAGGAATGGATATAATTATAGGGCATTACTCTGAGATAACATAGCTGTATATTTTATTTGAGCTCTTCAAGTATATTGCTCCACAGTACAAATTCTTCTTTCTTCCTCTCTCTCCTTTATTTTTTTGGTAAAAGTCATTACAGATCCAATTTAAGTAAGGTAATAAAAATGAAGAAGAAGAAAATTCTTTCCCTATAATTTTATAGGAATGCAGCCTTTGCAGCAGCAGTATTCTTCAAACTCAGATGACTAGCTTGCATTGACACGAGTTGCTTTCACAGTGGAAATATTCTTCAAATGCTTGGCTGCAAAAGAAAATAACCATCAGCTTGTTGAAACCATGCTTCTTTGTTGCTGCACAAAATCTAACCATGAGGAGCTTTAATTACCCAGAAGTAAAGGGAGGAACCTTCTTAATACAGGCACTCAAATGTAGTTTCTGCTTGGGTTTCCATTTGTGGATCGATTGTAGGATCAGGCTTGATAATAAGTCTGTGAGCTGTGCAGCTAAGTACCAACAGAAATAATAATAAGAGGGTAAAAAAGACTAAGAAAGATGTTAAAAAAGAGTCTTGGTCCTATTTGCCACTGGCACACACAGGTCTCATGGGTGTGTGTAAGGGAACAGTGTCTGCAGGATATACTGACTTCAGACGATTGACATTATATTTGCAGGGATTTTTTCTTCTGGAGACCAAGTCCCCTTTGGTCTCTGTTATGGTCCTTATATCTGCTGCCCTAGTTATCCAATCCAAGCATCTGTGTGAGGAATCATGGTTATTCCCTGAAGTTTCCACCAAAAGGAGGAGCCCCCTGGACTCTCTGGTGTGATGTGGCACTTAAACCTGCCCAAACCCCATCCCAGAATCCTCTCCTGGCTGGAAACAACAACTTTTCTCTCTTTTCCCCTTGGCAGAAATTAGCTCAAGGGGAAAAAGGTCACATTATAACTGAAGTCAAGGGGAAAATTGGTCTTTCCATTCCGTATAACATCCACACATACAGGTGCATTAGTCAGACTCTACTTGTAAAAATTATTAATAACAACAACAACAACAACAATAATAATGTGCAAGTGAGTTGATCACATTCAGCTGAAAGCTGAGTAGTTTCCATGGCAGTTAATGGCGTTTATTGTGGCTCATCATCCAAACAGCCTCAAGTTCAACATGGGAAGAGGAAGAACCAGAAAAACAAGGAAAGCTTTAGGACAGTGCACACTGAGAGGACCTTAGACGTGGTCCTTCTGTATCAGCCCCAACCACAAAATCAGAAGTCCAGTTGTAGTTATCAATACCAGTATCATTTTCCAATAAATTCACAAATGTGTCAGTAGTTTGAAGTATCTCCCACCACACATACCAATCTCACTGGGGACAATCTACAGCCCAACATCACAACCCCACTGAAGTCAAGCAAAGTTTTCTCCATGACATAAGGGAAACTAAGATTTTCCTCTCCTCTTCTGACTCCAGCCCTGGACCTGGCCAGGAGGCTGGGCGTTGCTGGCCACCAACATGCCACATTCAGGACGAATTTGCTGAGGTCAGGATGACTATGAGCCGCTTCCAGGTATATTTTCCCCACCCAGATATGATTTTCCAGCAGTCAGGAGTCTGCTGCTACTGTATTAGGGAAGCTCTGTTTCCTGTCTACATCCACCTTTCTATCTTCTTGAAAAAGAAATAGAGAATAGCAAACCTTTTAATCAGCTTTAAAACATTTTTTTTTAACTCTATGTCCCTTCCCTTTTTCCTAGTGAGTATCCTAAACTGTTCCTTGCTAACTCTTCTCGATTAGTTTATGGCCAAGCCCACAGTTTCCAACTTTTCCTTTTTCACTCTTGTTTTTGATCAGATTTCCAAGGACCTTCTCACTGGTTTTGCTGGCTGGCAAGCTCTGCCAGACCCAAGAGAAAGAAAGGCACAAGCAGAAACTTGAGATCTGGGAACTTTAATTGAATTCCCCTCTCCATACTTTTCCACTGCAACGCATCCTTTTCTTTCTCAATACCTTTTTTTACTGCTTCGAAGCAAGGAATACCAGGGTTTCCTCTATACACTGGAGTTGAGAGGCAGCTAGCTTGTCTAGGAGCAGGGAAGGGAGAAAATGGGAGATGTTTACATGCTATCACATTTGATAAGGTAAATCATACTTTTCTGCTGCTACCGGAGGATCAAAAGAAACGCATTCCTGTTTTGTAATGAATAATCAAAGCCAGTTCACTCGGGGTTTCTTTCCAGCTAACTCTTGAAGCAACGGCACAGTGGATTTTTAATGACGCAGAGAGGAGGACAATGACCACAAATGCAGGCTGCAAGCACAGCCTTATTGCCCTTTTTTTTTATTTCAGCCTCCTTAAACATCCTTTTTTTTTTAAGCCTTTGTTCTCTGCCTTTCAACAGATAGTTCTGTTGTACGGTTATAAATAACTTTACGGGCTGTTTTTACTTACACATACACACCACACTCTGCAAAGTGAATGGCAACACTGAAATCAAGAACCATGCTTCTCCAGCTCCAAACAAAGGCGCTGCTACTTCTCGGCAGCACCAGGATTTGACCTGGGGGTCCTCTGGAGCAGAGACTACAAAAGATTAACATTTCAGTCTGCTGAGCCCACCAGTGCGGTCTTGCCTTATCTCATAAGCTCTGCCGGAGGAATGAATTACCCTAGTTCATTAAGACTCGTTTTGAATTGTGGTGAGAGGTCACCACATAAGTCACCTCCAGTCTATTTTGCGAATAATATGGATTATGATAAAAGCTGGCTGGGAGGTTGAAGCCCAAGGATTTTGTTTTCTTTATTCTTCAAGGTGGGTAGAATACAGGGTGGGGAAACCCTGATCTGGACATTTCCTAACACTGCATAGTAGACTATAGAAAAGTCCTTTTTGTTCTTTTTTTTTTTAACCCATGAATGGGTGACCTCTTGATCTCTCTGACCCCTTTATTTTTGCCATGAAAGAACTAAAACTAGCTGTGCCCATACAAAATCTTCTTTCGCTTCAGTTTTCTCATGATTAAATTCCCTGCTGTGTTTTTGTTTAAGTGCTCTGATGCTGCCCTTTGGAATTGGGCAGATGTTTGACTCTTTGAAATGGCCTTTTTTGTCTCTTTTTTTTTTTTAATTTAGCAGTGGTCTACAGTTAAGGCATGTTCATCCACATCAGGAATAAGTGAGAAATGTTTCTGTAGTGGCATTTATGTCTCACCATCTACAAATACTTTGCAAGTGATACACTGGGATACAGTAATTGATAATTTGCATCAAAACATACTTCGCTGCAAGAATGCTGTACATAATAAAACACACAGGGTGTCTTCATGTTGGGTAGATTACTGTGAGTGTATTAATTAAAGTTGTAGACCTCTTCAAACCTAAGCATGTCAAACATAGGTAATGGAGGGTAAGGTTGAAGGCAGATGGCATATGATCTACTTTAATAACTTATGGAAAAATGAGGGGAAGCCAATCGTCAGGGAAAAGATGTGAAAATAATGTTGACGAAAATGGATGTGCTTCAAATATTATCAGTTAGTTCTGTACATGCATAATCCCACTGGCTTTGTGGGAGCTGGGTTAATTCATTACTGTCGAAAGCGTTGTCCTTAGGAGAGAAAAGGTAAACTTGGATAATGTTTAGACCTAGTATTGGAAACACATTTTTATCAGGGTTGAACTAAATCCAGATTCTCTTTTACCTTACCCTTTGTCAGGCCTCCACAGACTACGGTTATTAAAGATGAGCATTCACATAACATTAGCAACTAATTGAGTTCAAGGCATCGCTTTGCTACTTGCTATACAAATAGACTGAATTTTGTCCCAGAGGAAAGATAGGCTTAAGATTTACCAGAAGTCAGTAATATACTGGCTGAGCGAAATGATTCAGTGCTGAGGTTTTGCAATGCTGGACTGAGATTTGCTCCAAAATGATGTATGAGTGTGGGCAAAACTTCCCACATTCCTCACAGAAGCGAACCAAACCCTGTGGCAGCCCTCTCTTGGCTGCATTTCAGAGGTGCTCTGCATCACACTACTAATTTCCAGGTGCAACACCTGGCTGGATTTAGGGATCCAGGACTACTCTGTCCCATCATTCTCACCCAGGTGAGCAATCCAAGTCCGTATAACTTCAGGTAATGCCTATTACCCAATTTACTTTCATTTCCATGCACTCAAATACAAGCCAAATAAACCTGAAAGAAATAACACACAATCTATTAAATAGACATGTACTGGCAACCAACTTGCACTAAAGGCCACCCCCCTTGGGGACAGTCTGGTTTAATTATCCACTTGAAAACGTGTCTAAGGTTTCCAGCACAATTTTTTCAACCTTTACTTGAAAAACAAATTCCACCGAAGGACTGATCTTGTTCTGATCCCTCAGGAGTGTGCTTAGGATAGGTTTCAAAATGTAAATATAGTCCAAATATTTTAACCAAGAAAAAGGAGATTTCATATTAAAAAAAAAAACCTCTCAAGCTCCAGTGTTGGAATGACTTGCATTCAGGTTCATCTTCCCGTGGGGATGTCATTACTGGCAATATTGAGTGTAGGCAAAGAGAAGCACAGGGAGGGTTCAGATCCCAGCAGACAAGGCAAGGACTGCTCCTGTTCACCTTATACCTAGGAAATAATGTCAGTGAGAGACGTGTATGTGGGTGAGTTAAACAGATCTGTAATCTTCTTCTTCCTCCCCATACTTTTCAAAAGAAGGATCATTGTCCTTTCCCCAGCCCTGGCTTACAGAAGGATGGATGTGAGGGAGGGCGAGAGAGAGAGAAAGAGACTTAAAATGTGTCAGCTTTATCCTGGGAATGGCTGCACTGAAGTAAATCATTGCCTAGCAGTGAATTATCATTTTTGTGAGATCTTAAAAACCAACAGCTGTGAAATTGACTTCTAACCGATTTTAATTGAGATGGGCCAAAAATTTAAAATATCAGAAATAAAAAGTCTGGATGCTTATTCCCCTAGCTGATGTGTGAATTTCTTTACAGAATTTACTGTATGCCTGTTTCTTCCAGATATACAGAGGACATGCAGTTTGTTATGAAGCAGTACTTCAGAGATGCTCAGACTGTGCTGAAGTTCAGAAACCTTCTGGCCCCATTATATATAGCATTATATCAAGATATCTTTTTCTTCTTCTCTGAATTCTGCATTGTTTTCATATTTATTTTTATCTCCTTGTTTGGAAATGTCACATCCCAAAAAGGAGTTCTTGAAATACCTGACGACTTAAAAATTTTAGAAATGGCTACATAACATACATAATTTACATTTTCTTTTCCTCCTACCAGACATTCAAGCTAGAAATTAAATCAGTCCCTCAATTATATAGAATCATAGAACGGGTTGGGAAGGGCCTTTAAAGGTCATCTAGTCCAGCCCCCCTGCCATGGGCAGGGACATCTTCAACTATACCAGGTTGTGCAAAGCCCTATCCAACATGACCTGGAACACTTCAGGGATGGGGCATCCGCAACTTCTCTGCACAACCTGTTCCAGTGACTCACCACTCTCATCGTTAAGAGTATCTTCCAACCTAAACCTACCCTCTTTCAGTGTAAAACTGTTGCCCATTGTCCTATCACTACAGGCCCTGGTAAAAAGTCTGTCTCTGTCTTTCATATGAGCCCCCTTTAAGTACTGAATGGCCGCAATGAGTTCTCCCTGGAGCCTTCTCTTCTCCAGGCTGAAAAACCCCAACTCTCCCAGCCTTTCTTCATAGGAGATATGCTCCAGCTCTCTGACAATCTCTGTGACAGCCCTTTGGACCAGTCAATGCCTTTCTTGTACTGGGGAGCCCAGAGGTTGCAGTACAAAAAATCAAAAAGTAGCTGACTTCACAAAATGCATTGATGGAAAAAGTCTTGTTAGCTTTTCCTGTTAGAAAAAAATTACAGAGATTCTCTGAAGAACATCAGTCGTTATGAACTATGGCAGATAACTATGGCCTTGCAGACCCTTGGAGCTGAGCACTGGCTATGCTGGACATTGTTGGGGCTATTACAGCTGATGTGATCCCGGCAAAAGTGCTACCTGCCAGTAAGTGTCCATCTAGTTTGAGCTGTTACTGGTCTGAGCTGCAGTTAAAGTTATAGCCGAAGGCTGGATGTTAAATGTTCTCTTTCAGGTAATTTATGAGTCCTTGTACTTTCTGTGTAGGTATGTATTTGCGGCAGCAGGTCCTGACGTGTGAAGAACAGGATCCATTTCATTTTGGTGGTCTTTCAGGTGTTTGACTGTTTACCTGTTCCATATTCACAGTTGTTCAGTCCCCTTCCAAGTAGCAAAATTGCTAGGTCAGGCTCAACCCATCTTCTCCCACATCTTGGGATACGCACCATTGCCAAATGCTTCTTTGCAGTTTACAACATTATTATTGTATATGATTATAAATTAGCTTCCATATAGAGGGAATTATTTTCAAACCTGAGGCTGCTAAAGGATGGATTATCTTCACTAACATCCCAAAGAAAGCATTTCTTTTTGTAACAAGATTGTGAATATAAAAACATATTATTTTTTTTAAACCTATACAATTTGAGAGCAGATATTTAATCTTAGCACAGTTCTTAGGACAACTTCATGATAGTTATTAAGTGCAAATATAAAATTAGAATGATAAAAGGAGGGTAACAAGTATCACAGGTTAAAGACACAATATACCTTCTTTTGGAAAACGTATTCCAATTAATTTGTTTACTATTGTCTCTTCTGAACACTTAGCTTTTGAAAATAAGGTTTTCCTAAAATTCTAAGTGGGTTTTCTTTCTTTCCCGTCTCTTTTTTCAACATTAAAAAAAAAAAAACCCTCACAAACTCAGAAGCTCACAAAGTTGATCGTGCAGAAAGACACCTGGATTGCATTGTTCAGGAGTGAGGAAATTGAACTGAAATTTGGATGGCATCCTCCATGGAGCTGCAGGCTTCCACACAATCACTTTAGGTTTGTCGTTGCATTCAAACTGAGTTGGCCATTCTTTCTACCAAAACAGCTCCCCCAGGGATCCAGATGGCTACTGCCACTCTCTGTGAGACACTTTCTGTTTTGGTTTCATAACCAGAACAAATGGTGAGAGTGTAATAGAACACAGACGGCGATTCAGAAATTACGAGCAATCTATTAATCTTTGGGGGCTAATATCACAAAGTAAGGAGTGTAACACTACTCCCATTTTAATTGAAAACTCTCTGCATAAAGGACAATTAATGAGAAATGAACAATTTGGTGTTTCAGGAGGGATGAGATGATGGAACCTCAGGGTATATCAAAGATTTAAGCAGTGGATTTGACTCTCTCCTGCGACAGGTGGGAAATTACTTAGTCACACAGACGTGTGCAGTATCATATACTCTGTGGTGCTGTTCTGCAAAACAGCCCCACCTTCGCCCACTTGTGCTCTCTCCCCCTTCTCCCCCAGCATACACTGATGTCAGTGGAAAAACAACAAGGTTGTTAAAACCATGGGAACCCATGCCATGAAGAAAGTTGGGATTTGCAAGCTGACTTCGAGAGCTAACAATGTCCTTGCTGTTGTTTTACAACTCGCCAGGTTTAATGGGCTCCATCTCATACCGAAAGCGGTGCATTTGACCTCTTTTATGAAAGCACCTTGGAAGAAACAAGACATAAAAGTGATTGGCTGGGGACATTTTTTAGTGATTTGAATGCAGATTTGGATGCAGGAACTCCTGAGATTTCATCTGGCTCTCTCTTAATTGCTATATTTGCTCCTAGTCTATGTAACGATAGGATGGAGTAGGTAGGAGCTATTTCTCACAGAACAGGGTTGTGTGGGGATCCATTATTGAGTTTTGAGAGCTGCAAAGAGCTTGGCACACCTTGTGATTTTAAATGTCAATATGATGACCAGTTTTGGCCCAAGTTTTGGCCCTTTTTGTTTTTGGGAGAAACGCTGCCTTTGATTCTGTGTAATCAGTGACAAAATGCATTGGCCTGGAGACTTTACAGAAACAAACAATTTCATTGAGCGTAATGCTTCCTGGCCAGCACTTTGTTCAAGGACAGCATAAGCTTTTATGAAAACTAAAGACAATTTCCATTCATTTCCTCCCAGTGTACTGTTCTAGAGGAGGTCAAGCAATCTGTTTGGACATCGTATGCTCTCACTTGAGATTTTTCTGATTCAAGGTGAGGAAAGATGAAAAGCTGTGAGTGCAGGTTATTTTGAGTAACGCCTGTTTGGCAGCAGTTGCTGCTTTTTGTTTTTTACAAAGAGATTTCTCTGTGGGAAAAAAAAAAAAAGGCAACCAAATAAAATAGCCCTTAACATACAATAAAAAGTGTTTAGATTGTTGTAAGGTGGGTTTTATTGATTGTGTTACGTGTTTGCTACAAGTGTTGGAGAGGTACTTGTATTTCAGTACTCCGTTTTCATTGCACTGGCCTTGGTTTACTATCTCAGATCTATATATTTGTATGTATGCATGGGAGGAATTTCATTAAAGTGTGATAAACTGGAAGATGAGTTTGAAGGGGAAAGCGAGCATTAGCAGAATGAGGGGAATGTAGAAACGGGGGAAATGTTTTTCAGTTTGGGAAAAATGTGTTGCTCATTGTCTTCCTGCAAAGCTGCAGTCGCTCAGCAATCAAGGCAGCACGCAGTTTTTGACTGCCTTGTAATATCGACAGAGGCACCTGTAATATCACCGTGGGAATGCTGCTTTGGGGAAACATCTCAGGCGTGTTTCATCGCTTCATCATAATACACACATGCATGCAGATGACCTGGGAATTGCCACATCGAAATCAATGAAGATATTTAAAAATAAAAAGCATTGGCCAGGATTCATCTGCATGTTCAGCCACAGGAATTTTAGTGTCTTGTGAATCGGATTGTGAGCTAGGTGGCGAAGCTGCCTTTAAACTGGATCTATTCAATGTAAGCAATGGAGTCCAGAGAGCTATTTATCTGACCCTGAGGTAGACACCTGCATTTGACCAGCCAAATGGCTTTCTAGACTCCACTGACTGTGTTGATTAGGTCTCCTCCGACTGTAATTGAAGTGTAGACAGACACCTGCCTCTCGTGTAGAGGTCTAATTTCAGATGTCTGAATCTGGGCCTTAACCCACCTTTGCTCTACCAGAGCTGAAACAACAAAAGATACACAATTCAGAAGAAAATAAAATGATTTATACTTCACGATGGTGCCACTAGTTTTTCTTCACTCCACCTGGTGGTCAGTGTACCACCCAAATCATGAAGATTCGTGATTTTTAGCACTATTCTAGTTGCTGTTTTTTCTGAAAATTAGCCTTTGATGCTGTTAACCTTTCCTTATTGCCTTTGCTCACATCCAGATCACCTGAGACGTACAAATTTTTCCACAGCATGAGCAGATTTGTCAAGAGGATTAAAGCACCAGCTGGGACTGGTCCAGCAATTAGCAGCTACAATATACGATCAAACTTTGATCAGTGACGGTGATTGCCATTGTCAGCTCTATCAGTGGCAGTTTTACAACAGATCCAGCTATTTTGCTTCATTTCTTTGCGTTTCTGTGTGCATTTGTGCACTTACGTACATGTCTTCATCATTATCCAGGTTTTTACATGGTGAGGATAATAAATTGTGAATCATGCTTATAACCATTAGGCTGTTTCTTAAAACCCCTTCTCTTTCTCTTATACTTTTTACTTGTGGTCTCAAACCCTACCTACAACTTATTATATTAAGCGAAAAACCTTACTGTCTGTTGCTTCTGCAGTGCATCTGTTCACTACATGATTAATCCTAGATTTGCACAGGAAGACAATTGACATTTTTCTTATGGCAGGATAGAGTTACTAAAAGACAAGAAACACAGAAACTGTACAGACAACAGGATTTTAGAAAGCTGTTACTTTTAAACCAGTGTAGAGTTGTTATTTGCATTTCTTGCTTGACAGCTGCAGTCAGGAACTTTCGAAAACGTGGCTGTTAATACAGACTGCATATTGTTTTACAAAGAAAGAAATCCTATTTGTTCCATACCCTCCCGCAAGTCCATTCCCAGATTGGATAATTCCTTATGTTACGGCGGCAAGGATGTACCAGCCAACAAAAAAGTATCTACTAGACTGACCTAGGCTCATTCCCATAAGGTCTTCCCAAGGTTAAGGCCCAAATTCACGTCACTTGTCTTGAACCACCTTAAAATGTGACGACAGTTTTCAGACAGGTAGTTGACTAGTTGATAAAATTTTAGTATTGCCATGTTGGACTCATGATTTATGTATCCACAGGTCCCCATGCCACAACATGGTTAAAAATTTGGTCATCTAATTAGCTAAAATTCAGAAGATTTTGATTAGTTCCTCTCTGCCACCACAATTCAGTGCAAAAAAACTTAGGGAAATGACAGAAAAGACTTTTAATAAAGGACACTGGCCTCCTTTTGCTCTGGCAAGGAGGCAGATTGATGTTCACGCAGCCAGTCTCCAAACTCTTCCAAAAGCAAAATGGGAGCTTGCATCCCAGACGCCACAAAGAGGTTTCATCTTCTTAACATGATTGCTTGTTTTCAGCTAACTGAGCAGTTAGATGGAGACAGGAAATTTTTAAGAGCCAGCTTGGAAAGAGAAGTGAGGAGTCTATTTTAAGAGCTCTATTCCATAGCGTAGGTCCCCTTCCCCAAGTATTTACAGCTTTTTCTGAGTGTGATATATATTAGATAGTGGTCTATTGGATATTAATATCAACAAATGTGATTTATCTCCTTAAAAAGGGGATGGAAATGCTCACATGAGCTGTGTGATGCTGTGGGTTGAAGTTTGCTGTAGACCGTGGATGTCTGTATTGGGTGCTATTGAGTTGTCAGCATAGCTTGCAGCAGGATCCAGGTTATTTGCATGCACTACTTAACAAAGTTGAGCTCCAAGTGAGCTCTCATTACCTCAAATGGATTCTTAGTCATCAAGAACCTTCCCCTTTTAGGCATCTTAACATATAAAAGTTAACCAAATGCTCACGGCTGATGCACTCTTGGCTGTGAATACTGGTGTATAAAGCTTTTAGCTGTAACCTGATTCACATCTGCTCTCAGCACTTAAGCTGATGAAAAGTGACAAGCCTGAACCACTGCCACTGACCCAGCCTCTTTCTCACTCTCCTTTTTTTTTTTTTTTAAGTAAATGGCAAAAAATCATACTAATTATCGATAACAATCTGTAATTTCCCAACTCTTTGCAGCATTATGCAGACAATTTTCTGTGCGTTTCTAAACACAAAGTACCGGCTCCAAGGGTCACAGTCCAGTTAGTCAAGAAAAAGCACTAGGACTCGTTATGGGGATGCATGCCAGTTCAGAGAAAGTAATATTTGTTCTCTCCTGGCAGCCAAAAAAAGCCAAAAATGACCCCTAACCTTCTCCTCAGGCTTGAAATGGTTATCTGTATGATTTACTGTCTGATTTTTGAAAAAGTTTGGGTTACTTGGAGTATGCACACGAACAGCCTTCCAACTGCACGGATAAAAATCTTGCAATGAAATCTGTGCGTCCCGCAGCCAACGCACGTGCTCAGAGACGTGCCAGTTGGACGTGCTGCAATGTAGCAGGTCATTTAAACCCCACGGCAAGTGGATAAACACGAACATACTCACCCAGCTTGTGAATCTGCAAGATCCCCTTTGCTTTCCTCTTAGTGTTTTTTCTTGGGCATCTCCAGATTTCAGAAACAATTCTTATTTTCTTTTCCAAAGGGAAAAGTACCAGTCATTGTGAGTTATCGTGTGCAGATCCCGGGAACACACTCTCTGCATTGTGGTGTGTTGTGGGTTGACGTGTGCTCCCAGGATCTGCATTTCCAGGACAAGCAGAAGCTGTGTCACCATGTAGCCTGTGGCCAAACCCATACTAATAGGTAGTAATGGAATAGATTAGCTCAGAGTGGTAATTTTGCCAACACAGTCACACTTTTTGACCTGGAGCTGAGCCAAGTCCTGTAGACAGAGAAATATCGTATCTTCTCACTGTATATTTCCCAGACCTAAAACACTATGGAAGTTAGTGACTGAAGGGTGAAGGAGGATCCCCTCTTTACCTGGATTCTCCCTTTTCCTAATATATACGTATGTGCAAAAATTGAAAAAAAAAAATACGATTGGAGAACACTGAAGACCAATTTCCAAGGTTAATTCCTTTAACTACCCTTACTCTAAAAGTCAAAAGCACAAGATGTTTCAAGGGAAACCCACACCAGTTGGTTGGCATAACTTATGCAGCCGAAAATTCATTGTCACTGTCAGTTCTAATAGAGACAGATTATGTTACCGGGCCATGAAAATACAGCTTGAGTTCAGATGAAATTATTAAAAATCCAGATTGACAACAAAGACTTTTAAGCCACTCAGGATATTTGAGGACCAAGAGGCTCAGCCTTAAGAAGATGGTGGTTTTTTGTTAGCAACCAGTTATAGGTAGCATCAAAAAAAGTTGTCAACAGTTTCAAAATACTCCATTCCAAATCTTCTGGATTCCTGCAGCAGCGAGTTCCACCAAGGATTCAAGGGTTCACATGAGATTGGAGATGATTTGAGATTGGAGATGATTTGAGATTTGAGACGAGAACTGAAAATTAGTCTGATGCTCTTTGCTCGCCTGCTAGGTCATATCTTTTTAAAATCCCTACTGACCATTAAAGATAACAGAATGGGAAGTGTAGGAATGTTGTTTATGGAGTCTGTGACATATCTTTAGCACTAGCAAGGGAGTGTTTAACTACTGCCATGTGGGTGTGCATCCAGCACTGCTGCTGCAAACACAGACAGCAAATAAATATAAACGGAGTGGGGTGGGGGTAGGGGGGCGGGCAGGGAATGAAAACATTGTTAACCCAGTTGGATGCAGTAGCTGAATGGCATTCTTTATGATTTAAAGGCAGAAGGATAGGCTTCCCTAACAAAGACACTAACTGTCTATTTTCTCTCAATTCCTGAGCAGCTGAATCTACTGACAAGACACCTATTTTGGATAAAACATTTTATCATCAGTATTTTGATGACTTTCTGCCCTAATAAACCAAGCATTTCAATTTCTTAAATACATCCCCATGCTGCAAGTGTTTCGTACCATTTTAAATAGCTCCCTTGTCTCAAAGATGCTGACATCTCCCAAAAGTCTATGTGCTCTTTAGACACTTCCTTTGTCATCATATAACCATATTCTGTATATTTACCTTTGGAAGTCATTCCTCATTAGTGAATCCTTATACATTCCTGTGAATAAAATGCTACAACAGTGACCACATTTAATGAGCCCCTGCTGTTCTGACGTATCTTGGGCTTCATGAGACTTGTGGTTATGAATGCAACAATAGTCCCAGAAAGCTGTGTTCCTCACAATCTTCTGTGGATCATCAGAGCTAGATTGAAAATGGACAATGAAACTTTGACAAATACAGTCTTGGGAGATGAGACTTCCTTCTTGCAGGAAATCTGTGGAGTTTTTCATCTCTTACTCATTCAGATGTCAAGGATGAATGAATTCCTGCCATAGCTTGAACCAATTATTCACTGATCCAGAAGATAAAGATGCACAATCAGTAAACTATCATACTCTTAGTATGTAAAATGATTGCACTTTAATCTTAGATAAGGAGCATTTTCAGGGTAATCTCAAAATGTTTATCATTCCAATTAAAAAATAATGGCAACTTTCATCATGATTAGGGTTTTCCAAATAATCCTTTTTTTATTATTGCTGTTATTTCTAAAGTCTTTGTTAGTGTCTAATAGGCCAAGTTTTCCATTGTGGTCTGCCCTGCATCCTGCAGTTCTCAGATCCCTGTGGCACACAGTCCTCTGCTTGCATGGCCAGCACCGGGAAGGCTGTGAGTCAAACAGAATATTTGCAACAGAAAAGGGGAGGAAGGAAGGTGCAAGGAAAACACATTTCACAAGAAATAATATTACATCAAACCTAAAAATAATATAAAGAGCTTTATTTACTTACTGCTGTGACTCAGTTAATGCTTCTACATACATCTCTTATACTCGGGCAGTATCTAAGTAGAGAGTCTCGAAGTGCTTTATATATAAATAAGGAATAGTACTCCGTTTCATATCAGGGGAAGGAGGTGATGGTAAGGTAAAATAACTAGAAAAGTAAGTGGCAGAGAATGCACAGCTGAGCTTAACGTACAACCTTGTCCTTCAATACCTGAAATATGTTTTTGGACCATGTAAAGGTGGTTTGGGAGGAGAAATAAGGCTCTGTCCCTTTTCATAGACAATCTGGAGTTGTTTGGTTTTTTTCAATATCAGTGCATTTATGGTAGGCAAAAGGCTGAATTTGCAATGGTGAATGCTCTCATGAGTTTGCATGATATTTGAGATTGAATTCTTTTCTATTAGTGGCCACCTTAGCCAGGAAAGAGAAGTCTTCATTTTCCCTGTAAAGGGAGGACAGAATCTATCAGACTCTTTACTTTCTCTAAAATAAAAGCCTTAAAAATGTGAGTTTCATTATGGCTTGTCCATAGGACCTGAAAGCGAGAGATAAAGAAAACATTTCTAAGTGTGTAAGGCAAGAAAGGATGGTTGTTTTTATCTGCCTTTGGATAACTTTTTGGACTCAGTCTTTGGAACAGTCATACTGGATTCTTAAACATTTCTTTCTCTAAACAACCATCCTGATTGCTTCCGAGCACTGCAGCCTGCCTGTTAATTGCTTCCTTTTGCTCCTTGTCTCTGTAAATTCTTGGCACCTTCTGGATGAATGAAGCCCATGACTCTATGGTAAATGTCATTCTCCTGTGGGTGCAGAATAACTTCAGAGTTATTGTGCTTTACTGCATAAGTGTCGAACTTACACTGCTGTAGGAAAGGACTGAGCCCACAGAAGGCCCCATGACAAGATATTGGTAAGAGCAGCAATGTCTTTGCAATTCAATCCAGCTCTTAGATCTAAGTCAATAACAGCAATCTTTCTCTTCAGGCATAATCGCATGGGGCTGCATCTTCATTAGCATTTATAATTTAAGCATCCATGTGTAGACCTTGATATTTGATTATGATTCATTCCAATGGTAAAAGCAAATAAAGCCCCATGAGGGAGAAAATCAAGGTGCTTGGGGTATGAAGCACAGTGTTGGAGATCTCTCTGGAGACCTCTCCACCTGTGATTCAGGGATAGATCCAGTGCGGGTAGCACTGGAAAACAGAGCAAGAGATAACCCATCTTTGGATGAAAATTAGGACCAAGTCTCTCTAATGTTATTGTTTTTCTATAGGCATTTACATAGTAAGTGTGATACAAGTCAAAGACTGATTACGAAGTATGAGCGTTTGAGGGTGGAAATGTGACATCATGCTTTTTTCAGAGGAATGGTTTCAGTGTTGAAAATGCTAGCAATCTTATTGCAAGTTGAACCATATTTGGGATTCTTCAGGTCTTGGATAATTAGACAACGATCTTACCCTTTGTTTAAATAGGAAAATGTTCTCAGATTTTCTAGTCACACAGAACTAGCTTGAAAACATGCGCTAATTCTGGAACAAATTTTTAAGATACAGGAGGAAAACTTTTGCACTTTTTCTTTGGTTTTTTTTCCCTTTTTAATGAAACTGCTAATGACACATGAAGATGTATGGACTTAGGAGGACAGTGCTGTGTAAGAAAAGATGGCATTTATTTGTCCCATAGTTCCAATTACTGAATGTGTCGACCCTATTGGATGGCAACACCACCACAAATGGTCTCTTAATTTCCTCCTTATGTTTTCTCACCCTGTCTTCTCAACTCTCCTGTCCGTTTGTCTGAGAAGAAAATTACAGCAGGTCATCCTTAATGGATAACAATGAAGAAGTGTTGCCTGCTGGATGTCAAGCTGCCATGGCAGCCTGGCCTCTTTGCTGGCTATTTAGCAAGTTACTTCCCTCTCCCTGATTCAGTTTCTTCACCTGTGAAATGGCCTCCTTTCTGAAACAAGTTTGAGTTCAGCTGATTGCTGAAAAAGCTGAATATCAAGAGTGGAGCTGACATGTTAGAGAGGAAGGCCAGCCACTTTGACAAGGAAAAAGAGGGGAAGCTGGGAGTTCTTAAATGTAGCATTAGAAAAATTGAGTGAGCAGCAAGCTAGGGATGGAAGGAAGTTGAAAGCAAAGAAAATAGATGAACGTGAAAGATCAACTTAATGTGGGGACATTTAGAGGGTGGTATCTAAGTAAAAGAGGAATCTGTATTGATCAGCTCTGAGGCTACAGAGGGCACATCCACACTGGCAGTTAATAATAAAGGAATCATAGGATCATAAGTCTGGAAAGGACTCAAAAGACCCCAAGGCAGGATCAGCTGTATCTCTGTCATTTCTGGCGCATGTTTCCATAATTTGTTTTGAAGACTTCCTTTGATGGAGACTTCACAGCCTCAATGCACCATCTATCTCAGTGTTTTTCTCATCCTTAGAAAATTCCTCTTAATGTCACATCTGAATCTTCCTTGCTTTATTTTAAAGTTACTTATTCTCCTGGCCTCAGTGGATGTGAAAGAGAAATTATTCTTTTCCTCTTTGTGGCATCCTCACATTTCACCACAGTTACAATGCAGTCACTTCTTCTGGCAGTTTTCCGAGTCTTTCTTCAAAATGCTGTCTTCTGGAATCTTTCCAGGTGATCCACACCTTCTCTGAAGCAGAGGGCTCAAAAGTGAGCAACGGGTTTTTGAAGCCTGCTCCCATGTTGAGACTTGTCTACCATCCAGTTTACTTATATACCAGAAGATGTTCAGATGGTATTTTGGGGCCAGCTCTTTAGGAGGACATCTTGAATATATCAACATCTTCCTCAGCTAGCCCCAGGTTCTCATATTTACTGCTGTTTGGATAGAGATCAAGAGCCAACCACAGAGCTCAATCCACCAGCAGGGTCCCAGGATGATCTTCTGTTATGCAAGCATTGGTTGCTCACAAAGCAATGTATAATGTATATCTAGGCTACTGGGCTAGCCATGTAGGCAGAAAAAGAATGTCACTTAGGACCGAAGGAATTTAAACTTCCTCGTGTCCTGTCTATTGACATGTGACAGGTCAGGGAGCAGAGTTAACATCTATAATCCTCAAAAATGGACTTTTAGGAAAAAAACGCTACTTGGTGTGGTTTGGGGTTCGTTCTTTCTTTTCTTTCTTTCTTTCTTTCTTTCTTTCTTTCTTTCTTTCTTTCTTTCTTTCTTTCTTTCTCTCCTTCCTTCCTTCCTTCTTTTCTTTCTTTCTTTCTTTCTTTCTTTCTTTCTTTCTTTCTTTCTTTCTTTCTCTCCTTCCTTCCTTCCTTCCTTCCTTCCTTCCTTCCTTCCTTCCTTCCTTCCTTCCTTCCTTCCTTCCTTCCTTCCTTCCTGCCTTCTCTCCTTCTTTCCTTCTTTCTGGACTTTGTGAACACTTCACAAGATAAGAAGCATGGGAAGCTGTTGAGGTACTCTCTGTGCTTATGATGCTTATGCAGGGCTACACAGAACCCTCAACAACAGGCATGTCCAGAGAAGACTGATGCATCCATCCTGCTCATACATCCCTTTGTTTTTCCAGCCACTGAATTGTGATGTTTAAAGTCATCAATACAAACCAACTGCTATCCACACCAGCATCTACTGCAGAGCAATCTCACCTGCGCTCACTGTGGCTTTAAAGTACTGCATGCTTCATGCTAGCAGGCTCTAATCACAAAGGACCAGTAAAAAAGCTCTTTCTGTCCGAGATGAATTAGGACGCTCAGTTAAAAATTCATAGGAAGATTACATAAAACCATATGCTGCCTTTATTTTTCCCCTTTTGCATTAAAAATGTACAGCTGCTCTGCATTAGACATTCCATTAGCCTGCGAGTCTCACAATCTGGACTTTGTAGTTAACAATGGGGGGAGGACTAACAGAGAGGGGAGAAGGGGGAGAATTAAAGTGGTTTAGGCACAATATTCAAGGCTTCCTTAAAAAAGGTGGCATATAAGGGGGATAGAGAGTTTAAGTGTGGAAGTAGAAGGCCTGCTGAAAAGGAACTGCATATTAGAAGAAGCCTGTTTTAGGAATTATTGGCTTGCCCTCAGAACCTCTGAGCAGCATCAGCAATAATTAAAATGATATAACCTGTTTCCTGTGGTCATTTGGGAAGAAAATAAAAAATCTATATTCCAAATGGACTCAGGAAATGTTTAGACTCCTCTAACAGTGTTAAGTCGCAGAGAGTTTTATGGCCACTCCGTTTCTTCTGCAGGAGACCCTTTAATTTAGTTGGAAGACTTGAAGGGTCCAGTTTTATTATTAGATAATTGACTGTGTTGGGCAGTTAATTGCCTGGGATTGAATATGTGGCCACTTAGTGTACTGACAAAGTGAATAATTTTGCAATAATCTTTCTATACATTATAATGAGATGCGTTCCAAAGAGTCTTCTTGATGATATGTGCCAATAAGTGTCCTACAGGGCTTTACACGCAAGCTTGTGGTACTGCTGCTAGGTATAGGTGTGCAGGGTGCAATGACAAGCTCAGCACTGGGTTAAGATATAGAACATTAAAGTCCACTTATTCACACATACCAGGCCTGAATATGTCTTTTTTCATGGGGCAGAAGCAAAGAGAAAAATTGGGAACTTCTGGATCTGTCAGAAGTAATGGGTCTTATTTACATTGTGAGCTCACATACAAGTATTCAGTTATTCCAGGTGACATCTGCCATCCCTTACAAAAAAACCAACAAACCAAAAAAAAGAGCACCAAACACAGCAGATATTCCAAACAGTATTTAAAATGTCTTCAGGAGACAAAGAAAAGAAGTATTTTGTTCAGCATTTATGAATTATGAAGGGGATGTTTCATTTCTAACCTAGGCATATTTCAACATTTCTTTCTTATTTATTTATTTTACATTAAATACAAAAATGAGATATAGCATCAGAGTCTATTCTCTCCCTACATGTTTAATCCCCAAAGAGCCATCTTATATTTTCTGCATATGCTTATTTCTTCTTGGTCTTATCCAATATTAAAAATCATAAACACTGCACCTTCTTGGATTGATTATAGTTCTTCACACTTACACGAGATGAGAAAACTGAACAAATACCTTTTTTTGGTTTGAGTCACAAATAAAATTTTAATACAAGGCATTGTGAAATGTGGGATGTACTCACCATTGCTAAGCTGCATGTTTAATTAACCACTGCCTGAGTGCAGGTACTAGGCAACAAGAACACAGGAGCACATTAAAGTGTCTTAATTAAATTATATGCAGTATGGCCATATTGAATTGTACACAGGACATGCTTTCTCTGTGTTTTTATTCCTACTTGCCTTTGTTTTCTACATCATCAGGTAGATGGAGTACTTTCAAAGTACATTTTATTCACAAGAAAATACAGCTTTTTCCCATATTTTGGTGGTTCAGATAAAATTTATCACAGTGCTTTGTTTCTCTGAGCGTGCTGCAGGATGAGCACACTGATACAGGGAGCATCACAGTGAGTAGCATGAATGAGTT
Organism: Limnodromus scolopaceus; assembly: GCA_028565335.1. NCBI lineage: Eukaryota > Metazoa > Chordata > Aves > Charadriiformes > Scolopacidae > Limnodromus > Limnodromus scolopaceus. The sequence goes on from JAOXNO010017250.1 coordinate 29,683, forward strand.
CTCACTTCAGACCATGCTCTCTTGAAATTTAAACTGCATATCATGCACCAAACACAGGTCTCTGCATTGTCATCTTGGTCTAGGAAATAATTTTATACACGGATATAGGTAATACCTATGAATTGGTGGCTGATGACCAGTTCTTTTGTGGCTTTATACAGTCTGATAGTTTTCTAATAGGCTAATCAAGTATTTTTTTAAATGAGTAGTGCTGGAATCAACGACTGAAATAAACACTGTGGATAAAACAGATATTAATAAAGAAGATATTTCAAATACAAATAAAAGAAGTTATGTGGAAGGCTGAGACCTTGGTTACAGCCCAGAGCAGATGTCATGGCCAGACATAATCTCTGCTCTCCTAGGGAGCACAGCTGATGGGCTGCAAAACCTCCGGCTGTAAGAGCTGTGAAAAAGAACCTGTTTCTGCAGGTTTTAAGGAAGCATCTTGACCTTTGTGTCTCAGGAACACAGCTTTATGAGACTGTGAATCGCTCTGAGCCAGAGAGATCCTGCGCAGCCACCCTCTTTCAGGTCAGTGCATTGAACGGGAGAAATGCTGACATCAGCATTGGGTAAACTGAGGTGTTGCAGAAGTGCTTGTTTCCATCAAGCGTGAACTTGGCCACAGCCTTAAAACTGAGCCTGATACAGCTGGATTTGGTAAGATTGCTTCAGGGAAACCTGTCCTTTGCTGCCAAGGCTGGTTCCTCCCAATGGGGATCTAGTAGTCTGCACCTCAGCCTCGTTCTATCAGCATCTTAGTCCCTTTGGAGAGACAGAAAAGATAAACAAAACCCCCTCAACTCTTCACTGCAAATTCAATTTTGAATGTTTCTCAGAGGGTTTCTTAGAGTTGTCTGGGAAATATGTTGAATTGGCCCTTCTCTGTGCTATCTCACACCTGGCTGCTCTCCAGCTGACCTCTCCCATGCTGGAGCTTGGCTTGACCAGTTGTGGTTTGACTGGTCTTCTTCAGAGGCAAGACAATGTGGCACTGGAGGCTTCTCTTCACTGGTGACTTCACACACAGCTGGCTTATAGCTCGTGACCCAGCCGGGAATGTGTGGGGCCAGGGAATGTGGAAAAGGACCACAGAGTGAGCCTGTAGGGACACAGTGATGGGAGTATGTGAGGTGGTATCAGATCAACATCATTCTCAGTGCGTGAGATTTCCTACGCTCCTGTGCTTCTCCTCATACAGACTTCCTTAGGCTGGAGTTCTGGAGAGTAATGCTGACCTTTTAGTCTTTGCAAGCATGGAAGATCTGAAGTACTAATTATTGTAATGGGAACTTCACCCATTGTCTTCACCCATAGAGACATCAGTCTCTGCCATGGCCTTGAGATGTCAAAATGGGCAGGGGTGATGTGAAAACTCCCCTGAAACCCTCAATCCTTAACAAAGCTTAAAGAAACCTAACATTGTACCAATGTTTTAAAAGGGTAAGTGGAACAACCCAGGTAATTATAGTCTTGTCAGATTGACATTGATCCCAGGCAAAATAACGAAATGGCTGATGCAGGGCTCAAATAGTAAAGACATACAGGAGGGTAATGTAATTAATGCCAATCAATGTAGTTTTCTGAAAAAACTATATACCTTGTCAAATCATCCTGATGTCTTTTTTATGAGATTACAAGTTTGGTAGAGAAAGGTAATAGTTTTGATGCAATAGACTTAGACTTCTATAAGGCTTGACTTTGTGCTGTATGACATGTTGATTAAGAAACCAGAATGAAACCAGAACTTATTAAAAGGATAAAACCCAGCTGAATATTAGGTTTTAAAGTGTGTTTGCGAATGCAAACATCAAGCAGGGCTGTTTCTAGTGGGCCAAGCACATATGATTTGCTGAGCCTCAGCTGTTTGATATTTCTAGGAACATGGAAGAAGATGTACTCATTACTGATAAAGTTTTCAGATTTCACAGTTTGAGGGAGTGATAAATCATGAATAGGACTGATCACTGATACAGAACAATCTGGACTACTTGATAGCGGGGTATGAGACAAAAGTAAAGTCAAATGTGTAGGAACAAAGGCCACAGATTGATTCTATTTTCAGAGGCAGTGATTCAGAGATGTCTTTGAGGGGTCCTGGTTTATCATTTCCTGAACATTAGTGCCAAAAATAAGTAATGTAGCTTTTGGGGGATCTTGAGTAAAACTAGCTGTATCACCTTTGTGTTTTGTGATGATGACACTGCTATCAGAATATTGCACGTGGTATTGGCAGAGATGTTAAAAAACTGAGGATGGTTCAGGCAAAATTCCCAAGAATGATTAAGCAATTAAGAAACATGCACATAATGGAAGATTTCAGAATACCATAAATACGGTTTGAGTTAAAGAAGTAGAAAGAGACTTGATTAGGTCCTTTCATATACTTTTGCAGAAAATAAACATTGCAAGTGGCTCTTCAATCTGTTGAAAAGAGCTGAGAAGATCTTGATGCAGCCTGAACCTAGAGAACCTCATCCTTTAAATTAGGCAACAATTTTTCAAGGGTTTTATTTAACCCTGCAAATAACTGGGGATTTGAAAATCAAAACAGGATATCTTCTTAAAAGATAGGATATACTTCAAAGCTGTTATGCAGGAATGCAGAATGGTGATTAGGAAGGTCCTTTAAAATCCATGAGTATCATTGTATAGCAATTCTGTGTATTCTTGTCAGAGCCTGTTGCAAAATTCCGATTAGCTTCACTGATGAAGCTAATCTTCATCTGTGTTCCCACAGACTAGGGGATGAGGTATTAGGAAGAAGCCCTGAGGAAAGGGACTTGGGGGTGCTGATGAATGAGAAGCTGAACATGAGCAGGCAGTGGGCACTTGCAGCCCAGAAGGCCAATCGTATCCTGGGATGCATCAAAAGAAGTGTTTCTAGCAGATTCAGAGAGGTGATTCTGCCACTTTGCTCTGGTGAGACCTCACCTGGAGTACTGTGTGCAGGTCTGGAGCCCTTAATAT
>JAOXNO010022438.1:0-30611 GCA_028565335.1 Limnodromus scolopaceus
CTTTATAAGTGTAAAGTGTTTGGATTAACTTTCTTTTCTCTCTCCTGTGGATTGCCTGCTGGCTTCCTTGCTGTACCGTATTTTTTGCTCTCAAAGGGGGTGACTGGTTGTTCCACAGAGGCTACCGGGTACCCTTGAGGGATAGAAGACTGTGGTGCTAAATCTGCTCTTGAGTTTACTCCTACCGTACTGACTGCTATACCTTTAAATTAGTTTTCTATTTTCTTTCTATTTAAAAGCAATATGTTCTCAGGGTCTCCCATACCCTTCTCTGATGGAAGGCTGTGTCATAGTCTGACTATACCAAAAATTAAGAAACTATTCTAGTTTCTTGCTGAATTGTATTATGAATGTTCTGTACCTATTTACATTATTATTGATAGAAATCTATTTAAACAAGTAAAGATATTACCCCTCAGCCTCCATTTTTATTGACTAATCAGATCAGTCTTTTTTTAGGTTTTCCAAGTAGGTTTTCAATTACCCTTTCAATTTAAGCAGGCGCTTATACTTGTGTACTGGTTTCAGCTGGGATAGAATTAATTTAGTTCAGTTTATCTTTTTGTAAAACAGTATTCTACATGAAATTTCATCAGTGCTTGAGTGGTACTAATGTTTCCAGTTCTACTGTACAGTATCTTTTCTTGACTGTAGAAGTACCAATGATATAAAAGTAATAAGTAGGAGACGCTTTACTAAAAAAACAGTACTTTCTGTTCAGCTTTTACAGCCACTTCTGCCATTCTAGGTATTTTTTGATTACTTAACTGTAATTCTCTTCCTTAGTCATCTCAGGTCAATGAGTTCGTTCCCAGTTTATAAAAGAAAGTTGGGGTTTTTGGCCAGAAGTTGATGTTGCGCGTTGTATGTTTGAACTTCACTTCTGTTTTAGAGTTTTACAGCCTGAGCTATTAATTGGCAATACCTCTTACCCACTTACTGTCTGCAAATTCTGTTAGGACATTCCTACTTCTTGTTTCAAGACCAAGAATGAAAATTTGCAGTCTTACAAATCCGGTACTTAACATCTTCAAATGCAGACAGATATTCCCTTTTTAGCTCTATTCACTGTATTTCTTCATGTTTATTTTTAGTTCTATGTGTAATCCATATCATGTCCAACCTTGTCTGGCACTGTAAAAGAGTGATCTGGACAGCTATAGTGTCATTAGTTCGACCTCAACAGAATGCAAGAATTTAAAAGAGATCTTGAAGGAAGAGATAATGAAAGCAGTTACAGGCGTGTTAGAATTGCTGTGGTTGAAGGATATGCACCAGACAAGTTGTAATTAAAGAAACAGAGATAAAGAAAAAAGAGTAGAAAATGAACTAAGGATTTGCTAAAGATAGATGGTGTCTGAATAATCAAATGGCTTTAAGTATGCTAACTGATTTTCTAAGAAATGCAGTAGATTAAATCTATCTGGGCTTCAAAAGTTTTATGACTCCTCTGTCTAGAAAATCAATTGTCATTTTGAAGTCTGCTGCCATGAAACCCACAAAGCAAGGAGGTGAGAGGGTGAGAGCTGCTTTCTGCGTCTACCCTGGCACAGGAGTGGTGGAAGAAGATTACTGTAGTTGGAGAGGAAGGTTTTGTCCCGTCTCACTGCCACTTTGGATGTGTGTAGGGCCCAGAATCTGTGTTAGTTATTTCTGCTTGTGAGTGCACTTTTTCTGTTCTGGGGGAACCACTTGAACATTTTGGGGTAATAGATCCATCAGATAATCTGAAGTAGTAATTTAGTAAATATTGCTATGTGCAAGGCATTTAGTCATATTCATGACAGAAAGGATCTGCTTTGTACTAAAAAAAAAAAGAAATTGCTGTTCCTTCACCTTTGTGCTTTGTCCTCTAATCTTCTCTTATTTCTGTGTTAGTCCTCTTGATCCTATTCAAGGAAGCAGAGTTGCTTGGTTGATGCCCCAAGCCCACCTTCACTGACTGATCTCATTTAAAGTGTTTCTATTACTGAATCATAATTTTGTACCACGCCTTCCTCAGCTGTACGTAAACTATTCATGTCACTGTGTTTGTCAAGCATGTTTTTTCAAAATTTCTAGTGGTGGAATCCATCTCTCTTCTCAGTGAAATATTTAGACTTTTATCTGTGTTTGTGCTTAGGAAGATTTTATTTAAGCGTGTAATCCAAGCGTCTGCATCAATTTGTGTCCATCAATTTTTGTCCTTCTCCAGATGAATACGATGAACAGTTTAGTCCCCTCCTCTTTGTGGCAACCTTTTAATAGTTAGTGCTGTCTCTTCATTTGTCTATAATCTAGACTAGACTGAGGGTTTTTCCTGCTTTTCCTTGCATATGTCCCGTCTCTTCTAGAATTTTGATTATTTTGGTGATCTTCCATAGATTTTCTTAAAAAGATTCCCTCGTCTTTTAAAGGGAGATGTCCCAGTTTTGACCCAGGACTTCAGACGAGACCTTATAACTATTATGTAGAGTAGAAGGGCTACTTTCACTGTTTTATTTTATAATGCTACTTTTTTGCCATGTCAGAAGAATTATGCTTTTCTCAAGCACAATACTACTGAAAATAAGTAAATAAAATAGAGCTTGTTTACTATGGGACTTTTCCCCAAGCTTTCACAAAGATTTACAAATACCATACTAGCAAAAATGACTAACATGAAATCACATAGCTCAAATCCTTCAGAATTACTGAAGACCCCAAACCCTGTTGACAAATGTTATTTGCACAGTCCCTGCAATTTATTACTGATAATGAAACCATAGAGAGGCATAATGTACTGTCAGACCTCACTAGACTAAGGTAAGATTAGTTGGCTCAACATTTCCATACGTGCCAAATCCTTGATAAGCATTGCTATCCATAATTCTCTTTGCTGGCATTAAAATGCAAAAAATACACGAGGTATCATAACAATGGAGCATAACTTCCCACTGGCAAATACAATTAAATAATGTTATTACAGGAAAATAAAAAAGGAAATGCAGAAGGTGTGATGGGAAAGTGAAATACACTGTTTTACAGGAGATCTTAACTAAATATTCCTACTGTGTTCACTCCCTGTTCACCAGCATGCGTCCCTGTTACGATGGCTACAGGTGTACTAATAAGTAGAAATCACCTTGATGGATGGTTTTTAAGCAGAAACAAAGGGAAAGAATCAATTTGAGTCAAGTTAGTAAGCGTTTGAGGAAATGTACCAAAGGTGTTGAAAATCCTGTGCTTTTTTCCAGAAGTTGAAACCAATACTTTATCTAGAAGACGTTGTAAATTTTCCTTATACCGTGCTGTACTGGCACAAGAGGACAATTTCTCCCAATCCAGCTTGTATTTGTAACGAACTCTGTACTAGCCACTGAATTCTTGCAACTTAGAATTTCTTCCTTTCTGTTTTTGTCCTTTCATAAATTCTCCACTTTGGAGAATAAAGGTTCACCAAACTGTCAGGAGCGTTACAGCTCGTGTGGCGCTCTGGTTCTTTTGTTGACAATCCCCAGTATCAGCTTTCCAACAGAAGCCAAAGGAAGCGGTCAAGTCGAGGACTGTCAAGTGCAACGTGACAGACAGATGAGTTTCTGCTTGAGAGTTTGCCCCTGGGAGTTTGAGGGAATAAAGTTTGAGCAAAAAGAAAGCAGGCTGGAGGATCTGGGCCTGCACAATGCCAGCATATCCCTCTAGAACTCATTTATTAAGCTCTTGGGGCTTATTAATTTTATCGTCCTCCCAGACACGATGTTGTTAATGTAGAGGAACTTACCAGAGTTGCTGAGAAGTGATATCTTGACAGTTCACCAAAATGCCTGACTGACCCTTGCGACCTTCTCAAAAAGTCCCCCATCTGCAGATTTCCCATTTAAGCAGCCAGAACCCTAGACACAGAGGACTTTGCAGGATCCTTTAACTTTGGTTGCTCTGCCCCCTCATCGTTCCCTGGAACCTCAAGTGGCACAAGGGACAGAAGTGCTTTACAGAGGAGAAAACAGTAGGTTTTAACCTCATCCTCTGGGCTTAACCACAATGCACAGAGAATAACTGACTTCCATGGGCTCAGTGCATTGCATGTGATGAGGGAATGATGTCAGCTGCTGTTTGGGCTTCTAGAGTGATGCGAATATATAGATATAGCCTAGTGCACCAAACCTCACTTAAATAATTGAAAAAAGAAAAATCCTTTTAAACAGCATTTCAGTATGAACTAGACTTGGAGATACATATAACTTCCTTAACATGTATTAATTACTAAAATAAACCTGTATTAATTACTAAAATATGGCTGTCTCTTGGAAGCAGACATGAGGCTGTTTACAGATGTGTACATTTAACTGTGAGTTTCTTGTTCTTTCTTACTGATGTTCTTTGTAGATTGCTATGTTTTGCTATTTTAAAGGAGTATTGATTTAATGGGGCTCCCTTGCCAGCAATGCACCAAGGATGTCAGAGAGAGAGGGGACTGCGTAATGAAAATCCAGTGTTATTCTCAAGAGCACTGTGGGAGGAATATAGTTGCTCTCCTGGTAAAAACATTGATCCCAGAGGCACACAAAGGATGTGCCTACGCTAACCATGTAGTCCCTGGGACACATAGCCAGGATAAATCTTTGGACAATGCATTAAGCAGCTGTATCAAGCAGTTATTGCATCGCTGGGTTTCATTTTGCAACTATGTTTTTGATCGTCTTCAAACAAGGCAAAATATAATCTGTTTGTGAGTGAACCTGCTAACTAAAGTCTATTCTGGAATAAGGTTATGCCAAAAAATGACAGGTGCAGTTTCACAAGGTGATGAGCCCACTCTTAGCATAGTTTATGGCTTTCTGTTCCCACTGTAATGAAGATGGAATGTATTGATGTATTCATCAGCATTACACAGAAGAGCTGGGCTCCACTGAAATGCAGTATCAATATCAACTCGCTTTTGATGGATTGTTTTTGTTGGTGAATAATTCTATTTATTATCCCAAGCCCTTAATAAACACTGCATCTTCATTCATAGCCTCTTAATATTTCATGCGATTGCATCTTGATGTGATTCTTCAGCCTTGTTCCTTATTATGTTTTATTATATCTGCTGGATCGTATGCCGACTGCAAATAAAACAAACCCAGTGAGCGAGTTTCAGATAATCCTTTGCTATACAGTCTACACCTTTGGACAGTAGCTTGAAATACATAAGATCTTATTATGTTCTTCGGTTCAGTTCTTATAGCTGAGCTGAGGTAAATCCTTAAAGTGTAAATAAAATGCATAAAATTACTACCAGATAGATAGAACAATATAACCTCAGAAATCAGAATTTGTTTCCAAGTTCACTGTCTGGCAGTTACAAGAATTCCTCGTATGGAAAAAGCATTTACTCTGTGTTACTTTAATAACTTGTAAGACCCTCTGAAGGGAGTTCGTATACTCACTTCGTATTAGAATTCTCAAACCCTTGCTGTACAGTAATATGCTCATATTCTCCCCCCCAAAACTAGATTAAATAAGTAAAATTTGAAACTTTTGTTCTTATCTATTTCTTCAGCAAAATCGTAATGCTGGCAGACTTGCTTGTTTTGTCTGTATTAATGCAATCTGCCCTTGCTGTGTAATGCTGAGGAATAAATCACTAAATGTGTAACAGCATCTATTTGCTTTGAATAGGCAACGTTTTAGTCCAGACAGGAAAGGACTATTTCTGTTGGGTTTTTTTCTTCTCCTACTGTCTGCAAAGAAATTAATTGTATTGTGTGTTGCTATTATAGAAATATGTAAAATTACACCTCACAATAAAGTAGCAGTGTATTTTGCAGTCTCAGTGTGAAGGTATTTAGGTTCTAGTTTGCAAGTAAATTGCTTTTCTCTCTTTTGTTGCAGGGTGCCAGGGTTGTAACAGTTCTGTCAAAACAAGGCCTTTAATTACCGCACCTTTGCCATGATAGGTTATTAGTGTCCACAAAATTCTTGACAGATTACATGAGAAATTCAATAGAATGAAAAGTTTAATCATCACTAAAATGTGAATGAAATGGATTCCAAATCTGATGGACCTGTCATTGGAAAAAAGTTATTAACTTGATTTTTATAGCTTTTGCTTGTCCTTATGTTCTTACTGTACCAGTGACAAATGTTTCTGGTGTACCAAGTACTATTCTACAGGAATACAAAGGGGAAAAGGAGGGTCTGTTTTGAAGTCTATTTAATTTATAGCAGTGCAAGTGAAGTCAGTGAGTCTGGAGGAACTCACCTTCTTGCAACTCTGTGTGCAAGCTTCTGTTGAGTAGAGCTGTTTTAATTCCTTACAATGAAGCACTGTCGTTTTTATTTTTAAAATAAAAGCTAAACAGTATGTGATGCCAAATAGAAAAATGAATAGCAACGTTAATGAATTTTGCTTTTTTCTTCTGCTTATGAATTAGCCAGAAACAGGGGTAATTTCATTATATGAAATTACTGCTCGCATTATTTGAATAATTCTTGATCTGTTCGAAAAGGGTCTCTTATGAATATTTGGTACTTGGTTTTTTGGATGTCTTATAGAGTTATATCCTCATTGCAGATTTCTACAAGTGTTGCATTCTGTAAACAACTAAGTTTACAAATTTTAATTTCCTGTGAATATAAACATCAGTTCTGTAATGCACTAAAATACACCCCCCCCAAATTGCTGATTTTTTAAGCAACTGGAAATGCTATTCTTGCTTTTCGAAGGACCACTCTGGTTTAAGCACACCTGTAAGAAAGCATGAGATACTTTCCCCACCCTGCCCCGTCTTTCACTTGTCATTTAGTTTTCATATGTAGTAAAAAGGCTGAAAAGGGAGAACAGCTGCAATTTCTAGTAAGTAAATTGTCCATGATGAAATTCCAGTTTATGTTGAGTAAAGGAATTTATCTTTGCCATGTGTCTACTTTTTTCCTTATTATTGGTTCTGGCAAAAATTTTCACCCAGAATTTTATTATATAGAGAAATCTCTTTAAGGGAAACAGCAGGAAAGCAAAGACAGAACAACTGGCCATTAAATTTTCAGTGTGTGTTACTGTACAAATGCAAAGCAGTAAAAACAAGTACACTTAAGTACATTAAGTCAAGATGCCAAAAAACCCCAGCCAGAAGAAAAATGAATCTTTCGTTAAGCATGACATGTATTGCCAATATTACCTGCCATAATGTCTTTCTCCCTGTTATGTCATATATTCTGTGAGCACGCAGGGAGTTTAAGTGGGCTGGCATTACCCAGGATCTTATGCCATTTCCGACTAGGAAATAAGCTGGATGAGCTTGTGCTTACATTGACTGTTGTGGAACAGGAACTAGTTCATAATGATGGTTCACCGTGAGCAGATGGTCTTGCTCACATGTTTTCTTCTCTGTTTTGAAGAACAAGATCCGTCTTTGTTTTCGTGCTGCGTATTCTACAGAAGAGAGAAAGTTACGAAAAGTTTCAGAATGGTGCAAAGTTGTGATGTTTCAGGCAAGGCTTGCTATGCCAGTGATATATACAGAGGAAATTTTTAGGAGCCTGAGGACAGAACAGATTATTAGAGGGGAGAAGGGTCTAATGGTTTGCAGAAATGGACCTACCAGCTACTTTGATAGACTGACTAGGATTTCTGCTCCATGAAAAATTTACAAGCACTGCCTTCCAGGATTACAGAAAAATTGGGAGAACTTTGATGAAATGCTGAACTAAGCCGAGGGTGATTGATAGCTACAGACTGCCACTAACCCTTCTCCTTGCAAAAGCAGTGCAAGTTTCCCTTGAAAGGACAGAAGAGAGTGGCTAACAGTTGAATTCTGGATGTTTTACTGCCAATGACTCCCTTAATTTATGTTCAGAGTGAATTTTATTCATGCCCCAAGGATCTAGGAGGTTGGTAGACCTCCTAGAAAAGAGACCCCTGGTACCTTGTGACTGAAGCAGTTAGAATAAAGTCAGACTGATGAGTCCAGTAAAATGTAAACCCTGATAGGAAGGATATAAATGAAAGCAAGTGCCTTCGTGCACCCCATTCACAAATTGCAGGTTGTTTGTAGATAGTCATGCTTGTAAGATGGAAGACTCCATAATCACTGATAATGGTAAAGCTAATACTATGAAATGCTTTATTCCTTCTCACGCTTTTAAGATGGCGTTGAACAGCTGCCGGGTTGGAGAGCAGGCTTTAGTAGGGGATCTTGGTGGAAAAAGGGGAGCAGGCAGCAGGAACATAGAAATATGCCTTTAACTGAAACTGCATCTGCTTGCAGGAATGTAACGATATCCTTAACAATGAACGCGTTTCATATAAACCAGGAAATTCTCCTCTACGACCCACAGCTTCCTAAGCAGTGGGCAGATGCGGGCAATACTTCCTGTGCTACGCTTCTGCCTATGAATTTTGGGGCCAGCCCAGGATTCCTTCTGGCACAGAGGCATCTCAGAGCACATAGCAGGTTGGATTTGCAGGATGTTTCTCTTCACATCAGTTGGAGATGTACAAGGATAGTCCACTCTAAGGCTTCTTTTAAAGACGTTTCTCACTGTGTATCTTGGACAAGATCAGAAGAAAAGAGGGATTTTCTGGAGTCACTTGGGTCTGTGTAGTGTCAGGAGTTGACCTCTGTCTTCCAACCATCTGAATTTCCACTTCTGAACAACGTCTTAGTGTTCTTAATTTTTCTGTGTGGTTTCTGAAGTACATAGTCTGCTCCTGGCATTGGAACTGGATGTCCTGGATGACTGACTGTGCCAAAATAACTTTGTAATGTATGTGTTATTTCTTCTCCATTTAAGACAGGATCATGGGAATATAAATTCTATGTATTTATGAGGCTCTCTGAGTTCCGTTTGACCAATTAGTAGCATACAAGACACAAAACTGATGTTAGCAGTGAGCAGATAATAAGGAGTAGGCAAATGATGAATGAAACACTGATTAGTGTAACGTAACAAAACTGAAAAGTGCAGGGAATAGAGGGGAAAGATAAGTAAATGGTAGTATGCAGAAGGTAAATGGTCTGTGGGAACGCCATCGAAAGACTCTTTGTATTTCATTGGAATAATTTAGTACAGCAAAATTTCACATGCCAGTCCTCTAAGAGTGTTAATATACTTACGACAAAAGCTGCTCATCTTACTGAAAAGAGCACTGACTGATCTAAGCAGGGCTATTCACATAAGCAAGATTTATCCACCAATCTCCTTCTGTCTTTGAATAGTAATATTGTACAGTATTAACCCTGAGTAAATGTCAGATGATGATACTTCTGTGGCTCCTTTAGGTAAATATTTCATGATGTAGTCTACTTTCTGTTCCTTTTCTTGGAGCCTTCAGATGTTCTTTATTTTGCTTTGTTGCTGCAAGCTCCTTCTGGGTTCTCTTTTTTACATTATGTCTGAAGAAAATACTAATTTATTTAAGAAAATTACCTGTAGAAGCGGACTTTGATGGCAATTGCTGCGAAAATAGTTTTATTCACTTGGAAGAAGCACTTTGCAAATTGCCAGACTATTTCAGTAAAGCTCACGTAGCATCTCAGTGAGCGAAATGATAGTGTTCATTTTTTTCTGTGTTTTCAGTGCTGAAGCATGTAGACCACGTAACTCAAACCTTTAGATAATTAATAATAGCCTTATATCATTAATAATTATATGCACGTTTAAGTGATGCTTTCTCTTTTTAAACTGTTGGCCATCTTTAATTAACACAGGTACAGCAGAGAGCACTTTGCTGACATTTGACTAATCCACACAGAGGTGCAGTGATATGCTAGGTAAATTACATCTTCCAAGGTTATGGAGTTTATATTAGGACATAGGAGCACTTGGTAACAATTGATGATCGAGTTTTGAGCTCCAGTATCTATATAGAGGTTTGAGGGGCAGGATTGTTTTTCTCTTTAATAATGGACTTTGGGTATTACTATCAAAATAAATGCTTTTCTCAGATTATTGGCGACGGTAACCAGGTGACTCAAAACGGTATTTGTTTGATTTGTAATTGTTAATTGGTAAGTCTGCGATCAAGTTTTAGTATTTTATCTGTATCTCGGACAGAGATAGTTTTAAGGAATACATGGCAGAAATAGAAGCACAAGTTCATTTGAGAAATGTGTGATCTCTTATCTATTGCTTCACTTTGGCTAGGTTAACGAGTTGAGAGAGAAATGCTCGAGTAACTCTGGTAGTTTAGTCGTCCTCATAAAACTTTTTGCTCGAAGTTTCCTTCATCATGACCAGTGTCTTGGGTTTTCCGCCTCTTTCCCCTTGTTTAAGATTAACAGAAAAGTCCAGGCTTCTATTCTTTCCATTTTTCTCAAAGGTATCACTGAAATTAAGTAGACTCAGCTCAGCTGAAACTAGTGGAATTACTGCCACAACTCTTCTTAATGGGTTGTGTCTGTGCTGCGTACCTCAGTCCGCAGACTCACCTTTTCTAAGTAATTCTATGCTGTGCAGCACATCACCGCTGTTTTACACTAGCAGTTTCTTATTAACATCCAATTTAAGAAAGGTCCACAGTTGGAAAACTTATCCTTTCCTTTACGACATAATTATACATAAACCACTTAGTGCAGAAAAGAACTTATTTTTTTCCCATCTGGAGCTGAGGTGCTGAGACTGCTAGACTGTTGCTTGTAGGGCTTTATGCTTAAAAAGCAAGTCCAAAGTAAGCTGAGGCATTTTTCAAAATTTATTCTCTTTATGCTAAAAATTAGCAACACGATGCTTAATTTATCATTATGTTTTTGATTAAATTATTTGTTGTCTTTGACTAGGTCTTATAGATTTATGTTCCTAGTAAGCATGACTAAGCCAAATTCTCTGTTCACTGAACACCAGTGGTTTCAATTAATTTTATGCGTTTATAGTTTTGCATAGTTGTATTTTAAGGCTAGACTATTTAAAGAAACGTTAGGGATTTTCAAATTTAAGGTCCTCGGTATTGCTCCCTTTTCAAAATCTGTCCTGCTCTAAACATTTGACTTCAGGCTTCATACACATATGTTCTTGTTTTAAGTTACTAGCTACAAGCAACTAAAAAGGAAACTTATAGTGTAATCTAGTTCACTGAGGAGTTGTTTCACTGCAAAGGCACAAGTGTTGATCTTCCACAGTCAGAGCAGGAAATATCATTAACTGTTAGAGTAGCGATCGTGCTCACTATCCCTCTTCAGATGCATATTGAGATTGCTTTTTTTTTTTTTTTTGCCCCACATGTATTACATGATGGGACCATGTACTGTTTTGATAAACAAGACCTCGATATCCTTCCTGTTCTGTTTCTACAGAAAAAGCTGTACTCTTATTAGCTCCTGTGCTTTTCTTCTGTGTTGAACTTTTTTCCCCTCTCCATAGTTAAGGTAAAAGGCAAAAGGAAAATACCCCTTCCTGCAAGCCAACTGCACTGCTCTTTGTCTGTTAAACACCTTTATTGCTGGCTTCTTGGCCTTGTAAACTTCTTGCAAAGGCCGGTTGTGTCCTTTCAGAGAAGTTCAGTGGTTGACGGTCAGGTGGGCTTTGATGCCAGAAGGCTCACTTACAACATCAACTGCTTCTTGCACATGGCTTTGAAACAAGGTCTGCGAACTCTTCTGCACTCCCACTGTACTTCTGTAAACATCAACAGACACTGCCACACGCAACAGAAAATCAAGTAAAACAAACTAACTTACCATTTGGAACAGGGGGTAAATCTATGCTAATGTTTAGGGTCAAACCTGAGGTCACCCTCAAGGTTTCCATGCCAGATAATGGAGCACTCCCCCATGCAGATTTTGTCTTTGGCCCAAAGCCAGCCATACTGTGATGGCCAAGCGAGGTCAGCCCAGGCAAAGCGGGAGGAGCGACCTGCAGTTTGCTGCTTTCCCCTTCAGAGTCCCCGTAGGGTTGGAAGATGAACGCAGGAGACTGGGATCGTTCTGTTACCATTTCTGTGGGTGAGATGTACAATGCAAGCATGCTCCAGAAAAGGATGGGGGAGGGAAAAAGCTGTTTCAACACTTGACCTCTTGTCTAAAAAATTAAATAGAGTTTTACAGCCTTGAGAGAGCAAATGCCTTAGGGTAAAACTTGGGGATTTATAGTATTACAAGAAGGCAGATAGGAGTTGAATATGGTTTCATAATGAAGCCGAAGGTCAACATAGTCCAACACTGATCCTTCCTTACAAGTGTCAAATCTCATGTAAACTCCTCATGTAAACTTCCTGTCTATTTTTGGCTCCATATCCAGACATATGAAAGATATAGGTGGCTGTGATTCATCTGGAACTGAGCAATATTGAAATACAAAGGAAGGTAATCTTCTCGAGGAAAAAAAAAATAAAATCTTTTCTGATTATTGTGTTCATCCAAACAACTTCAGTGAAAATGAATGGTTTGCAAATTTCACAGAAAATATTTAAAAGCTTATAATACTAGTCAATGAATGTCAATTAAACAGAGTTTTGGTAGAGGTTTCTGTCCATATGCTTTGAATGATCACATCCAAGTTCATAAGTATAGTAACTGTATCCTCATGACAGTAAAGTTTCAATGGATTTTAATTGCTCTAATTGCCCCTCCATTATTCAAGAATCTTGGATAACAGACTTCCCTTCTGTTAAATTCTCTTTACCAATTTTGTCCTGGCCTAATGTTGTAAGGTACTTAATTCTGTTAATTAAAGATACCAGCCAAGCACAATGCTTAAGGATGATGCTGACAACAACATTCTCTTTTCTAAAAAACCAGACTAAGTTTTTTAACCAACTCTAAATTCTGTGGCCAATTACTAGGTACCGAGTCATAACAGAGTAGGAGACCTTTTCTGCATATCTGGATAGCAGTCATGCATAAAAAGCCAGACTGAGAGTGATCTTACTTGTCAGAAGCAAAGATCTTCTCTAGCTTGGGTAGGTTATGTTTTGCCTTATTAGTTCTTTGTAATCCTCTTGAAGTGCAGGTCATAGCTCCTAAAATAATTTTCTTTCTCTATATTGATACTTCTGCTTCCACATTGCTTCTCTGGCTTCTTTCGTGTAAGTCCAACTTGATAGGAGACTTACTGCCAGATTCACATTCCTTATCCCTCAGTGCGAAGGCCTGGAACAGCTTGATCAGTTTTCACCTTGAACCTTTTTTGTCCTTTATTCCTTTCCCACGTATGCCTTATACCTGGAAGTAGTTTGCTGTGTTATTGCACCAGTCTCTGACATTCATCTCATTTAATTTCCTCCAGATTCAGTTCTGCCAACTACCCCAAAGCAGACCCAGACATAATCTCCGATTGAGGTTATTGTCAGTAATGCTCTCTCATTTCCTGTTTTTACAGCTCCAAGCACAATTAGGTTTCAATCTTGACTGGCACCTTTGGGCACCACAGAGCACATACAATGCACAATAAGTGAGAGGATGGATATATCTTCTTTTTTTCCTTAATAACTCTTATACTTCTACCACAGCGTGGTCATAAGCTAATGAGAAACACTAGATGACAAATCCAAAATTGATTTTTTTTCCAACAGAAAAGGGATGCTGCTTTCACAAAGGCTTTATAAATGACCTGTAAATTCTAATATTTTTAATTTGTAAGATAACAATGAATGGCTCACTACACTGCCTATGCACACAGCAATATACAATATAAAATATATATGACCTTATTAGTCACTCTATATGGCTAAAAATTAGTGTTGTATCACAGGATGTTATTTGAGAATGAATTGGAAATACTCTGCACTGTAGCAGAGTTTCTTTCCAGAGTCAGATTTGTTGCAAACATGAATTAATATGAATGCAAGATATAATAGATCTTCATGCAAAATTAAGAGCTTAACAGCCCTTTCTTTTTGAGGTTTTTTGGGGGGTTTTTGGTGGGGTTTTTTTTTTTTTTAGCTAAAACCTTCTCAAGGCTCGTGGAGATGTGCTCATTTTCTCTCTCTGGCAGTCTATGTTCATCCTGTTCTCCTCCTTTAGCCTTTTATAAGTTCTCATAATTTCTTGTCTGTAATTGCTTTCAGTTTTTCTAAGTTCCATAGCTTTACCATGGCAGTCTTCTGGGATGATTCTCTGCTTGCAAATATGGGCCATCTACTGTCTATGAACTGAAATATTTACAAGGGAGGATACTGAATCCTTATGAGAGTTGAGTTCTATAATAAAACAAAAGCTATGTCATAAAAGTAACTGCCGTGCATCTTTCAATAGGTCAGCTGTTCTCTGTTCACTTTTCACATCACAGATCTTTGCTGATAACTTCTGAAACACTATAACCCTCTAAGGCGCTCCAAGCAGCTCACAAATCAGCTTTCCAGTTTTCACCATTCCCTCCTTTTCCTCACAAACGAGCGCTTCTCCCTATTTTTTCTCTAAAATGTGGCTGAAATTGCATTTGCATGCAGGATGGTGTGAGATTGTTTTCAGAACAAGGTAAACTGAAGTTCTTTCGTGAATCTGGAGGAAATGGTGCAATTGAAATCTGTTGGAAGAACTGGCTTTTAGAGAGGAAGAAATGCTTGCAAACACTATATACACATTCCACATAGAAATAGAGACACACTGGCATGTGTGATGAGGAACTGCTCTGTAACTGTTACTGTGCTGCCAAAGCAGGATTTCACAATGCATTGAAAGATAAGCCATGAAAATCAGGAGTTGTTTTGGGGGTTTGGTTTGGGATTTTTTGTTTGTTTGTTTGTTTGTTTGTTTCTAGGTTGTGTGTGGGTTTTTTGGCAGGACATATAATCAATTAACAAACTGATATGACAATAAATTTTAATACGACCTTTAAAATAGTGATCTCACCTGAGTCAGAGCTAGTGCTGCTTAAGGAAATTGCTGGTTATCATCACTGTATGAAGAAGCGGAAGAGGTTAGAAACAACCTTCCTCCTAAGAGCAAGAAGAGGAAAACTCCCATTAAACGCATCACCCCTCAGAAATTTCAGTTTATAGAAGTTAGAAATTATGTCCTTGTGGCACAGAAGACAAAAAAAAGGCCAGTGTCATTTTGGAGGAGATATAAGGTAGGGACAAACAACTGCATCAGCTCTATGAGCCAATGTCCACAGCTGTTGATGGGGCTTAGAGCTGCTGTTTACAGAAACATTCTGGCTTAACATGCTGATTTCAGGTACCTGCCAGATGTTTAGGGTTCTATTTAAACCATGTGTACTACCTAAAGGTAGCCTGCCAAGGTATGAGACTATTTAAACATATACTATTGACATATGGCTGATGTCAAGGGGCAAATTAAGCAACAACAGTATGATTACCTGCACTAGTCAAACCAGTCTACAGGTTGTTGTGTTGAGGGGATGTTGGTTTGGTTTTTTGTTCTTGGAGTTTTTTTACAACTCTTCCAAAGCTTCCATTTATTTACTAAACTCTAATGTGGAGATGTAAAGACAGTGCCAGATAATCGAGGTTTTGCTCTATTAAAAGAAGAGCACAGTAACACATTTCTATACCGTTTTGTGATTTGTGTATGTCAGGCATGCACTCTGTTGCAAACTGTTCCTTGTATTAACCACTACAGGATTTGAGCTGTATTTGTTTTGTCACACAGACGTATTCCTGCTATTAACTTTTGGATAACACCAGTGCCTCGTCTAATGAAAAATAATGGCTTAAACAAAGGACTCAGAATAGTTTGCTTCTGGAAGAATCCAACTGTAAAAGAGAAGCACGTCACACTTGTTTTCCCCAGTATTTTCTACCTTGCTCTTTAATTGTATTCAATTTTATACTTTTTTTTTATTGTAAGTATGCATAAGAGAAAAATTTGTAAGAATACCTTTTTTTATAACTCCTGCAGTCTCTAAGGATCTGAGCTTTCGATACGGTTGATTATAACCTTCTATTGGATAAATTAGCCTCCTAGGGTTTGATGGTTCAACTCTGCAATGGATCACTACATATGCAAATCTCATATGCTAAAGAGAGAATAGTCTTTTCAGGGATTTTTCCATTTATTTTCTTTTAAAATAGCAGAACGGGTGAAACTGCTACATGTCAATTTGTCTAATATTTCTGCATTTGTGTATTTTTTTCATCTTAATTGATGCTGCGATATGCCTCTGCTTGTTAATTGCATAAATGCCCATGTGCTGGCAATTCTATGAGGAGAAAGGGGGGAATATGGAAATGCCCATTTAAACTAGCCAAGAATTCCCTTGTTTCTTCCATTCTAAAACTGCAGTTATTTTGGAAATGAAACTTTATCATTATTTTAAAATGCTGAAGCTGAAAGATCTGGTGACTGAGATTCTCTGTCCATGAAATCAGTAAAGTCATCAGCAGCAGTGGTGGTTTCCCTCATGTTGTTTTGCTGATACACCTTAATCTGTCCTGGGGGATCTGAGTTTATCACAGCTTTTCTGTTGAGGCTGTTGGCAGGGATTTCAGTCGCTGCTAGTGCTCTCTCTTCAGGTTTCCAGATTTGGACACTTGTCTTGCTCTTCATAAGTTTCTTCATAAATAATATTCTAGATATAGAGATACCATTGTAAAGTAGATAGTCCAGGTCTTGATTTGTGTCGCAAGGAGCTTGTGGTAGGAGACGCGTTGAGTTACTGGACTTGGTGGCTTTGGGACTTCTAATTTATGCTAAGTCATTATGCTAAGTCTCAACCTGTTGAGAACTCACAGAATCCTTATTTGCTCTTCTGCTGATTTTCTCTTATCATTGCAGGCTTTAGATCTAGGACAGTCTAAGGATTGTTCACGTAATTTTATGCCAGTTTAAAATGGAGCACTTTCCCATCTGGTGAGGTGGATCTATGTTCCACTGCTCTGCACCATTTGGATGGTACCAAGCATCTAGAAAGTGCAAGCAAGAATCTGATCTCATATAAGTAAGCAACAACTTGAGTAAGGAAAGCTGTGCAGGTAACTAATCTCCTATTTTGTGCTAATTTTAAAAGAATTGTGACTCTTGAACATTTAGCTTTATGCTATTCATAACTGACTTAAAACAAGTATTTTCATGCAAATAAGGTAGCAACCTCTCGAATTATTTTCTAATGCATCTTATGTTAATCATTTTACCACATTTTTTTAAAGTGAGGAATTAGTAGGATTGAATGTATTTACATCAAAAAATATTAGGGCTTTTTAAAGTGATGGCAATATCCCATCTGTGACAAATTTGGAAGCAGTACCCTTCTAGCTGAAGCAAGTAGGGCTTTAAGAAAACCATGTTGACTTCTGTGAGCTCAGGATCAGGCCCTTTTATTGCTGGAAACTGACTCCTGAAATGTACATAACCTACAACTTCCAAGATTATAGGATGTATGATATTCCTTCTGTTCTGTCCTTCTCCAAGAAGATAATAGAACTCAAACAGAATATATTGTTTCAGGATTTCACACACGATGAATGTGTGTATGTGGAGTTGGGGTGGTTGTGCTGCGGAGTTGCCATGTGAGTTCACATCTTGATTACTAGATGAGGAATAAGGAAGGAAATGGAGAAAATGCTAGGTTGTTCTGAAATTTTAAGGATTTATTTCTACTGGAATAGCTCCTAAAAACTGTTGACAAAAGTATGCTTCAAGAATGCTAGTTCCAAGACAGGTAGCTAAAAAACCCAAAAGGTAGATTAAAGATGGCTTTGAATTCATCTGCAAATACAGATTTGTACTGTAAAAATAATATCACCTTTGGATGGTCTTTAGATGCTCAACTTTATAGAAGGCTTTGGACTCAGAAGAAAAAAAGCATAAATGGTTAATAAAGAATATTCATTTGTTCTTCTGATAATCTCAAAAATATGCTACACAGCTTGCAAATAGTGAGGAAGGTGCAATCTTTTTCGAAGAACAGGAATTCAATCGGGAATGCAATGTTGAAAAAAAGTAAATTAGACAACTCACGTGTTTGAATAGCATCATGCTTAGGGATAACCAGGAAAAACTCAAAGTCTTTCTCTTCAGGAAGAGTGGACTAGAAATGGCTTTGTGGAAGGATTTGCTGGAGCAGCTTTAAGCTATAAGCCCTGGCAAAATGGACTAAGAATCATGGAAGAAGCCTAAGATAAAAGCAAAGGAGAGAGCAGAAAGGTTAGCGGTATGGGTGAAGCGATTGGCAGCAACTCAGAAGTTCTGTTTGTAATGACAGATGTGAAATTTTACAGCCACTGTTTCTATACCACTGCATAACTGATACCATTCTCATGCAAATTTCTGCTTCTTAGTATGCACATAATTTTAATAAATATATTTCTTGGCAAGTTCAGTTTTCTAATAGGTTTTGAGGTTCATAGCAATTAGAATTAATTTGCCTTTCAAGATATCTCCCTCTCTCTCCCTAGTGCCCTAAATAAAGTAACTACCATATGGCGTGTGCAGCAGATGGACTGACGGTAACACATAGACAGCTGCATATGTTTGACACACAGGTGCCAATTGGTTTTGCTGGGAAGCAAAACCTGACTGATGTCTTTGGTTCATGAGAGTGTTCCTGCCTTTTTTTCCTGCACGAGAGCTTTCTAATCATGTTCTGTAGCATCATACTTGATCCTCAGGGCTTTGTACCTTTTCAGATCTGTGTGTTGCTATAAAGAAGTTGATGCGCATGAGCAATACCTTAATGGGTCAGAGCAAAGGATGGGCTAACTCCCCATCATCTCTAATGGGTGATCACCAGCAGATGCTTAGGGAAAGTGTATCAAAACCAGAACAAATTTATAGTGATTGTGCCTAGTACAGCTTCTCAACTTCCAGGAACCAGCAGTTCAAGAAATTCCTGAGCTGGAAATGTCATCTGGGCTTTGGTGTTTAATTGGACCGGACTTTCATGAATTTGTCTCATTGATTGTTTTTTTTTTTTGAGCACATTTCTATTTTCTGGTTTTCATGATAGCTTATGGCGGTGCCCCAATTCATCTGTGTTTTGTGTGGAAGAAAACATTGTTAATTTCCTTTTAAGTCTGCTTCCTGATAATCAGGAACTACTGAATTACATTCTGTGAGAAAAGACAAATAAGCATAACTCAGTCAGCTTTTCCAGATCATTCATGGTTATATAGACCTCCTCAGTACTTTGAAAAATCAATGTAATTATTAATCAGAAAAGCCATTTCATACTTTCGATCATTTATGTTGTGATTTTATGATATATGTTTCAAAGAACATATTACAACTAGAAAACCATAAGTACCTATACGGTAGCATTAGCAGTATATTCTGTTTTGTTCTCTATTCCTTTCCTAAAAAATAATATCATCTTTGCAATTTCTTCTGAACATTCAGATTGCGTATCTAGAGGTTCATGCAGAATGTCTTCAAGAATTCTTTTCCACAAGAAAGAATTAATTTGAGCCAGTCATTCTATATATGGAGTTATCCTCTTTTTCCCATATTTAGTAATCCAAATTTACTGATGAGCAATTTCAGTTTATTATTAGCCATTCAAGTATCATGAGACCCCTCTGTGACTCTTCACACTCAACTTTTAAATTTGATTATCTGCAGTAATTTTCTACCATTAGTAAACTTTACCAATGCAGCATTCACTGACTTCAAAGTTTTTTCAAGAGATCCACCCAAGACCTTGGTTTCTTGATGACCTCCTTGTTTTGTGAAAACTATTCATTTATTCATTTTATTTTTTGATTGATTTTGACCCTCATATCTGTTATGTATGTATGTAAAAGGCTTTCCTCTTATGCATCGTTTGCTAATACAGCATTTCATGATAGAATTTCTCAAAAAATGGTGTTCAAAGTATTTTACTGAAATCTACTCATTAGTATGACTATTGACTCCTTCAAACTTCAAGAAATTTGTAGGAAATAACTTTTCTACAAAAGCTGTGTTTGTTCTTTTCCATTGTATCATGTCTATCCCTATGTCTAATAAATCCATTTTTACTTATTACCTTCTGTTCCTCTGAAACTGAAGATCATTTAAGTGGTGTCTTGCATACCACAGGTGGTTGCTTGGAAGTTTCATATTCGTGTTCCTAAAATGAAGACCATGTAGTAGTCCAGGGTTTTTTTTTTAATTGTTCGTTTTGTGGATTTGACCTTAAACCAATTGTACTGATGGTTCCTGCTTAAGAGTGCTTTTACTGAAGTGGGTTTGAATTCTGTGATAGAGGAACTCACTGGTGTCTTTAGTGAACACAAGTGCAATAAACTGATTTAGGTTTTCTGCTCTTGCATTCTTTTTGAGTGCTCTTTTTATGCATTGCTCTTCAAATAGCCCCACCTGGGGGACTTCCTTTTTCCAAAGTGTTGTGAGGGAAGGTGGGTATAAAGTAAAGGGGATGCAGCTGTTTATGCTTTGTGCCATTTTGTGTTTTGCTGCTCAACATCTTTTTCAATCTGTCATATCTGGCTCCATTTTGAATTAATCAGTTAATCTTTCCTTCTATTTCTTTCATTTTAGCATTACTTATCTTTAATGACTGAAATGCTCTTTAATTTTACAGTTTAAGTGTATTTATCTCATTTTTAGTCTTATCTTACTCATTTCTGAAATGAGATATGTGTATCAATGTAAGCTGATGAAACCCCATAACTAACTCCATGCTGCTGTATTTTTACTCTAAGATATTTATTTTCTTTTTATTCTAACTATCTACCTGGAGATGTATTTACTGCCTTTATACCCTCTCTAATGTTCCTTTACATTTGCTTGTTACTGTCTCCTCCTGATTAGGTATTTTAGTACCACAAAATTCCTGATTTGGGTCCTGATTGGCAATCCTCATGTGTACTATATTTTAATACATCCACTTATTTACATTACTTGACAATAGCTATTCCTTAGCTTTTGTTTGTCTTTCTCCTCTGCCAGTATGATCTGTACTTTCAGTAGCACTTGGGTTTTTTGCTGACATTACATCCCTTTTTATTACAATCCTTCCACTAAATTCCTGGTGTACTTTTTCCATTAGTATCTTTGTTTAAGGATTCTTCTTGATACTAGACCTTTTAGACTCCTAACATTTGTACTGGATATGCTTAGCTCCCTTTTTTCGCATGTCTTGCTAAATTGCAATTTCTTAAGTGTTCTTCATTATTTCCTACCTTAGTTGGCTTATTCCATTTGTTTTGGAGGTTTTTTTTTCCGAGATGGAATTTTTATGACTTCATTACTAGAAATATTCCTCACCTCAGCCTATGTGTTCCACCTATCAACACTTTGAGTCTCTGCCATGTTCCAAACTTTTTAAAAAAGCAAACCCAAAACCCTACATTTTCTATAATTTTTTAAATGCTAGTGCTGATTTAGCCTGTTTCTTTTGTTTTGCTTTTTTCTGTTGCACAATTTTGTATATTTGATCTGTTTGTATTGGAGTGGGAAGGTACTGCATCTATTAAACCTAGCTGATAAAACATAATCCCTGATATCTAAGGATTCATGGGCAGGGTGTGTGTGAGTATTTCCGTGTACAACATCAGTAGCAAGTTAATCTCACTAGAAATAGGATAAATTCTTATATGCTAGGGTACCTGCTTGTAACTTCATTGTACTGCTGGGAATCAGGAAATAGTATACTTTAATATTAGCCCTGAGAGTGACTCCGGGTCCTAATCATTCAGCTTTTCAGATCTAGATTGCTCTAATAGTACCACCCTTGCTAGGCAGTGTGTTGGGACAGCCTGCAACCTGATTCATTTTCATCCTCAGCTAGATGAAATGTAGCTTAACTTCAGACAACAGAGAGGCGCTGATTTACAGCAGGCAGAAGTGTAGCTATATATTTCAAATGTATTTTGAATACTGAGGCTTTCATAACCGAATGCCTATATTTTTCAAACTTCCTTGAATGTGCAGTCTATAAAAATTGAGGATCATACAGATTGCAGTATCAGAGGAAATTGCCCCAGCTGCCTGCTCATTCATTTATTCATCTGTCGTCATCCAAAACACACAAGGGTGACCATATAGGTGCAATAAGAATGCTTATTTTTCAAGACTATATCCTGCCTGGTCTTTCACAGATGTTTTCTGAAAATTGCTTGCACCGTCCAGAAATTTAGAAACCAGCAGCTCCGGGTTCCCGTTCTGAGCCTTTGTGGGAGTGCAGGTGTGTCATTGGCCCTGGAAGGATGGCTCTCTCCCAGTGCATCTCAGTTTCTTTGCTTTGAGTCATTATAAGCCATATAATTCCTCAGGGAATTATATGGATACCTGAAAAAAGGAGAGAATATTCTTCTGGTGTCTGGTGTAACTACGATTCGCCTCAGCTTAGTGCTACAATGACCTAGCTAGCTGAGAAACTGAAACAATGAAAGACAAAAAGAAGGGAAAGAAAAAAAGAAGAGAGGAGAGGATGGAAGAAAGGAAAATTAATACAAATGAAAACCAGTGTGGAGGCAAACCTGAAGGAAAGGATTCTTTTGAGGAAAAGCAAAAAAGGAGAAAATACAGGTCAGAAAGAAGGGACAGATGAGACTTGTACCTCCGTCACTTTAGCAGCTGAATTTCCTATAAACTTCCATTGAGATCCGATTAGCTCTGCAGGGAGCAATCCAAGGTGGAAAGCATTAGATGTAGCTGAACTCATGATAAATCCTCCTACAGCCAAGCATTAGTCAGAAATATACTGATCTAATAACAAGTCATGATTACAGTTTAATCCTGACTGGTACTTTCAGAATTACAGATCAAATGGATCGTTTAGTGTTGACTTTTACAACTCCCCAAGGTAACAGTGTGGGGTTCTCATTAACTAGAGGAATTATTCAATTTGAAGCTGAAGCCATATAACTGCATGCTTTTTCAAGGCTGGGATCGTTAGTATTGTTGCAGAGGTGTATGTGAATGACTTCTAAATCAGGTAGTAGTCACATCCCATATAGTAAATTCCTAAGCATCTTAATATTTTTACAGATGTGATATTAAGTTTTAAAACTTCAGATGGCTTTCTGATTTTCAGTTTGGGAAGAATCCTTCCTGCTCCATCTTTCCAGGTGTGATAGGCATTGCTCAAAGGCTTCATTCCTCCAGTGCCTGAAAGTAGCAATGCAATGTAATGAATCCCTGGTGTTCTTCATGATGTTGGGTGTGATGAATGAGTGAAAGTAATAATTTATATTTATGGTTTTTTTCACACCTTAAGAAAAGTGCCACTGTTCATTAGAGATAAGATTGCTTCTTTTCTTGTCTTGCGTGTAGGATCTCTACTACATCTCTCTTGATTCACTGTGGTTAGGATCTGTCAGGTTTTATGGCTCAGCAAAAGAGAATGGTAGGGAGAGAAATTTGTTTGAAAATGGAGATTTAATTGCTCAATTGTCTCTTGTGTAAAGTATTTTTTGAATCAAAATTCACATTTTTTTCATAACACTCCTGGGTTTCTTTTTTTACCAAAAAAATAAGCACTTTCTGGAAGATAGAAGATAAACTAAGTCTTCTTGAGTGACTTGACATAATTTTAAGGAGCCTATAAGATTTAACATTATTGTTGAATGCTTCCTTTGCATATATGTTTGATTTCTACAAGGGCTGCATGCAGCATACATTCTAAGATTATAAAGACACTTAGTATTAAACTTCTTAGTAGAAAGATTAACCTGACGCTAACATCTGTTTGGTGGAATCACGGAAAACGGTGCTTACTTAGTACCTGCGTTAGTGGTGATATATCTTAAATGATATATAACTAGGATCATTACAGAGACATATTTCTTTTTCCGAAGCTCATTGTGTTCTATTTGTCATCATGATAATTCTGAAGTAATTTTCATTATCACACAACCAAGTAATGAGTATCTTTAGGAATATTTCTCCTGTGCACATAAGCAAAAGTTTTCAGACATGGTCTATAGTAGAATATGAAGATGAAAGAGTCATCGACAGTTTTAAAGCATACTACTGTTTTGCCAGTATTTTTGTGTTTCAGCTTTCTGAAGTTCTTTACATATCAATAATTCTCAGATTCAAAGTATCCTAATACATTTCTTGTCCCCTTTTTTCCTGTTCCCTAAAATGTCATTTGTTTTTTCTGAAATCCCTCTCAGTATCTCAGAAAATGTGGATTATGGTGAGGCTGATGTCTGACATAATTTTAAAAATGGAGAGATTTCTGGAACAAAGAGGTGAAGAAATCTATCTTCAGGTAATAATTCTCAGTTTCAGAAGAAAAAGCACCAACATGGAAAAGGAATGGAGTTAGGGGACCAAGTGATGGATGGAGTAGGTAGTACTCTCCGCAGCTCTCTTTTGGATCAGGAAAGAGAAGTTAGTGAGTCTTTTGAGGAAGGAAAACAGAATTGAGAAATTCAAGGTATAAAAAAGATGAGGGAGAAAGAGGGATGTGATCTGGTGCGAGCGCTGAAAGTGCAGCCAAGAAAAGCCTTGAAGAGTCTGTCAGTTTGAGTTCCGCACTTGGTTAGGGTTATGCAAACGCAATAAAAATATCTTTCCGATCATTCCTGAAAAAAATAACCATCCTGTAAACATGTTTAGTACTGCAAGAACCTCTCACGAGATCCTAATGTAGAGCTTGGTGCTTGAGTGTGGGAGGAGAGGAAGCCCAGCTACAGCGGTGCAGGAGCTATCTGATGTTACCAAACCTTCCAAACCTGGAAGGAGAGGTGAGAGCTCGAGGTCACCCATCTGTGTTTCTCCTGCCATCTAGAATGGGAGAGCCTGGCGGATGGCAGCTGGGAAAGGCACCTGGCTCATACAACATGAGAGTGGCGAGGGCTAGACTTGATTGAAGAACCAGTTGTTTCTCTCCAGCTTCCATCCAGGTGGATATCTGCTGAAGACCTGCTATGGGGAAAGGGGAGAGCCTGGGCCTTCTTTGCCCAGGGTTTGCCATGTCCTCAGTAGGTTAACTGATTTCTTTGCTCCTGCTTGGCACCTAGGTACTAACTAGCATGCACTTATCGAATCTGATCCATGGGACCAGTGCATCAGGGGAAAAACGGTCCAACAGTATAGAGGGATCCAGATTGGTTGAGGGGTCAGCTGAACTCCTGTCTCATGTTGGTTTGATAGTAGAATTGCACTGACTTCAGTAAAGGAAATCCTAATTTAGAATTTAAACTTGTGTAACTGCAAATTGAATCACATAAACTGCTGTAATGAAAATAGGTGTTGGGTTTTTTTCCATACAGACATATAAATGTTTATTTACTTATTTCTTATACAAAATGTATAGAATGTCAGTTACAATATAATCTTTTATTTAATTTTCTAGTGCTGGTGGTGGCTTTTCCGCTGTCTCATAAGGTAGTCTGTTTTCAACATAAGCACTGTTTAATAACAGAATGTTTAGAATAAGAATACATACAGACTGTCATTCCAACTTCTGTGCTTTTCAGTGTTAGGCAACAAATTGTTTTTCAAGATGTACATGGCAACCATTGTGTTGCTACAAATATATGAGTGGAGAGAAAGCAAAAAACAATTTTTTAAGGTACATGTTCATCTGAAACTCTCTTCAGTGAATTTCACATAAGAATGAAAAGAAAGCAAATGGACCTTGAGTCTCCCTAATATTGAGGTTATTCATATGTTGCACACTTTGACACCTTTGTCACTGTCTGATGCAATGACCCTATGCACTCAATAAAATTTTCATTTTCAGACATTTTCTTTCATAGCCATAGTTCTAAAGGATGAAAAAAAAAAAAAAGTGCTGAGAAATATAATGTATTAACCTAACTGCTGAGCAAAATTAAGTATTTTTTCTAGTCTGAAGTATCCAGGATTCTGATTTTGTGCAATGATTTCCATTCAATTGTAACATGGCCTGTTGCAAAATTGCTGTAATAAGAGTTGCAAATATTTGTCAAGGAGAAGGGATGAATTAAGAAATAAAAGCCTCTTTAAGAAAATCCAATGCAGTGGATAAAAATGTAGATCCTAGAGTCCAAATAAGCTGCACCTCAACATCCTCTCCACCAATGTTCCACCAAGTTCAGGTACTCAATTGAATAGCAAAAGATTATATCATATTTCTGGAAAGCCAGCTACTCTGTAGTATTACTCAAGGAAGCCCATTTAAGTGTGAAGGCATCATAGACATTACTCCAGCAGTGGGCTTCTGGTGATATAATCTCTCCTTTTGTAACCAAGAGTAATTTTTCTTTTAAAGAAAACCTCTGGTGTCAGACATTTCTTTTAGCAACAAAATAAATACTAACTATCTGTTTATGTCTAACTTCACCCTCCTGCAGTAGCAGTGGTTTATCCTGCATCTTTTTCAAGATTCCTCCAGGAGTCGTTTTAAGGAATTTTTTGATATTTTTTTTATAAACAGAATTATTTTAGGTAATCAAGATCTTTTTTTTAAGTTAATTGAAGCAAACAATAAAATAGTTGCTCTAAGAACAGATATACTGCTGTCAATTTCCTAGTCACTTCCAGAAACCACCTATCATTGGGTGGGTTTGAGTTGTCTTCTGGAGAAGAAGCCTTCCTATAGATATAACATAAAGAAATAATAATAATGCAGATTAGACATGAAACTTTTAGGCGGCTAAAGCTGAGCCTGACTTTTAATCATTATCTTAAAAGATAAGTTGTCGTTATTGTTCAGAACCTTTGATTGCTTCGCTATTGCGTGTGATAGAAATCTATTTAAATCAACCTCTTTTAATATTCTTGTTTCAGCAGCTGAAGAGCTGCCACTTGTAAATCCTTTTCACTAGCAGTGTTGGTATAAATTCTTTTATGCCTATATTGATGCCATCAGAGGAAGAAGGTAGCTGGCAAGCTCATTAGTTTGGAGATGCTAAACCTTCATATGGGATCAAGAGGAAGCTAGAGAGGTTTAGGGAAGAGAAATCCAATGCGAGTTTCTATCTGTATAGAGATGACGGGGAAATAGTGATAGTACTCGGACAATGTGATTGCCTTGTTCTGAAATCCTTTTCTAGCATCCTCTTTTGGCACCTGGGCTACGGGATCCTTTGTTCTGATGTGCTGTGGCCATATTTATATTTTTAAAGAAGTCTGACCTTGTGAACGTAAGAATTAACAGCTCTAGATGTGACTTTCAGTTCAGTAAAGACAATAAAATGAAGGCCTGGATTTTTCCTCTGATAAAACTGATTTCTAGAGGATGTGGCAAGGCCAATTCTTGCCAGATTCATATGGAAATAAATCACATGGGAAGTGTCCATTGCTTTTGGGTAGGCTGCAAGTACCACTCAAGCCATCTGCCCACAAACTGCCTTCTGAGGACTGCTCTTCATAGTTCTCCTTCCTGCAGCCTGTGTATGCTCCCGTTTGAAATGGCAGACCTCGACATGGCATTTGTGGAAAGCATGGAACAGCGTGTGGAAAATGTTTGGGTTGGCAATTAATTTGTTTCCTCTTTGCTTGGAACCGTGGATCAAAGGCTTCTGTAATTTTCACTGGTAGAAATAATTTGCTATTACAGAGATCCATCTAATAAAATCAAGTTGGTGCACACACACGTACAAATGTACCCCTATACCCAGCACACAGGCATGGATTTTGTTCTTTCCTGTTTTTTTCTCTGAAGTGTTTTGAGCCTGAAATTATACTGAGGTTTGGGGTTTTTTTGTCTTTCTTATTTATAGAGAGCACATTCTGATGTGCTTTGTAGACTCCTTTTTAATACATTGTTAGAAAAGCAACCAGTGCAGATTGTTGAAAATACAGTTTCAAAACATGATTTTATTCTATGTGTCTACAGTTTGCAAGCCTAAAATAGAAACAAGTTGAAGAACTATGGCTTTAATTCGGTTGCAAACATTAGTGATTATTATTAATTTGGCTATTATGACCTAACAGCCAAATATACAGGGTTCCTAAATCCCTCAGTTTCCTTCAAAAATCCTTGCTCTCCTAATACTTGTTATTTGAAAAGCAGTGACTACATCCCTGAAGCTGATGGTCTTGATAAGCCTAGGTTGAAATTCAAGTTTATCTTCACAGGCTTTCAAGCTAGGATTAAAAATATCCATAGGTTTCTGTTGTTTAAGCTTCTGATTTTTCTGACTCGTCACAAGTTTAGGAAATGGGCTTTCATGACTTCCACTAAGCAAGACTGTCCAGGTCAGGTGTTTTGGGTCATCTGGTTCAGTGTATTATATACAAGGTATCAGTGTGCCTGTCAGAAAGAAGTCAACAACAGTGAAAAAGCAAAGTAAGTTATGAAAAGAATATATGCTGCTGTGAACCTGCCATCATCGCCGCATTTGAAATTGTTCCTAGGAGGAACATCATTAGTAGGGTTTCTGCAGGCAAAACTCTACTTAAAAGGATTTCTTAGGTCCCTTAAGGTAAAAATCTTAAGAAAAAGACAGCTATATGCCCAGAGACCTGTTAATGAGTATCCAATATGCTGTATAAACAATGATTTGTTGTACTCAAAATTACTCTTGTAATTATTACCTAAGATACTTTAAGTTAAGCGTTCAATGCTAATGCTTACTGCAGATGAAGCACTGCAATTCCCGGTGCTGATGGTTTTTAAGGTCTTTTGCAAAATCGTGTATCTTTGCTTCTGCAGTTGCTCATAGGATGCTCTTAGCTAAGAGTTTATATCATCTTCTCAGCGGTGTCCAAAGAGGTAGCTGAATTCAGGTGTTTTTTTTCCAAAGAAAAAGATATCAACCACTGTCAACTGGTGCACGCTATTCCAGTATTAAATATTTTTATGTTCCTGTCTTGCCCACAACAGAGAATATTCATCATAAACCTCACCACTTTTCTAGCAGTCAGTTTCCCTGGTAACAGAGCCAATGATACAAGTTTCTGCTGAAAATTAGACCAAGGTAAATATGAAACCATATTACTGACTTAATTTGAGGCTATATTCTGATGCACCTGGAAATAGAACTGGTGTTAGTAACATTACATGATCTCTTATTTAAAGCTTTTTTCACCTCAGGTAGCTAATCCATGACCAGTGAGCCACCTAATCCCTAACCCGCACCAGGTCTCCTTCAGTCTTTGGAGCCCTGGCTCTTCACCCTGTCAAATAATTAAAATGCAAAGCATGTCCAGTAATTTGAAAATATTTGTCTTTGTTCCTAGATCACTGCCATATTGCCCCCAGGATAAGGCCTTTCAGCATGTCTGTAAGAGGGTATGCATCTGTTCTTCTGACTAGGATACATTAGGTGAGGATTTCTCTCAGAAGTAACCTAATTCCCTTCCACGTTTTTTCTAGAGAGCCAATCCTCAGATAATCCTATTAAAATTAGAGTTGTAAGGCATAACTGCCAATGAGACTTAACCAAGTTTCGGTGAGGTTTACAGTACCAAAATTTGAGAGACCAGCAAATTATGTCCTCCTGCCCTGTCACCATACCACCTGGATGTTAACCTGGGCTTCAGGCATGCCTTGGCAACTGGCCTTGCCATGTGTCAGTAAAATGCCTTTATTTAATTCTCTGTCCCTTCCATGTGTAGCAGGTAGTCCTTCATTTCTTATCCTCCACCCTCTCAGCTCTGACTTACAGGAGCATTGGTTCAAGTCTTCATTTTATGATTCTTTACTTGCTTTTTCCCCTGCTTTTGTAAGCAGTGGAATACTATTTGGCTTCATGTCAGCAGCTGCTGAATTGAAGTTGCTCTATTCAATCCAGACTGCTCAAGAGAATGGCCAAATAATAAAACAGCACATGGTCTATGCTTAGCAATTGAATTTGCTCACTTCAGCTTGTAATCTGTAGCTGCTTTTGCATGATGCTGCTAATTCAAACATCGGCACTACTTGAGCTCCGTTTCGTGGTTTTTTGATAGGCCAGCTATTTGGAGTTTATAGAACTACTTAACTCAATTTTGTTGTACAAGCGCTCGTTATATCTTGATTCAACAGTGCACTGAATTGAAGCCAAAATTAGAAATACTTGTAATTACAGTACCATTGATGTCATATAAGTCATTGAATGAATACAGGCTGAAGCGCGTGATTTGTAGAGGTGTAGTTTCAGACTCTGTGCAAATTCAAGCATTTGTGCATATTTCTATATCAGCTACATTCAATTGATTGTTTAAAGTTTACTTCCCCACACTATAACAGCTGGAGACTTGCTTTGCTTTAAATAACATACAATGACTGGGAGAAGTATCCAGGCCTGCCACACACGTGAAATGCTGCCGTGTCCTCAAGGCACCAAGCCAACACCAGAACGGCTGGTCCACAGCATCTCATGACCTG
The DNA here is from genome assembly GCA_028565335.1 of Limnodromus scolopaceus. Classification (NCBI taxonomy): domain Eukaryota; kingdom Metazoa; phylum Chordata; class Aves; order Charadriiformes; family Scolopacidae; genus Limnodromus; species Limnodromus scolopaceus. Next base: position 30,031 of record JAOXNO010022438.1, read on the forward strand.
CCTTTTCCCCTGCTCGCCAAAATTAGGCTTGCATGAGTGCCAACATCTGGTGGAAGCCATACTGTACCTTGGATCTGTGCCTTGCCAGCACCTGGAAGACTAAAGCCTGGAACTGAAAGGCAATTGATTTTGTGAGCTGTAGGGAACAGAACGTTTCTGTTTGTGTCTGCTGCTCTGTGTATTTCACATGAGATAATAAACTGAGAGGACTGCATGTATCTAAATCTAAACTAGCTACTTAATGATGAAACTTTCTGTAAATTAGTCAACAGCAGCTAGCAGTCAAACCTAACGGCAGCAGATGGACTTCATGGTGCCTATTCCAAACTCTTTGCTACTGTGCTACTCACTCCAAATTCCACTCTGGTTGTGACCTCTTTGTTTTAAATACAAGCACGGGTAGTTTATTTTTCCTAATATTTGCTCGTTAGCTTTACCCAGAGGATTCTATTGCAAGGGATTGCAAAGGCTTCTGTATCCTCTCTGGCTTCATAGTCCTTCATTGTCCTGGCAAACTGGGGAGGTCCCAGCCGACTGGCGCCTAGCAAATGTGACGCCCATCCACAAGAAGGGGCGGAAGG